>CM017565.1:15652639-16094239 GCA_007844125.1 Sinonovacula constricta
ATTATTAATAATACAATTTCTATTTAAGTTATTTCTATTGTTATAAGTAGTAATAGTATGCTTACTATTATGCTTACTATTATGTTTATAATTATGTTTATTTTTATTATGTTTACTATGTTTACAATGTTTTATTATGTTAATATTTTTATTGGCAGGTTATTTGTTTGTTTATTATTTTATTATGTTACTTAATATGTTTATTATTTTTATAATTATTTATAATTATCTTTATTATTATCATGTTTCTGATTATTATGTTTATTATTATAATTATTATTATGTTCATTATTATTATTATTATTTTAATTATTATTATTATTATTATTATCATTATCATTATTGTCATCATTATTGTCATCATCATCATTATTGTTGTTGTTGTCCTTATCGCAGTGGTACTTTAAGTATTTTTTTCACTCTTTCTTTATATTATTTATTACATTAAGACATGGACTAATGGTATTTGATATGATACTCTAAAATGTATCATTTTTATTGATTATCCATTATGTTTCCATAATCCACGTTTTCCCTTAAATATTACAAAATATAAGTATATGATAAAATTTTCAAAAAAAAAGTTTTGTTTTTAATTCTTTCATAGGCTGACTAATATTTGTGGAACGTCCTTTATAAACATATTAATATAGGGAGAGAGAAACATGATGCTTGTTTCTAAAAATCATTTTGAAAATAAGGTATTTTCTATTTAAGTTTTTAACTTATTGAAAAGCATCCAGTTATGTGAAAAACAACAACAACTTAATATAGCACATTATTTATGCAGTTTGACATTTCTTTAACTGTATTAAAATACAATATATTTGACAGTATATATCATGGCTGATCGTCTTTCCTATAAAAATACAAATTTGTTTGAAATACACGAGTAATACCGTAGACTGCAAATACAGTTCCTTTCAGTAAGTCGAACAGCGGTTATACGCATATTCCATGTTACTGAATAGAAATATTCAAACACTAAACTGTTTCTTATGTTACTCCTATGTTAAAAATGTATGGCTATATGCATAAAATGTGACCACTTTCGTACATATTGGTCACTAATCTGTGTCAACTGCCTGTTGGGCTTACTTTATCAACAATGATACGAAATTTTGCATTTTCCAGACGAAAATTTAACAGGTTCACGCGATGGTTAACAAGTGTCAACAGTGAATGACGCCATGCAAATAAGTTCGATAATCCGTAAAGTTTAATTTTAATAACGCATTGCTCTCCCTTGGCATAATAGTGCAGTACTCAAGCATATGCTGTTATAAGTGTACTGGTTAATAAACTAAAAAAAAAGTTTCAAAAAAGTTTGCATTAAAGTAATTGCTGATTTCGAAGTAATTACAAAATATAAAAAATCCATATAAAAAGGTGGTGTTTGTTTTCCCTGTCACAAAAACAAAATGGCTGACATGTAAAAAAGAAATCGACCTTATGAATAAAGGTTGCACTGATTTAGAGGTAAGTCATTACATAGCTTGGTAATTTTTGTTATCTTATTATCTTATCATAATTTGTAATTATCAAATTCTCGCAAACCGACGACAAATTACCCTCAATGAAATGGTAGTCCTATATTCATTTTCGATGTTACGAATGTTCTGGTTAGTTGTATATTTTTTCTGGGATAACAGGCATGCACATAATCGGAATAAAGTGTAGTTGCATGATTCAGCCACAAAGGCAAAACGTCATATTTAACAAAAAAATGTTCCTTCTGTTTAACAAACATTTTAAAACAATCCTCCTAAATATTGGTAGCATGAGTATATGTATTTAAACTATTAAACATGAGATAAATTTGCATACATATAAGACAGTTCTTCTTTACAATATAAAAAAGGGATACAATCTTTATAAATGACAGTTTGTTTTAACAATATAAAAAAGGGGTATTTTTTAATAATTCACATTACGTTTCAAGACAACCATCTGAAAAAATAATTTTTCAATTTTAACCTGATTTTCTTCTTTTGAAGTTGCCTATTTATTTGCATTATTAATAAAATGTGTGTTTTAATTTAATCTTAAAAAGGATTTTAGACGGATACTTGTGCAACATTGTGTAAACAGCGTAGGCAGCACACGTATCGGAATAATTCGACAATGGCGTTAAACATAAAGGGAAGCCATTTAATGTGCCAGACAAAGACAACCCATTATCAATGCATCAACATGCAAATTCTAATGAAATTGCTAGCTTCTTCGGCTGTGGACTATCTAAGCCGTGATTTACTGTGTTGATTAAAAATTTTCAAGGTATGGCATAAGCAAAGCAACCACATAGAAGTACGCATGATTTTTGGGTAGTGTCACTGGCGATAGCGTCTAGTGTTATGAGGCAGCGGTATGTCGGTGGCAAGAAGGTGCGACCCTGCATATAACTAGATACAAATTTAACGGTTTTTATTGTAATAAAAATAAAGTATAATGTATTATCCACTGAACTCTTACACAATCCAGGAATGAATCCAGACGGGGACAGACGACGAGCACGCAGCCAAACATTTTTTTCCGGAAATGGGGTTGGTATATATATATATATATATATATATATATATATATATATATATATATATATATATATATATATATATATATATATATATATATATATATTCATATATGAATTTTATACAAATAAATATATAATGAATAACTGCTATGATCGAATTGAAACGCACATTTTTCGTATTTTGATGTTGGTCAACATATTTCTTATGCAAAACTGACATTTTAAACAAACAAACAAACAGGCACCCCTCAACATCAGAGTAAAATAGATCTGCCTCTATGATATCTTGGTATACACGATACTAGTTGGCTTTTTTTTAAACTGAAACCTATCATTCCAGATTTTTATCGTTGCGTGCAGTGTTTGTATATATATTTATATGTGTGTGTGTGTGTGTGTGGTGTGTGTGTGTGTGTGTGTGTGTGGTGTGTGTGGGTGTGTGTGGTGTGTGTGTGTGTGTGGTGTGTGTGTGTGTGGTGTGTGTGTGGTGTGTGGTGTGTGTGTGGTGTGTGTGTGTGTGGTGTGTGTGTGTGTGTGGTGTGGTGTGTGTGTGTGTGTGGTGTGTGTGTGTGTGGTGTGTGTGTGTGTGTGTTGTGTGTGTGTGTGTGTGTGTGTGGTGTGTGTGTGGTGTGTGTGTGTCTGTGTGTGTGTCTGTGGTGTGTGTGTGTGTGTGTGTGTGTGTGTGTGTGTGTGTGTGTGTGTGTGTGTGGTGTGTGTGTGTGTGTGTGTGTGTGTGTGTGTGTAGATGTCCTCCCAGCTTGCCTGATTTTGTATGGTTCATTGTAGTTTAATATATAGATTTCCTCATAGAATACCGGATTGTTATGATACCATCTAGTTTTATATATAGATGTCCTCACAACTTGCCAGATTTTTCAGTTCATTGTAGTTTCATGTAAAGATGTCCTCACATCATGCCAGATTTTTATGGTACCATCTAGTTTTATATATAGATGGCCTCACAGCATGCCAGATTTGTATGGTTCGTTGTAGTTTAATATATAGATATCCTCGCAGCTTGCCAAACTTGTATGATTCATTGTCTAATGAATAGATGTTCTCATGGCCTGTCAGATTTTATAGTTGCATGTGATTTAACGTGCAGACGTCCGCACAACAGACAAAACCTTCATGGTTCCATGTAGGTTTATACATTGATATCCCAATAGCATGCCCAACCGTCCATGTAGTTCCATGTCCTCGCAGCATGCCAAACCTTTATGGTTGCAGGTAGTTCAATGTGCAGACTTCCACACAGCCTGCCAAGCCATTATGGTTGCATTTAGTTCAATGTGCAGACTTCCACACAGCATGCCAAACCTTTATGGTTGCATGTAGTTCAATGTGCAGACTTCCACACAGCGTGCCAAACCTTTATGGCTGCATTTAGTTCAATGTGCAAACTTCCACACAGCATGCCAAACCTTTATGGTTGCATTTAGTTCAATGTGCAGACTTCCACACAGTATGCAAAACCATCACGGGTCTCTGTAGTTTTGTACTTATATTTCATAACAACATGCTATGCTAAACTTGTACGGTTCCATGTAGTTCCATGTACAAATGCCCTCAGAACATGCTTTTATGGTTTCATGTAGTTTTTATGTATATATATCATCACAGCATGCTCAACTTTTATGGTACCATGAAATTTTATAGCTTGCTAAACTTGTATTTTTCCATGTTGTTTTGTGTATAGATGCTCTCGCAGCATGCCAAACGTTTATGGTCCCATTTAGTCAAGTCTACTGTCATCCCTTGCAGAGTGAAAAAACAATCGTAACAATGTACGAATAAGCTGGTTGATATTTTGGAACCTATCATAGGTGATACTAGTGAAGGTATGCTGTTGCTTTTTTTTTAAAATAAAACTCAGCGACTAATTATGATCATTATAGTGACGTCCAGTTATGTTAGTGAAGGAAGGCCACACACTAATGTTTGGTTAGAAACATCCACGTACGGCATGTCAGTGCGAAAACCTTCTATTAATATGCCCTTGGCCTAGACCGAACGCGAACCCACGCGGTGAGAGGCTAAAAGTCAAAGGAATTACAAGTCGGCGACTCTACCACTTCACCAAGGGCGCCTCGCTTGCATGTATGCATATGTGTATTTGACCACTAATTCCTATTCAAGACTAATCATGGAATCACTGCCAGCAGTACAGTTAAGACCTTAAACACTAACATATGTAGCACTTTCACCTGCCATATCACTGTTTTAAACTCCCTATTCGCAACATCAAGTTCTGAAAAGAAGTCTGAAAGTAATAATATGAATACATCAGAATTCTAGGTACGTGTTTCAGTC
This sequence comes from Sinonovacula constricta, assembly GCA_007844125.1. NCBI lineage: Eukaryota > Metazoa > Mollusca > Bivalvia > Cardiida > Solecurtidae > Sinonovacula > Sinonovacula constricta. The sequence continues at coordinate 15,657,486 of CM017565.1, forward strand.
TTGCATCGCAACGCTAATAATGACAAATGATTCAGAAAGCACGTGTATACACCCAGTGCAACCTATTTATACATAGCGTTTGCTACATTAATTATCAGATGTTTTAAGGTAAAAAGTAACATCAAATAAAAGGGAATGATTTTTACATTTAAATGCGTTGAAAAAAATCAAAGCGTTAACACATTTATGTTGTTTACAAACTCTTTCGAAAACTACACAAAAATCAAATACTTCTCAGGGTCGTGAAATTATTTCCAATATAATCATTTAAATGTTTAAAATGTCAACCCAAGAAACCCACTGCATATGTGTTAAGGATTATTTGATGTTATGACTAAATCCATAAAATGTTAATCTTATGTTTTTCCAACATTTGTACTAAAAGCTATGCCAGTTATTTTTTTAAGAAAAATCTTATGAACGCAGGTTTACGAAGGATATAGGTACGTTGTATGATATTGATTAACAGAACCACAGTGTATAAATTTATCAACGAAAACAAAACAAACGTGTTTTGTTAACAGATGATGCGTTCATCGCAGACAGCAACATAGTTTTCATTTTAGCTTCTATGTCAGGTGCGGTGGAAATTTCATTGGAAAGATTGCTTGGTGAAAAGTAGAGACACGGAGAAAAATTTTATCGTTTAATCTGTACATAAGTACTTGCTGGTATTATTTGATCTGGCATGTGTATTCTTTTTATAATAAAATAAAAGTTTATTCAATTAAGACGAATGTTTATGCACATCAAGAATACGAAAATAATGTAAAAAGGAACTGTAATCATTGTCAAGAAGCATTTCTATGTTGTATGACTAAGCAATATCCAATTTATTTGAATTTATTTAAGTGTATTACTGGTCAGACAGAATATATGAAGGTGTTTTGGAGTGATGACATCCAAAATAAAGGCTTACTTTTAATTTAGAAACTTTTGCCAATTGTCTGGTATAAGATGCGATGTACAATGTCTCAAGTTTAACAGTATCATACAAAATTAGGCGCACTGACCAAGTCTTAAAATGAAATTAAAACACACTTTCTGATGTGTGAAATGTTTTCTAAAGTTAAAAGTTGGTTTGTTCTGCACAGCCACAGAATCATTAAGCACACTACAGAAGCTACATACCAGTGTGCTTTTTGCAATAAACGTTTCTATGACAATGTATGTAACATCGGACGCCTTAACCCGCACATGGACGTACAACTGTATTTCTGTCACTTTTGTAAAAAGGCTTTGCATATAAATCTAGCCAGCAGCGACATCTGTCTAGGTGTAAAAAGGCTGATAAATATGCAAGTTTCGACCTATGCAAGAAACTGTTTAAAACTGTGAGCTCCTTGACAGCGCATATAAAGGCGTCCATAACAGCAAAGACACGCATTGTCTTTGTGGTATATTCTTCTATATATACTTTGACTTTGTCTTTTATCGCATTATCCTCTACAATACAATGCTATGTAATTCTATGTTTAGGCCAGTCCGATTACACACTTTCAAGCAGCTAAAAATACACAAAATAAACAAACGTTTCAATGTAAACGACGCCATTTTGGCCATTGTCTTGTTCCTACTAAAGATAAGAGTGACAATCTGTCTCGCGTGACTTCATGACCGGAGCAAAAAAAAAAGTACTTGCCTTTGTATATATCAATTTTGCAACGCATTTTAAGGGTGGCACACAAACTACACACTATTGAGTATTAAGAAAATCCGTCTTTGTGTGATAACATTAAAGTTATTGCCACACGATTTGTATTATATCATATTGCTTTAGACAGAAAACAATCGCGTCTAATACATGTTTTAAAAAATGTAACTCATTCTTGATATTGACTTGTCAAGATACTCGTTATGGTATCCGAACAAACTCTCTCCAGGACGAATGCACTTATTACAATTTGTTCATGTGGACAAATAACCCCGCAGATACTCCAACAAATAAGGCAAAGGCTGACAATAAAAGCGCTGCATGCACTGAGGTATTCACTGCTTCGGAAAAATGGTCATATTTTGAGAAAGTAAAACAGTTGTAGATAAACCTGTCCTTAAAAGTTTTTTTTGTCTTAAATAAATCGTGTCTTTTTTAAATTTTACAAGCAACTCCGCATTCAATGTAGTGGACATATAATAAGCAGAGGTTTAAGGTTCGAGGACAAAGACCGGGAGATGTGATGTCTACCGCCCAGTGCTGATTGCAAAACACGTGAGGCCTATTACAGCATGCTGTTGTTGTTTTTTTTCAAGATGGAGGCCTTTGTTTATAAAATAGAGATATTTATTCTAGCCCGAAGTGTATATTAGCACCATTATTATTCGTACTCTAGTGTCGAATCTCGGCCAAGTACTTCACCATTCATGTCCTTATACTGTACTTTCCAGGAAGTTGCTATTTCCCACTTGTACGATAAATCTTCCTCATTTTATTGAGTCAAATGAACAACAAAATTCGATATATTACGATCGACGACGAGGACATCCAATAAGTGCTTTGTATGTATGCTCGAACAAATGGCCCTCACACATACACATACAGAGAGAGAGAGAGAGAGAGAGAGAGAGAGAGAGAGAGAGAGAGAGAGACAGAGACAGAGACAGAGACAGAGACAGAGAGACAGAGAGAGAGACAGAGAGAGAGACAGAGAGAGAGAGGCAGAGAGAGACACAGAGAGAGAGACACAGAGAGAGAGAGAGAGAGAGACAGACAGACAGACAGACAGCGACACAGAGAGAGACAGAGAGAGAGAGAGAGAGAGAGAGAGAGAGAGAGAGAGAGAGTAATTTACGAACAGCAATCTTAAATCCCTTCTACAGGTGATAAAAAGAACCTGCATAAGCCATGTGGTTCGAAGTTGCCTATATCGGTGCCGGATCTGGGTCGATAACAAGAGCCCATTAACAAATGCATTCCATTTAGTGAGAGCGTCAGCTCCAGGTACGGGAGGCCAGGTTTCGATCCCAGGCCGCGACATACCAAAGTCGTTAAAGATTTTAGTGGTATATCTCCCTTGCTAACGCTCAAGTAAATATAAAGGTAGTTCCACGACTGGTTGACCCGGTGTCAGGCTTATGTGACTGTGTGTGGTACATGTATCAGGCCAGGTGTTCACTGCATGCTAAACACAGTGAAGTTAGCACTATATCTGCCTCAAGTGGACATCGTCTCCAGACACCTGAAATTCTGTTGGTGGGACGATAAACCCAATAAACAAACATGCCATAAAGAGCACAACGCTTCAGCGCGAAGGTCAATCAACTAAGTAAAGCTAGCAGACAGCGTAAAACGTATTGAACTGTTTATATGTACTTGATCAATTGTTCAATCAATAAAATGCGTGCATTGAGTTGTATTGTATTTCCCTAAAAATATATATATAACATTTTCCGAAAAGAGAAACGTGCACTCATTTTATTGGCTGTGACGTTTACATTGTTACATTGATTAACGATCAAACAAAAAACAAGTTTATTCACCAAGTCAGTCAGTTAGGCGCTATGAATTCATTTGAACGACAATATTCATTGGCTTGCAAACTATGATATTCAGCTATTGTTATCGGATTCTGGCCGAATTAGACGCGTAAGTAAATGAGTGTTTTTAACTAGATTGTGTATTCTGCTGTACGACTATAGAGTTTTAATTGCAGTTTACTCGTTCTACCATTTCTATTTCACCGCAATTAATTATACGAGCAAGAAACGTAATAAGTCGCAATTCGTTGTTGCTATTGTTACAAACACCGATCATATAAATGATTATTTAAAAATGCTAATTTTAGATTTATTTGTAAATAACGACTTGCGGGTTTGTTTCGCTTCTGATGTTTAGGTAAGATTGTGTTGAAAACATATGTTTTGATCTGTTGTTTTTGTGCGTTATTGTTATATGACTACATGCGTTATTTTTCTGGAAACTTGAACCTTACATTTCGCTTTTTAGTTAGTTTTTGTTCGTTAGGATTATATGACTACATGCGTTATTATGTCATGTGTTTATAAAACGCCATTCAATGAAGACAGGTCTATCTGTTTCAACTAAGTGACCAATCTTCTTATCACGGATATGATAAAGAGGCTCTTAAGCAATCAAATCGAACACACCCTCCTTTTCTTTGCGTCGTAAAATGACATTTCCATGATATATTCTTTGTAACTGAACCAATACAAGAAAAGCGGAAGATATTTGGCTCATGATAATAACAAGTATGGTTTAAATTTGTGATGATAGGTTCCCTCCATCGATACGATACTCCTCATCAGTCTATGTCTCGATTCTCCACGACATTTAATAATTTAATATTCGTATTTTGCATCTAAACTTTACTTTAAGCATCATACGATCTAACGAACAACAGGAACAATTGTGTTCAGAATTTCTTTGTATATTATGATTTGTAGAAAAAGAAAATAACGTTATCCTGATAATGATAATATCACGCTATAAATATAACCTCTGAGGACGACAAAGTTGGCCATTGCCTTTGCATCAGTGACCACACACCTCTATGTTGTCACATTTAATATTCAGCTGTCAATTACAATAAAGGGACAATGTTAAAAAGAGAGTAACGTTTGACAAACTCAGTTTTTTTTAAGTTTATGGCAAAAAAGATTGTGAATACTGGCTAGTCATATCACGGTGAATAAAGAAACCAATAGTTTCCGTTCATGTTATAGTTTTGTTGTGTTTTGTTTTTTTTAACTTTTGGGTCCCTGCTTCATTGATTTGCCAAAATTCTCCTCTGGTTGTTTATTATCCAACGGGTATTCCAAATGACCTGGAAGCTGTTCCAGGAAATTTTATGGTTATGACGCCCTCCAGAGTTTTGAGAAAGCTGAATTTTGGAAGCACAAACGATTTACACTGCATTACCTTTACTACTCGCGACCAGTTCATGCATGAGAACAAGTTGCAGGGGTACAGAATCAAATATATATGTCGAAACAGATAAGACGCATCCATTGTGACCATGCATGCGTGAAATGTTAAAAATAATATCAAAGTTTATTGAGAGATTTTATTGTGTGGTGCAGATATACGTGAAATGTCGTATCTGAATAATCAATGCCACACAGGAATATCACTCTTTGACTAGTACAAGAAATGGGTGGAAGGAGGAAACAACAGATCATTAAGCAATCGTAACAACTCGGCCATTTCCGTAACTTTCGGAAAATAACCTCGTAAACCATACTCCATAGTAGTGATACAACCTTCTATTTATAGATTCAGTGATATGGTCGGTTGTTATTCGGCTACCTAAGCGCGTTTGTTTAAATATGGCGACCTTCGATACCATGTAGAAAAACCTAAATCCATTAAAACACTTAAACAAACAATGAAAATCCCATGCTTACCTATTCTTCAGTGTGTATTTAGAATTTCGTATTTCATTGTTCATAGTGATCACGCGAGGTCACAATCAGGGACGGACTACTTTCTCTGCATATGATTCCCGAGGTCTATTTCCGAAGAAATCGCCGAGGGGTCCCGATTGATTATTTAGAACAACAGATTATTCAGGAGTGTTCTAATTACAATGCGTTATTGGCTAGGCCAATATATTTGCGATACCTCGCAAGGAACCTCACTGGCGGAGGTCATTCTAATCTATAGACCTATGTAGTTCAGATGTCAAAAGTTCGCAGCATCTTAGACTTAAATTACCGCAAACGTTCGAAAAGAACGGTCTAATGCGGATTTAAATTGAAATTACGTTTTTCGTGTTTTCAAAGAAAGTAACTGGAAGTTGATTTGGTATTTTGTTCGCATCCAGCAATGGAAAGTATTTATATTTAATAAAGTAGTTTCAGTTGTGAGTTTATGTGTTGTAACTTCTTTCTAAATTTTAAATCGTTTTAAAAAAAAGGGATGTTTTGCCTAATCTATATTAAGTAGGATTTAAATATTGGCATATTGATGACAGAGTTAATGATCATTATTCGTATGTTACAGAGCAGGTTTTATTTACTGCAGCAATATATCTATTTTATTTAAGTCTCTATTAATCGTCTCGTACGAAGTTGAAATAGAAATCAAACAAACCAAACAGAAATATGCATTTTACAGGCTGCAATATCATTTAGTAATTTAATTTGGTCTGTACCTCGGCCCGATCCTACCCGTCCACCCCAACCGTTTACTTTAATACTGCTACTATATAAAGAAAATCTGCTTTAAACCAGTCTTTCTACAGTTTAAAAAAGTGAGTAAAGATCTTCGATTAAAGAGAAAACTATGGCAGCTACCATTGTGCATTCAGCCACTCGACCTAATTCCCGACCAACTCTTGAGTTTTTGATACATTATTCATACCAGTTTCTTTCTCTATCTAACTGTCTGCCAGTTTGTGTCTCTGCCTTTAAGTCTGCCTGATTATTTGTCTCTCTTTTTGCCTCCATGACATCTCTCTCTCTCTCTCTCTCTTTCCCTCTCTCTCTCTCTCTCTCTCTCTCTCTCTCCCTCTCTTTCTCTCTCTCTCTCTCTCTCTCTCTACATGCCTTCCTCTGTCTCGGCCTCTGTCTATCTATTTTCGTCTTCCTCTCCCTTTCTCTTCTATAAAGTATCATATATATGTATTACAAACTTAAAAATATTTATCATTTTACTACCCTTGCATATAATTTAATTTTGAAACCATTGTAAGGCTAGAATTTATTCAATGAGTTTTATCTGAAGTCTACAGCCTGGGTCCAATTGAAGTTCTCAACGTTATCGAAGTGACCTGAAGACTTGTTATCGCCCACTTCTGTACTGATTACGTATCAGCTACCATGCTTTTTTCACGACTGTAGACATCGAAGAGAACCCTATTGTTTCAGCCCTGTATATCAGAATTCAGGCTGATGATGGGCTGATCCAATGACACGGCATATCGAAAACGAGGCTTTACGTGACAAGTTACGAGTTACACACATTATTGGGCTTACACAATATATTCGTTTGTTTACTCTATGTACATGTAAATGCATAAATTTAAACAAACGTTTAAAAACACATTTATTTGTACAATGTTCATTAATGTATATAGTATTTAATATAATACACAAAGTTAATTATTGTGAACTTGTGAACTGTGAATATAACGATGGTATATTGATAATATGAATCTTTGATAACTGCCCTTTCATTCATTTCGTTTCTTCTTTCTTTGAAAGATTATCTGTCTGTCTATATGGTAAGATTTGCTTCCCTTTGCTTAAGAACATTTGATTGAATAAAACTTTATAAGCCTTTCGAATTGTCATCTTTGTTTAAGAAAAAAAGCATCCTTTGTCGAAATTTAATCACACCAATGAACTGTTATCTAATGTATTATACCATATTAGATAAAACATGTACAAAATAAAATATCCTTGCCCATAATCGCCTTCTAAACATTATTGATACGATCACAATCACTCGATAACAGGTTTTATATTCCGGACCCCGGAGATGTATTGCCCCTCAAAAGCCATATATAATTTCCCTTACACGAGATCTACTCAAACTATGTAACGCGTTTCTTATTTTTTCCAAAACAATATATTTTTGACACGTTCATGCATTGCTGAATAATAATAATAATAATAATAATAATAATAATAATAATAATAATAATAATCATTATTTATTTAGTACTGAGGCGTTCCACCGAAGCAGGCTGTCTATGAAGCTGTACAAATATTCAACTTGGTAAATCACCGGCTATTAATAGACCAAAGACAAGACATATTGTTACATAATAATTAAGCAATCTACAAGTTGCAATAAAGTTCTTATTATTTAATTACTGCTGTATTGATTGCGTTATTGATTGTTTTGTGGATTGCGGTAGGGATTGTTTACTTATAAATTTATTGACCGATTTACTGATCTATTGTTTTATTTATTTATTTATTATTTATTTATTAATTTATTCGCCTTTAACTGGTACCACTTGCATGTTTTTGTAACCTGACATATAACCGAACAACATAGTAAATGAAAAGCTATAGATGTATGTTGCACATATAATAGTTATGTACGAGTAGAGGTATTTTTATTTATCTATTATTTGGGATCTCTTGCAAAATAGTCAAAGCATTTGTCATTATAAACAGATGTGCATGGATGAGTGTTTCTTAAGAGTTGACACTTCAATGTACGTCATGTATGTGAATTACTGAATGTACATGTACCTGTCTGATTTAATGTACAATCAACTGTTCTCCAGTTTTACATATTCATAAATATGTTTACAATGTTAAATGTGGATTCATTTAAGGATATTCCTCAAAATAAACAGCACAGATTTATTTCAATTTACATGACTGCAGTGGTCGGGTTCGGTGTTAATGATCTTCGAGGTTGACTGGTCATTCCGGTTCATGACCTTGTACATCAACAATACAGGAAGTGCATGACTTATTCAATGTCTCTGATCCTTTGTTCTCCCTTCATTATGAGTGACTTTCGATATATGTTTCATCATTTCAGGAATGCCAAACCCACCTAAGAGAACAGTAGTAGGATTCTGAAGCAAATATTACCAGAATGGCGAATAAATCATATACCATGTAGTCGTCTCTCAGGTAAGAAATTAAATGAACGTGCGAACTCCACTCAAACAGAAACAAAAAGGATTTACTATCAAAGTTGTTTTGGGAAAAAAAGTAGCCTAGATATTTTATTAGTAATTAGTTTATCAAAGTTCCCAGCAACTCTCTTAAAAATAAATCCTTAATTTCATATTTACGTATTTCTCTTATCATTTCTAAAGATTGTTCCAGCGAATTGTATTCTATTATTGTCATAACAAACTGAGCATGATGCACTTTTACGTCCCGCTATTGTTTGTGCCATTGCAGCTATCCATAAGTGCACCTAAATTTATATTGAATTCCCTGATGTGTCTTGTCGGCATTCGGCAATACTGAAGAAATGAAGGGAGGTCACCGACATCGGTGGCAATTAATTCAAAGGTATATATTTTGCAACACAGAAATTGAATTAACCACTGCTTATTACATGTCACTTTTACAACAGTTAGAGAAAACAGAAAACGTTAATTGACTATTGACTATAGCATGGCATCTGTCTCGTTGTCTAGAAGTTAAAAGAAAAACATATTCAGTATGTTTAAAGTATGAAAAGTAAAATCATTATGGGTTATGTTTTGATTTTAAGTCTTGTAAACATACATGTATCTATACACATGATCATATTTAGAAAATTAGAAATTTAGAAATAAACAGTAGCTCACAACACACACAAACACACACGCACGCACGCACGCCCCCACCCACACCCAAACGCCCCCTCCCCCCATATATATATATATATATATATATATATATATATATATATATATATATATATATATATATATATATATATATATATATATATATATATATATATATATCATATGTATGTATGTTTGTTTGTTTTTTTATTGTTCATTGGGTTTATCGTCCCACTAACAGTATTTTAGTTATCTGGAGACGGTGTCCACTTGAAGCAGATATAGTGCCGCCTTCACTGTGTATAGCATGCCGTGAACACCTGGCATGATATCACATTATCCTGACACCGGGCCAACCAGTCGTGGAACTGCCCTTATATTTGCTTGAGCGTTAGCAAGGGAGCTATACCACTACCATTGTTAACGACTTTGGTATGTCGCGGCCCGGGATCGAACCCCGGGCCTCCCGTACCTGATGTATGTATGTATGTATGTATGTGTGTGTGTGTGTGTGTGTGTGTGTGTATGTGTGTGTGTGTGTGTGTGTGTGTGTGTGTGTGTGTGTGTGTGTGTGTGTGTGTGTGTGTGTGTGTGTGTGTGTGTGTGTGTGTGTGTGTTTGTGTGTGTGTGTATGTATGTATGTATGTATGTATGTATGTACATATGTATGTATGTATAATCGATTTGGAAATATTTATTTAGCTTGCTTACAATGCGTAAATTAAATTTTTTTCCACAACATGCACATAGAGGTCTTTACTTATTTCCAAAACTGACAGATACAGATACTGGTTCCCCTTTCGGCAAAATAAGGCAAACGATTATTAGATAACAATATTCAAATAAATATGACTTCATTACAAAGACATTTTTTCATTGCAGATGTTGCATGCGATTCCAACTAAAGGTGTTATGGACAATGGGATAATTCGTTGCAAAGGGTTGGTAACAACCTGAAGACGTAAATTAACAGGTTCTGTTGTTGTTGTTGAGTTGAGATAAAAGTGGGATGAATGTGTTAATGGCATTATTAAATATTCCGAATTGTCCAGGCTGCGAAAGTGGTTGAGTGATATATATTCAATGATTTTTACTAAGTAACCAGTCTTTGCAGAAGAACACTGAGAGATCCAATTATTTTGAAATATTTAGAAGAAATGATATAGGTTAAACAAACTCAAAGCTGAAGTATACATGCAGATAACATGCATGCGTTGAAGGTTTGTACATGCCGGCAAGAACTATTCGCACATGTTAAAGTTACATTGTATTTTCTGTAATTAGTTATAAGTTATATCCCATATTTGCGTGTAATTGCACTGATCTGAGTGTGTCAAAAAGTGCCATGGCCACGGGCGGTTACTCTGAGGTTACTTTTCGTGCGGAATTTGAAGGAATTGTTGGCACACTAAACACTGTGGACGTAAAAGATTTTTTACTGGACGAACGTTTACCAACTTGTAATTGCGAGGAAACAGACTTAAACATACTGGAAAGTTTAATTGATGCGCATGGAAAAACCCCGGATGATCTGATTGAAGCTATTACTCAAACCAAAGCCGTGTTCTTGCATTGTCTGACTGACAAGATGCTTCCACCAGCAGAAATCGTAGCAATATTGAAGATACTTTCCATTGTTTGTGAGTCAAACCGTGTTCAGCTACTAAAACTTATATTTTCAAAAGTTGAAACAAGTTTTATTGACACGCTTGACAATTTCCTGAACATGGTCTCGATGCGTATGCAATCTCACGTGTCTTTCTGGAAGCATTCAGATAACCTTTCAAGGTGTTGCCTCTTGTCTTTAGATGTGATTACTTACATACTAAATTCAGGTTCTGATGCTTTTGAGAAGTACAAACGCCTTATTGACTCTTTAAAGTCAATTCAAGATGAATTTAGGATTAACTCTGAATTTGCAGGACGAGTTAAAGAAATCGATGTTGAGTTCCGAGAAAGGTTAACAAACTATCAAAAGGTAATTCGAAAGAAAGATCTTCCACCAAATAACTTCAGAACACTAGACGTTGTGCCTTCAGTTGATGAATTGCATGGTAAACAAAAACCTTTTTTGCGAAAGAACATAACAAACGGGTCCTACGGTGATCTCGAAACATATCTTGACATCCATTATCGTTTACTTCGAGAAGACTTCGTTAGACAAATGAAGATCGGAATCATGGAGTATCGAAAACAGGTCCGAACGCAAAAAAGGGGGAAAATACGCGAAATACATCTCTTTCGAAATGTTAAGATTGATACAATAGAGTTTTCATACAGTGGGGTGACATACTTTCTTAAATTCCAGAAAAAGGCAAGACAGGAAACCAAATCGTCGAAACGTCTTCTTACGGGAAATCTTGTGTGTATTTCTCCAGATCAATTTGATAGCATGATATTTGGTACAATAACAAATTCAGAAGAAATCGAAAATGGAATTGTTGGGGTTCAAATTCAAGAAAGTCAAACATCAAGGATTGAAAAAAGGCAAACATATATCATGGCGGAGGCAGCAGCTCTCTTTCTCCCTTACAATTGTGCGCTTACATGCCTCAAGACGATTACTGATTACGTACCCTTGCAGCAGTATATTGTACATGCAAGTACAGATGTAAGACCTCCCGCATATCTTTTGACTGACGAAAATATTTCATTTAATTTTTCTAGCCTTTTTAGCAGACCTCCTCAGGAAAGGGCAGTCTATCGCCGATATGCTTTTTCAGCACCAGAGATTGATCAAAGGTACATTTTCCCTGTTTTGGATACAGACAACTGGCCAGCCAGAAGAGAAACATGTCTTGATGAGGCGCAATATGAAGCGATGAAAACAGCTTTAACACAAGAGCTCACAATAATTCAGGGTCCACCAGGGACAGGTAAGACGTTTATTGGTCTTAAAATTGCAAAACTTCTGTCGGAAAATGCTGGCAAAATTGAAAATCCTAGACCCATTCTTGTTGTTTGTTACACAAATCATGCACTCGATCAGTTTCTTGAAGGAATAGAGTCCTTCTGCGGTGGCAAAATTGTTCGCGTTGGTGGCCGTTCCAAAAGCTTAGTTTTAGAAAAATATGAATACAGAAGACTCAAGAAAAGAAAAGTTCCATCAGAGGACGTAGAGAACCACAAACATCACTTCAAAATGAAAGTTGATCAGAGTTCCTTTCTTCTAAATAAGTGCAGACAAACCCTAAGAACTATAGACTTGCATGAAAACGTGCTAAACTTGGACGATTTGTCAGTCATACTGACTAGGAAAGAATTAGATTACATTGAGCAGTTTAAAAAAGAAAAACTAAATAACCCTATTCTGACCTGGTTAGGAATTGACATACCACCGGTTTCACCGGCCAATTTTCCAACAATGCAGGACAAAGCATATGCTTGCGTGTATTTCACTTGGTGCCAGTTTATCGTAGAATTTCAGGTTTCGCAAAGAACATTGGACACAAGTACTACAAACATGTGGTCCATGATGACTCGTAAACGGGTTGAACTCTACAAATACTGGATACATGAGGTATCTAGTGAAATTGAAAATCATATAAAGTTTCTCTTAATGGAAAACACTAAAAATGCTTTTGAGCAAGTCTACAACCTTGAGGTGATATTGATAGAACTGAACACAAAAATAGTTCCAGCAACAAGAATACTGAGTTTTGTCACCAATATTAAAACGTGGGATGAAATTTTTTGTTTACGGTGTAATGGTTTGTCAATTGATGAGGCTTTGCAAAAGTGGTTGTATGTTGATTGTACCCCTGATTCTATAAGATATACGGCTACAGAACTGACCAACATTGGTCAATTAAACGGATTTGATTTAGACAAATATCAGTATAGTGAAGGTTTTCCTACAAAAGTAAATGTTGGTCTGTACCAATGGTGCAATGAAATACATAAAAGAAGAAACAGAACCTCAGGTAGGTATATCCATGAACTATACAGACGACAAGTTCAAAGAAACTGCAATATAGCGATGACTCAAACAATGACACACCTTGGAAGATTTGAATTGTATCTGAAATGGGTTGATAGGTTGAGGAATCATCTGCTGGACCAAAAAAAATCTATCAAAGCCGAATTCCACACATTCACAAACCAACGTGAACAAGTTGAGACTGAAGCTATGGTAGACATCCTTCAGCGGGCAAGATTTATTGGAATGACAACAACAAAGGCAGCTATGCATAGAGATGCTTTAGCAATTGTTGCGCCAAAAATTGTTTTGATTGAAGAAGCTGCGGAGGTACTAGAGGCTCACATTATCGCCTCTCTAAGTTCCAAATGTCAACATCTAATTCTCATAGGAGATCACAAGCAGTTGAGGCCACCAACAACAATTTATGAATTGTCAAAGAAATATAAACTTGACATTTCTTTGTTTGAACGACTTGTAAACAATAATATACCATGTGTTACATTGTCCGAACAGCATCGCATGCGACCAGAAATATCTAAGTTTATGAGACATCCGGACTTGTATCCCAACTTGAAAGACCATGTCCACGTCACCCGTTACAAGGATGTTCTTGGTCTGGCTTCAAACGTTGTATTCCTGAACCACGACCAAGAGGAAGACATGAACGATGATACATTGAGTTATTCGAACGAGCACGAGGTTGGATTTATTCGGCCTTTTGTAAGTTATCTGTTACAGCAGGGATACAGTGATGAAAACATTACAATAATTACGCCATATGTTGGCCAGGTTCTGAAATTGCAATTATGTTTTCCAAAGAAAGTGTCCCAACTAAAGATTACCACCATTGACAATTACCAAGGAGAGGAAAACGAAATTGTGATTTTATCTTTGGTCCGAAGTAAAAAAGAAAGTTCCAATTCTTCCATTGGATTTGTTGGAATAGAAAACAGAATTTGTGTTTCTTTATCGAGAGCCAGAGAAGGCTTGTTTGTTATTGGAAACTTTGATCACTTGAGAAGACATAGCACAATGTGGGATTACATGGTGCACCAAATTGAAAGAAATGGTGGTCTTCTTTGCGCACTCCCGCTGAAGTGCCAGAACCATCCGGAAACGATCACAAACGTAAAACACCCTAAAGATTTCGAACTTGTCCCTAATGGCGGTTGCAATGTTGCATGCGGAAAAAAACTGAATTGTAACCACATCTGCTCAATGAAATGCCATATCCAAGACAGTGAACATGTTAAATATGAATGTTTTGTACAAGTGGAAAAAACCTTCTCTGTATGCGGACACACTGCTAGTGTTCCTTGCCATAAAACCATAGTCGCAACATGTGAACGCATATGCAACAAATTACTCGGCTGTGGGCATAATTGTCCTAAAAAGTGCAAATCATGCAATATGACATGTTCGGCGAAAGATTGCAACAAAAGTGTACGAAAAATACTTGCATGTGACCATTATGTGCAAACAAAATGCTCACTAGATCCCATTACGATAACATGTTTAACGAAAATAATAAAACCCCTACCCTGTGGTCACCAATTGCAGTTAGAATGTCATGTTGATGTGCACAATGTTAAATGCAATGAACTTGTTACCAAAGATATGCCATGTGGCCATTTAGTTCAGGCAAAATGTTCAACAGCTTGTTGTGAAATAAAATGCACACAGAATGTAACCAAACATCTTCCATGTGAACATGATCTCCTGTTACCATGCTTTTCTGACGTGCTTGAAGTGATATGTCCTACACTTGTCACAAAAATTCTTCCGTGTGGCCATGCACTTAACATGGCGTGCGGTCTAAAAGTGACATCACTCAAATGTAACGAGCTTGTTAAAAAGACGCTGTCATGTTCCCATGACATTCAAGTAAAGTGTTCCGAAAACGGCGTTATTGAATGCAAGCAAAAGTGTACAAAGACACTGGTGTGTGGCCATAAATGCACAGGAACATGCAAAACCTGCTTCCAAGGGCGGGTGCACAGAGGGTGTAACGGCCCCTGTGTAAAAAGACTTGATTGTGGACATATTTGCGAGAAGCCATGTCACATAATATGTCCCCCATGTTCTAAGAAATGCTCTAAGCGTTGTTCCCATTCATCGTGCGAATTATTATGTCTTCAACCTTGCAATGAATGTAACAAATTGTGTCGAAATGGTTGTAAACACAAAAAGTGCAAAGCATTGTGTCAGGAACTTTGTACCATCAATTACTGCAATAAACGTTGCAATAAACTACTTAAATGTAATCATCAATGCTCAAGTGTTTGCGGAGAAACGTGTGTATGTCTTCAGTGTTCTGATTTTCAAGAAAAAGGAAAAGTTGGCCACAATGCTACGAAACTGTATTTACAATTACCCGATTGCAAATGTATTATTGATCTTCAAATAGTGGACAAGCATATTACACAAGGAAACAATGAATGTACATTTTACATAACATGCCCAAACATTGATTGTGGGAAGGTAATAAATACTGATATTAAAAGATACTCAAACATACTAAAGTCTTGCAAACAGAGACTTGATGAAAAACACAAAAAAGACTTATGTGGGAAACTCGACCAAACTACAAGAAAACTTGTTACTGATTTAAAGCAAAAGATATCTAAATCTGCAAGTGATCGACTTCTGAGAGAATGTAGTAATATGAAATCACAGATTGACGTTGAGGAGTTTAAACTCAAAGTTGAATTGCTTTCCAAGATTTTCCAAAATGGCAAAATGTTCCACTTCCGAGAAAATATTCCGCACATGATATTGTCATTTCAACAATTAGAGGAATGTGTACTGGAGAAGGGAAGAAAGATTACAAACCAGTTCTTACTAGACTTTGAAACCGAAGTTTTTCGAACTAACAGTTTCATACAACTGTCTGGCGTTCAGAATAGAGTTTATGTTCCAAAGGAAGTTTCAGAAGACATTCTTTTGGCAGAAAATGCTTTAAGCCATACTCTGCACCTAACAAGAGAAGATAAAAAGACGATAAAGAGAATGGTTGTAGACATAAAAAGAAGAATTGTCATGGTCATAAAATCACCTACGTGCGACATTTGTGAAATGCTGGAAGAATCAGTAAGTTGTAGACTTCAAAATGAAACCATCGACACAGACATGGAACTTTGTGATAATAATCTGCCGAACATCGACATTGGAACTTCAATAACTTTATCAGGAGATATAGTTGAAAATACAGTGATTCAAACCAAGTTTAATTTTGAAATTATGTTCCAGGACTTAGAACCCCTCAGTCCGAAAACGACTCCTGTCAATGTAACGTCTCAAACATCTTCAGCCGGACCATTGTCCACTGTTGTATCTTTTCTTGGTCCTTCCGAAGTGTTTTCACTGCATCAAGTGACAAAAGGAAAAGCTGTAGAATCTCTTGATAGAAAAGAATTTATAAGCCAAATAACATCCGTTGAAAAATGTACTGGACAAAAAATGACTGAAATATATAGACTCAAAAAAGAAAATGGACGTCCTTGTCTTAAACCACGCCCTGTCCGCAGCCGCCGACCGTACAAAAGGCGTTAGGTACGTTAAAAAGAGTTTTAAAGCATACTTACCAATAGGATATACCCAACAGTTTGATTTGCTTTAGGTTCACGTCTTCTATCAACATTTAGTATGTTCACTTAGTATTTTAGCTTTTATATTAATCATTTTTGTTAAATAAGTCATTAAGACACTTTGAAGCTTATGTTTTCTTGAAAATATTTTACTTTGAGTTTACAAACACGTTATAACCCATTTTAGAATAATGACAAATCAAATCCCGATTTATTTTATCCTGTCAAGTCAAGTTCATTTGAACATAATGTCTTTTTTCTTGATTTAACCATAATTCAGTGTGTTTGAGCACAGAAACGTACTTTTAATATTCATTCCAAAACGTTAAAATGACACAAAATGATACGTGTTATCTATGACTTGGATATAATAGGTTTTCAATACAGTAAATTTCAGTTTAAACAAAGTTTAAAGTCCTAATGTGAATGAATAAATAATTGTATCAATATTTTTCGTGAGTTCAGATGTTTTAATGTAGTATTTAATCTATGAATGAGTTTTGTATGTAAGAAAGATATGTTTTAATTTGTTTGATAAAGATTTGATTGTTTTTCTGTATAGATGCATGTAAACAATTTCAAAGTATCATTAAGAAACACGGGTCATCATATTGTGTGCATATTTTTGGTTATATAAATTTATAATATATATATATATATATATATATATATATATATATATATATATATTTGATAAGCAATTAAACTAGTTTATATATTATAAATTATGCTTTACAGCTTGTTCATATTTTTCATAATTTATACAAAAAGCCTACTAAATGTCATGGCCTGAAACGATTTGAGGCATGTCATCAACTATGTATCTTTATATAGCTATCTTAACAAACAGCCCATTACAATATGAATAACGGAATCATTGGACAAAATGAGTGCATTTTTACAGTATGCGTAAAAGTATTTAATGATACGTTTTACTCGTTCCTATTTAATGTATGTGTTCCAAATTGTTGTACACATTTAAACACTTGAAACATCTATGTAATATTAAGTTGTATCTTTCCTAGATTATCAGTTGTTGTTGTTGTTGTTGTTGTTGTTGTTGTTGTTGTTGTTGTTGTTTTCATTTTATAATTTTAAAAATATCGTGCAAAGTATTGATTCGATTTATGCTTGGCTCTTTTATCTTTTCTGCATATTCAATAGCTTGTTTTGTTAATCCTATGTTGTTTTATCCACATTAAACTGTAGATGTGTGTCTTAAGAATTAACTATCTTAACTTATTGTTGTTCCGCTTATATTTAAAAGAATAAAAAATACTTTTTCACTTGGTGTTTTTGCAATTACGTGCATAGACATCTGTAGCCCTGTTAAAGTGTTGGTACTTCAATGATTTGCATGAAGAAATGTGTGTAAAAGCACAATTGATTTACAGACGTAAGAGTGCATAGATATCATACACCATGATTATTTAATTACTTATATAGCAATTGATATTGTAAATAACCAATACGTGTGTGTTCTTGTTATATTAACTTTGGAAGTTCGCTTAGAGTAAGGACATTTCGCATTAAAATGTTAACATTTTAATGAATGGTTATGTGCTAACAATTTTCAAATTGTGACATTTTCATTGTATAACTAACAATTAATGTTATTATTTATCTAACTGAGGTAACATTTTTTCAGTGGGCTCAAGCAGACATTTGGTTGGTGTGTATGCCTCATCATTATTGAGTCGTTACTATGTTACATTGTGTTCTCCTGTCTGGCGATGTAATTTCTTTGATTTACAGTCAGTTCCAGCTACTTTTTGTGTAGTTTTTGCTAATTAAAAACAAATATATGTATTATATACGTTAATTGCAGGAAACGTGTTGCATAGTTTAAATAATTTGAATAGATCATTTAATGTGATTGCATAACAATAGTCTGCATGGTATTGTACATAGCCATGCGGTGTTTAACTGTTGTGATGGCAGATCGTTGGCTTGCTGTTGTCGCGGGTCCAAACCCCGGCCGGGTCAAACCAAAGACTTTAAAGTTGGTAGTAGTGGCTTCCCTCTCAACGCTCGGGGTTAAGGGGACAACATTACGCCTGACTCGTCAGTGTCAGTATAATGGACCGGCCGGGTTCAGTCCCTTGGCACCTCATAAGTGCCTCTGTGCTAAAATGATAGCAATGTCCTGCACAGTATCGGCAAAAATGCCGGCAAATCAAGACGAATTAGACGAATTGCTGGGAATGGGTACACTACATTCCCTTTTCCATGAATAGATGTAAATTGTTGATTTTGTTTAAAATATCATTTAAACTAGCAACAGAATATCATGTATTTTAGTTTTATTTTAAATGACAAACGAATACAACCGTTGTATGTTGTGTTGTTATTGTTGTTGTAGATGTTGTTGCTTTTGTTGTTTGTTTTTGTTGTAACTTTCTATGGTATCATTGATGGCTAAGATACACTGGTTAGACCATTTTAATTTTAGAAATATATGTCGACATAATTGCCTTGTGAACTTTATGTAAAATGTTTTAGACCAAACTGATACAGTGCTCGAGTTACATCATATTTTTTATAAATGAGCTAACATAACTGCAATGTATAAGTAAAGACAATGTCAATATTTTGTTAATATTATGAATTATATAAAGTGTTGCATTAATTAAAACATGTATGAATTTAAAGATCGTAGTTACAATGAAGGTGATTCTAAAGACAAATACATGTTAAGTAATGATCACGAAAGAAACAGAAAATGTTTAAACCTACAATCCATTACACAATCTGAAAAATCAATGTTAAACTAGTTTTCTGAATAAATATAGTAACAGTTATGATTGTGAAACCTTTATAAGTGTACATTTTATTTACATTGTTGCCATTGCTGTAATATATATATATATATATGTTATAATTGAGCCTTTGATTTGGGTAATATATTTTGTCATTATTATTGTTCTGATATAAAAATAGACGATCATAGTAAATATTGCTATGAAATGCAAATTGACAAATGTTATTATTATTATTATTATTATTTATAATCATTATTATTATTATTATTATTATTATTATTATTATTATTATTATTATTATTATTATTATTATTGCTTTAGTCGTTATTATTTTGTTATTATTGTTATTATTATTATTATTTTATTTTTTTATTGTTATTATTATTATTATTATTATTATTATTATTATTATTATTATTATTTCTATTGCTTAAGTCGTTAATATTGCTGTTAGGATTATTATTATTATTTTTATTATTATTATTATTATTATTATTATAATTATTATTATTATCGTTGTGGCAGTTTTTATTGTTTTTATTATGTTTTAATTTCTTAAAAGAATGTTAACATTTATTACGTATAATGACATGGACATATGGTATTTAAATAATGAAATGTTTCTGTAAAATGTATCATTTACTTATTTACTAATTAAGCCATTTTCCATGATCCATTTTTCTTCTATAATATGATAAAATACAATCAGATAGTAAAATGTAAAACAACTTGTTTTTAATTCTTTCCATAGTTCAACAAATGCATGTGTAACCTACTTCTTAAACATATTAAATAGATACAGAATGTATCGAGAAATTTGATGACATTACACATAACAAATTCCGATAAAAATACAGCTTTTTTGTTTAATCTTAAAAATCGGAATTACAGGGGTGTTAGTTTCTACTTACGTTTTTAACGTATTAAAAAGCACTCTCTTGAGTGAAATTGTCAAACTTTAAAGAGTGCATATGTAGTCTATCTTTTCAATAACTGTATTCAATTAATATCTTTTTGACATAACATATACTGGTTTTTATGCCTTTAATAAATTTTATTTACGCAAGCAATACAATTAAATGCAAACAGGTTCATAATTCAACAACACAGAAAAAAAAACACTAAATTTCTTCAGTTTAAAACAAGTATTGTAAATATTGGTAATATGTGTGTGTGTATTTTAAATTATTAATGAGATACACTTTTAGATAGAGAGAATGGAATCTTAATAGAAAATTAAGACAACCTACTTAAGCTATAATAAAATAGGAGGAACACTTCAATTAAATAAATTATGTTTCACGACAATTATATGGAAAAAACACCTGTTTTATTCGTTTGAAATTGCCTACTTTTTTGTAATATATGTTTAGTTTAATTAAAAAATGGGTTTTAACGCATTGTTATTCGTGCACATGTAACAACGTAGACAGTATATATCTGAAAATAATCCGACAAGGCGTTAATCGTGAAGAGAGAAGATTTAATGGGTCATTTAAACCATTATCATTGATTCGATATTTAATACGAATGACATTTGGAGACACTTCGAAAGCAGCTTATCCATAGCCGTGAGTCACTTGATCTACACTGATGATTTTTAACTTTCATGATACGACACAAGCCCAACAGCCACAAGGAATATTAAATGGTTTTTAATGTTGAATGAAGCTTGAGCTAAATTAGGAATGACTATTAAACGTTACCATTAAGATTTTTGTATGGTTTAAATGCGAGCTTAAATTTCGTGTTATCTTAGAGTATCTACTTTGTTATTCGTATATAATGGTAACGATAAAATTATAACACATTACAGACATGCATACAGTTAATTTAATCGAACGTAGAACACACTTGGCTAATATAAATTACAAAATTACAACTTGTCTTTGAAATAACACCATATGCACATTAACAACATAATAGATGTAAACTAAGAAGACACAATGTATCATCTTTGACTTATCGTTGTTTGAAACATCAATGCGGCCGGTATAGCAAAAATGTAAACAGACACTAAATTAATTGTTGACATAAATAAATATTTCATTAAAGAATAAGCTTTAAGTGAACTTTTAGAATGTAAAAACAGCAATCTCGTATACAGATTGGAGAAAATTTAAGACTGAAACACTGTCTTATTAGAAGGCGAATTACATTTTGTACTAGAATGTCCGTTAAATATTAGTTTTTATTACAATTAAACAGGTGAATATGGCTGCCTATGTTTGTAAATCAAACAAATGACAATTAACATTAACATTTTTATTAACCTTACTATGTTCTTAGTTTTAGACATGTACATGATTTGTATTTAGCTTATCTGCACTAAAGTAATACACTTGTATATATACTTCGTACCTTCGTGCGTGCTTACGCCTCTACCTACCTGTCTATTTACCTACTTGCTTACCTACGTACTAATCTGCCCACCTGCCCGCATCCTGTATAAGTGAGATTCATCAACAAGGTAAAAGGCTGTCACAGCTACTGAATTTAAGCTTTATTACACTTTTCAAACGCTTATAACACTGCCGACCATAATACCTATCAAAATATTTTAAAAAAGAAGAAAAAAAGCACAAAAGATATCTCAAACCGTCCAGCGTTTTTCTGACAGCATCCTCCTTATTAATAAAAATACATGAAAAAGTCCTATGAACATTCCAACATAAATTCCCTGAAAAGGAATATATGACAAAGTCCTATAAACATTGCAACATATACCAAACTATGAAAAGGAACCGGACATGTGTATTTCACATGCAAGCCAAACCAACCATTATCTCTTGACTCAATATTAAAATAATCTTGGTTTAGCTAAAACCTTGTTGATCCTTATCTCGACCAAGAGAAAAAAAAAAGAAGGATATAAATATAGGATGAGTTTATTTAGCCTTGTGTAGTGTATCTGAAACAACAAGCATGCAACAAAGCAAAGAAACCATACGTTGACTAAGTTCTCGAACTGCAATCCCGTTTTTGATCGGAAATGCTTGTAGGTCAAAAAACTGCGATTAATAACAATCAAGGAGAGGAAATGAAATGTTATTCTTTATTTAGAGGAATACAAAAATAAGAAATAATATCGTTGACAATTTGGGGAATTATGGGCGGTTTTATCGTTTCAATGTGGAACAACATGGAACCCCATGTTATTAGGGATGGCGGCCTTCTTTTTGTTTTTTCTCTGCATTTTCGGGTTCATTTTCAAATAATCACCACGCCCATGAAATTCACTGCTAATTTAAAACTTGTTCTGAATGCCGTTTGAAAATCTTTATGCGAAAACAAAAGATTCGATGGAAGTACACTCAAATGCATAAGGTTTAAATAATGCTTATCTTGTAACACGTCCAATACCATGACTCCAGCTCCTCACACAGAAGTTAGATTAAAGGCAATAAGATATGTTGTAGACATTATTTAAATTATTTAATTATATTTTATATATCTTTCATTTAACTAATGGCATAGTTTCCTGTGTCAATTATTTATCACAAGAATCCAGAAGAGGTCTGTTGCCAACATCCAAATAAAGTATTGTGTTGCAATAATCAGCCTTGATTATAACACAGTTTAAATTAAAAAAAAATATAAGAAAGTTAATTTTATTTGTGGTCAACCATTTTTGTGTTCTTTTTCAAATCGAAATAATACCATATTCCTTTTCTGAACACTATGTGGACATTATTTTTCGATGACGGCACTACTTTCGTCATAACGTATAGAAAATATCAGCGCATGGACATTTTGTTTTCAAATAGATCGTTTTTCTTTTCGTTGCTTGCATTTGAGAAACTCGTCAGGAAGTGCGAGGTTAGAGCTCTGTAAAAACGGTTTAAGCACCCCAGTCGGTCTATATTGCCGACTGACCGTTCCAAGGCGGTAACTGTCGGGTTAGCTCTTTTCCTTAAATGACTCATCACAAATTTGTTCTTACTTTTCGCTTGGCTTGCATGTGAAATACCTTGGTTCTATGCCTTTTCGGAGTTTGGTATATGTTGCAATACTCATAGGACTTTGTCATATATTCTTATATATTTCTTATGGTTTTATTTTATTTGTCAATTCAGTTATATTTTTCTGGCTTAAGGAAAATTAAACATGTCTCATTAAAATCGAAAAATTACAGAAAATTTTATTCAAAGTAGGCTTAATTGTTGTGTTTATCTTCAAACCAAAATACAGATTGACATAATGGATCGGCATTTTTGTTTTGATGGTAACCATATTAAACATAATCGAGACAAAGTGTAAATGCCGGCCGTAAACTCCCGGCCACAAGTAAGAAGTGGTATGTTGCCATCACGTATAACTAAGTCATGTCTATGTCAATCATGTAGCCTCACATTTACAGAACAGAAACTATTATTTTAGTCTTCATGATAGTATTATAAAACCAGACTCTTGGATGGATTAGACTGGTACATTGATAAAAATGGTAACTTCACTTCAAGAATGCTTCGTACAGAAGAAGAAGCAAGTAATGAAGAGGGACGCCTTCCGAAAAACAGCTGCTCAAACAAATAACTTTAGAGTCGACGACATTGATAAGTACCATTCAGCAAATTGTCCAATTTTATTCTGTATTTCAATCATTTTTAAACATATTGACCAAAATGTAAATATCTCTAAAATTTCAGAAGAATTGTCTTGCAACCTAATTATACATACAATTAAACGAAGTATTAAATAAACTTCAGAAATAGGCTAGTAAAACAACCCCTATCTTAGGGCCGAAGAGCTGTGAGTTTGGGGCCGGCATTTACACATTTCCAATAAGAGATTTTCAAAGGGGGATAACTCTGCATGTAATAAAATGTAAAAAGGGTTGAAATGAGGAAAGGAATGACAGCTTTTAGTAAAAATTATATAAAAAATGCTTATGTATTGCCTAGACAAGTATCATTATAAAATAACGTATTGTTATTTGCACAGTAGATTCATACTAGCCATATATGATTCTTAGGTTTAACACATTTATAAATATTAATTTATACCCACTTATATTAATTATACCCACTGTAAATGAGTACAAATTAAAAATTAAAAAATTAAAATTATCGAACTTTATTTTAATTGTTGTTCTATATTGAAATTAAAAACCTTAAGGATCCGGTTTTTTAAATAAAACAAACATACAGATTTGAACATTACTTCTTTCTTCTTTCAAGCAACCTATTTTTATTATTCCCATTTTCCCGATGTTTGGGTCCCGTTGCCATGGATATTGGTGATCTGGGACATGTAATTATTCTTTGATTTTTACCTACATTCACATGACGTGGAAATGATTTTCTGTTGGTTACAGGGAATTGCTCATAACATGTATGTTGGTTGTCATGTGCCATTAACCTGTGCATATATTTCTACAGTTAACATAGTACTATGATCGATCGTAATTGAAATGAATGATGCGTTTTGTATATATTTTTGTATTGTTGCTGTTTTTATTTATTAACTTTTGAATCATCGTATATAAGTTATCGTGTTTTATGTTTGCTATCAAATTTTATATGAATGCGTTTAAATAACTATTAAGGACACCAACAAACGTGTGCCGAAAGAAGGTTTCTTAACCCTATTTTTGACCGAGCACATATTGCACAATAACTAAGAAGGCGGGAGTATGAAAGGGAGTTTCATTTTAGTATATATGTGAGGTAGTTTGAACTTTTAGTTTTATAATATATATTGTACCTATGATCAAACATTACTGTATAGAAGAGTGAGTTTTTGTATTTCTTTATTGTATGTTTTTGTTTTATTTGATGATTTTGTGTTGATTTGCTCAGAATAGCTTCTGTGTTGATTTGCTTAGAGTAGCTTATGTGTTGATTCACCTAGAGTACCATTTGTGTTGATTCGCCAAGAGTATATTTTGTGTTGATTCAATAAGAGTAGCTTTTGTGTTGATTTGCTTAGTGTAGATTTGTGTTGAGTCGCTTAGAGAAGCGTTTTATTTACTTGCTTAGATAAGGTTTTTGTTTTTGTGTCGATTTGCTTAGAGTAGCCTTTTTTGTTGATTTGTCTAGAGCAAATTTTGTGTTTACTTGCTTAGAGTAACTGTTATGTTGATTCGCTTACAGTAGCTTTAAGTTGAGTCGTTTAGAGTAGTTTTTGTGTTAAGTCGCTTCGAGTAGCGTTTGTGCTTATTCGCCTAGAGTAGATTTTGTATTGATTAAGAAAAAGAAGCTTTTGTGTTGATTAGCTTAGAGTAGCTTCTGTGTTGATTTGCTATAGAGTAGCTTTTGTGCTGATTAACCTAGAGTACCTTTTGTGTTGATTTGGTAAGAATAGCTTTTATATTTACTTACTTGGATTAGTTTTTGAATTGAGTTGCCCAGAGTAATTTTTGTGTTGATTCAGTAAGATTAGCTTTTGTGTTAATTTGCAAAGATAAGCTTTTGTGTTGATTCGCCTAGAGTAACTTTTGTGTTGATTTGCTAAGAATAGCTCTTATGTTTACTTGATTGGGGTAGCTTTTGAATTGATTTGCTAAGAGTATCTTTTGTGTTTACTATCTTAGAGAAGGTATTGCTTTAATTCACATATCGTAGTTGTTGTATTATTTTTCTTAGAATAGCTTTTGTTCTCATTCGTTTAGAGTAGTTTTGTATTAATTTGCCTTCAGTTTCTTTTGTATTAAATCACTTAGAGTCGCTATTGTATTAATTTACTAAGACTAAGTACTTTTGCACTTTAATTTTTCAATTTTATTGTGTCGTTGTGTGTCAAAGATTTTGATATATGCAATGGCATTTATGTCAAGAATTAATATAGACATTCCCTCGTTTATATATAAATAAAAAAATGGTATATTTTATTGTGCCTATGCAACTTGTTATGTCAGTATTGTACAGACGGTAGTCAGGTTTGTTAATGCAGATGTTATCTGTGAACTAACTAATGTTATCTGTTATTGTTGCCGGCTAGCAACGCCTGACCGCACGGGTTCGAGTCTCGGTAGCGGGGTAGGGGATAACTTTTATGTGAGAAGGTTTGCATGTAGCCCAGTTGTTCTGATTAAAATAGGTAATTAAGAAAAGGTCATATCAAAATTTAAGTAGCCTGTCAGTAACTGTCAGAGTTTTGATCAGCCTGTTAATTCATATTCAAGACAGATTTTGTTCTGGAAGCATCCGGAGCAGCTTAATGCAGCTTAGCATTCGGCGTGTTCAAAGGACATAAGGGTGTAAAGGCACGTTATTTTAAGAAGTGGTCTCTTAAGAAGTTTGGAAACACAACATTCCAGCAGAACACAACATTCCAGCAGAACACAACATGACCATCAGCTGATTAACTTAAACACAATGGCACTTTGTGCATAAGATGTGAATGTAATGGACAAAACTAAGTAATCGGTACGAAGGCAATAAAAGAAATATCTGCAGCTTATGGTAAAGTAATAGGTATATAACTACTGAAAAGAAGATATAATTTTTGCATTTGTTTTTAGTTTTTTTCAAATGACTGCAACATGCTCATCTTTGACTGAGATAAAACGAGTTAAAGTGCTTGGACAATACCTACAAAATAAGCAAATGCAAAATAAAACCAAGCATATGCTGGTATAAAGTTTATAAGAATACCTACCCACAATGGAGATAAATTGTATCATATTTCTTTAATTTCGAGAAAAAGGGTAAATTGCTCTGGATCTGTCTTTGTTGTTTCTGTCTTCTGGAAGTGAAATCAGCGGATGGCGTAACCGATTTCGATGAATTCCTAATATGCATTAGGATCGGTTCTTCAGGTAGGCTTGGGGTTTATATTAAAGACGAATGATTTTATTGTCATCTCGTTGATATTGAAGTCTCTTAAACAGTTTTGACCAGTATATACAGGTCTTTTATGTTGTTACGTTTCTATTATTGGTGTCAGTTAAGTAATCAATGTACTTTTAAGCATTTTCTAAAATGTCGTTTTTACTAAAAATGTCTAGTTAAAAATGTTGCTGTTTAGTTTTTCATGACGTTTAAAGAGACTTTAAAGTTGGTAATAGTAGCTTCTCTCCTAACGCTCGGGGCTAAGGGGACAGCATTTCGTCTGACTCGTCGATGTATAGTGGTCCGGCCGGCTTCAGTCCCTGTGTACCTCATGTGCCCCTGTGCTATAATGATAGAACTGTCGCTGCACAGTATCGGCAAAATGCCGGCTATTCCTATCCCATCCAATTCCCTTGACACACAGACAATAGCAGACGCGGATGTGTCTCGTCACTGACTCCCTCTACGCTCCTAGTCAGAATCACTCGAGGCTTATTGCTTGCTAGTTTGTTTCCTGAAATGCTTTACCCTTCACGAAAAAATACACATTGACCGGGCGACACGAAGAGCACTGTATCGTGCTTAGATTAAAACGTGCACTGAGTGTCCTGTATTGAGCCAAATAACAATAAGACAATATGACAGGGTCCTATGAGCATTGCAATATATGCCAAAATTTGAAAGGCATCAGACAAAAGTATTTACCTGTTAGGCAAATGTCAAAATTAGAACCAATCTGTGACGAGTCATTAAACAAGTAGCGCAAACCCAACAGTTACTGCCTTGGAACTGTCAGTCGGCAAAAGGAACCGACTGGATACTTAAACCGGTTTTACTGGCTAAACAGAATTCTAACATCGCACTTCTTGGGTGTTTCCTTAAATGCTAACAATAAAAGGGGAAATCTACATCAATAAAAATGTCCAAGCGCTGACGTTTTCTTTGATAGTGATAAGTTGAAAAAATAATGTCCAGAGACAGTAGTATCATTTCCATTAGAAGGTCTGAGTAATCAAGTGAACACCTTCGTCCTGTTGTTTTTTGTTTGTTTGTTTTTCAAATTTTGATATATGTTGACTTGCTCATAGGGCTTTGTCGTATCCTCATAAAGCTTTGATCTTACATCCCAGAATCACATGACGTTCCTCCAGGGTTGTTCCTTTTGCGATTAGACAGGAACATCCATAAAAATATAAAGACTAACTGATTGGCTACTTCAGCACGAGAAAAAAAAACGAATTAATTCCACTAAAAGCAAAGAAGCCGAAAATACATATTATTCCACACTTACGATGCAACAACAATATCATCTTCACAAACCGAATACTTGTGGCATTGAAGCATAATATGTCACTAAAGGAAAGTATTTATGTTTAGTTTTAAGGCGAATTTATGCCCTTTTTAAAGTTCAATTTTTGTTAGTTAATTATGCCATAATTTTAAAAATCATTTGAAGTAAATTTTTGCGGCTGCGGCTATAGATATGCATGTATCTAAGCAAGTGGCAACATTGGTGTTCGTTATCTTTATGTCAAGACCCTTTCAAATATGTTTAAATTAATTTAGTCTTTAGAAAGGACAATGAAATAAACATCTAACTGGATGCCTCATACATAATATCTGTACTTACTGTAATAGTTGTGTTATGATCCTGGAATATGTACAATAGTGTGTGTAGACCTACAATTTTTTTTCGCATCACACTTAACACAGTTGATTATAAGTCATTACCTTTAAATGGCTATGAAAGCCACAGCTGTTCGCCTTATTGATCGTGCCTTTATAAATGTTGATGCCAGCAAGTTTTGTTGTAGTCACGATGACTTATGATGAGCTGGATAAACAACGATGTGTTAATATTGACGAAGGAGGTATGTTTAACATTCTAGTGTGTTATTGTTTTATGGAAAAAAATACCTGTTTTAGTATTTGTGTAAACTGCTTAGAACGTACACTTACTTAAATAGTTGCACAAATTGTCTTAACTTATCGATAGCATTCACTTAATATCTAGGTTCTGTTTTCGATTGTAGCCTTTATTCAATTTACGTTCTTTATTAATTACTTAACTTTGTTTTCAAACTTCACTATTACCCATAATGTATCAGCCGCTGTAAAGATTGGAATTTCAGTCATTCATGTGTTTGCGTAGCAGTAATACTATTCTCCACATCAGAACTTAAAGGTGATATCCGACAGGTTACCTATTTTGAAATTCATACCTTACCACTGCTTTGGAGAATTAGAGCATAATTTATGCATAAACTCACACTTAAGTTTAAGTAAAAGACGGGTTAGAATCCTGCCTACATTGTTAGACAGTCCTGTTGTGTGTTTTTTTTCAAATCGCGGTAAAAAAAAAATACTTTAAAAGTTCAATCATTCCAAATCTATAAATAAACACGATAGTGATCTCTGCTTAAGGTTCTGGACCTGTAACTAACTTCGTCAAACATCGGCACTCGGTATGATCCGGTTTTATTTGAATTGCATTCGTCGTAAAGTTTCGTATTTGCTATTTTTAGTAGTTTTTCACCACGTGATATGGATTTTCCATGACGTCATTGGGTTACCCATTTCTCAAAAATGAGGGAACCGGGAGCTCGACAGCGTGATCGTCGAGGGCGATATTGTTAAAATAGTGGTTTACCGACAACAAAGTCATGTAAAATTGAAGTGGATCATAACTATTGTGTGGGTTTCCTGTGTACAGGTGAAAAATGCACTGTTTTATCTTGTATTTGCGATTTAAATTTTCCTTCGCATGCTAACTGCGGGAGTTAGCGACATGGTTTGACGCTCGCTCACCTTCGTCTGATATTTTCTCCGGATGGCCAGAATGGACTTTTAAATGTGTTCAGGGGTCAAACTTGTGAGGGACAACCAAGTGTCACTGATACCAAAAGAGTGCTTGACTCAGTTATTCCTAAACTGTCGGATTTTTTTAAGAAAACCGTGTAAAGTGATTAATTTCAAATATTTCCCTCAAGCCAGCCAAAATCAGTAAAGAGAAGGTTTTCATGTAATAATGCAGAGTGTTACATACATGTTTCCATCTCTTATACCAACTGTAGGTGACTTTTTGTTAAAAGGAGTATAATTTGTAATTGACCATTTTGACGTTATTTTTCGCTATAAATTCTATTGCAGTTTCATTAAAGTAACCTTTACAAATTCTTATAAATTTTATTAGGAACGGTAAAATGCCTTTAAAATCTCATATTACGGGTAGTTCATATTGCAGAAAATTTTAAAACTAGTTGTATGTGTCTAACTAGCTTCAAATTTGAGATATTTGCTTTTATAGATAGAGTAAATTTTTAAACACACCCAAAAAACTCGGAATTTTGCTCGGGGGTACATGTATGCAAAGTTCTGTATTTTTATAAGTATTTGTCCAAAGTGTGATCTTATTGTTCTGATTTATCATGACATGATTGTGTAACAGGAAAATTGGTTAAAATTTGAATATAGGACAGTAAAATTTGAAAAAATGGTACTTTTTCATATTTTGTTCCAGCACAATTTACGGTGTTTTTGAAAATCAAGGGTCACTTTATAAAAATGTACATAACTTGAGTTACAAACGGTAAACTTCCTTAAAAATTCACCGTAAGATGTGTTTTACAGTACAGATTCAAGAAACAGTATCATTATAAGGATTGTGGAAGGTCACCATTACAGGTCCAGAACCTTAAAATTGATACAGACTTCAGAGCAGATTACCCGGATGACGTTATAACGTAATCTTAAATATGAGTTGTCACGTGATTTTCATAGTTAAAAAAACTATTTCTGCAGCGTTGGTTATTTGGGGAAAAAATAGTTTGGTCTAAACTGTCGTATACTAGTACCACCTTTAAAATGGACATTATTGTCTGGATTGAAATTTCTATTTGATAGCGTATCATTTCCATTGTTTTGTATCAAAATGATATGTTTCCTATTCTCTGTTTGTCTTTGATAAACCTCTCAAAAAGTACAAGAGTAGGACTCTGTTTACCGGTTTGCCGACTGACCATTCGAAATGTTAATGTTTATTTTTTATTTAATATATCCTCTCTGTGATTTTTGTCACTTTTGCATTGAACTGGCATCTTTGTCTTCTGCTTTTTCCTGATTATAATAAACGTCGCAATACAGATTGGACTTTCTAATATGGAAATTATATGCTTATTTTTACAATGTACTAACTACATTATGCGAAGTTTTTTTTTCAAATGTTCTAACTACCGAGATAATGACATGTTTTATTTACTTTCACGACAATCACCCTATATTCTAACTTCCGAGGTACTGACGATGTATTCACTACCGAGATATTTACATGTTTTACTAACTTTCACGATAATTACCCGCTATACTAACTACCGAGGTACTGTCGATGTATTTACTACCGAGGTATTTACATGTTTTACTAACTTTCACGATAATTTCCCGCTATACTAACTACCGAGGTACTGTCGATGTATTCACTACCGAGATATTTACATGTTTTACTAACTTTCACGATAATTTCCCGATATACTAACTTCCGAGGTACTGACGATGTATTCACTACCGAGATATTTACATGTTTTACTAACTTTCAGGATAATTTGCCTATATACTAACTTCCGAGGTACTGACGATGTATTCACTACAGAGATATTTACATGTTTTGCTAACTTTCGCGATAATTACCCGCTATACTAACTACCGAGGTACTGACGATGTATTCACTACCGAGGTATTTACATGTTTTACTAACTTTCAGGATAATTTGCCTATATACTAACTTCCGAGGTACTAACGATGTATTCAGTACCGAGATATTCACACAGTTTAAGACATTCTAGAACATGCTTTATATTGATATTTAAAAAGAATCCACGAACTTTCTGGTTTGAATCTGCTTTGACTATGCTTTGGGTCCTCGTTTTGTTTTTTGTGTGATTTTATTGAACTGGAAAAAAATGTCTCCAGAAGAGTCGGTAGCGACGTCTCCACACACCAACTTGCTGTATGTTTAAGTACAATTTTAAATAAAGAAATAATAAATATAAGTGACTCTTTATGTTTTGACATCAGTCCTTAGTTGACCACGGGTCAGAAAACATTAGTCTTTACTAGTCCACGGCTCGGAAAACATCAGTCCTTAGTTGACCACGGGTCAGAAAACATCAGTCTCTAGTTGACCACGGGTCAGAAAACATCAGTCTCTTGTTGACCACGGGCCAAACAACATCAGTTTTTAGTTTACCACGGCTCAGAAAACATCAGTCTTTACTTGACCACGGCTCAGAAAACATCAGTCTTTACTTGACCACGGGTCAGAAAACATCACCCTTACTTGACCACGGCTCAGAAAACATCAGTCTTTAGTTGACCACGGGTCAGAAAACATCAGTCTCTAGTTGACCACGGGTCAGAAAACATCAGTCTCTAGTTGACAACGGGCCAAACAACATCAGTTTTTAGTTTATCACGGCTCAGAAAATATCAGTCTTTACTTGACCACGGCTCAGAAAACATCAGTCTTTACTTGACCACGGCTCAGAAAACATCAGTCTTTAGTTGACCACGGCTCATAAAACATCAGTCTTTAGTTGACCACGGCTCAGAAAACATCAGTCTTTAGTTGACCACGGCTCAGAAAACATCAGTCTTTACTTGACCATGGCTCAGAAAATATCAGTCTTTACTTGACCACGGCTCAGAAAACATCAGTCTTTAGTTGACCACGGCTCAGAAAACATCAGTCTTTTGTTGACCACGGCTCAGAAAACATCAGTCTTTACTTGACCACGGCTTAGAAAGCATCAGTCTTTAGTTGACCACGGCTCAGAAAACATCAGTCTTTAGTTGACCACGGCTCAGAAAACATCAGTCTTTACTTGACCACGGCTCAGAAAACATCAGTCTTTAGTTGACCACGGCTCAAAAAACATCAGTCTTTAGTTGACCACGGGTCAGAAAACATCCGTCTTTACTAGTCCACTGCTCAGAAAACATCAGTCTTTACTTGACCACGGCTCAGAAAACATCAGTCTTTACTTGACCATGGCTCAGAAAACATCAGTCTTTAGTTGACCACGGTCCATAAAGCATCAGTCTTTAGTTGACCATTGACCAGAAAAAATCGTTCTTAACTTGACCACGGGTCAAAAAACATCTATCTTCATCTGCCATTATTTTACGCCATGTGCCATTGGTTATAAAACTGTGCAGTCTTCAAATAAGGCTGTTAGTCTATGTAAAGCTGGTATTCGACATGTTGACTGTATAAAGTAGCAATTTCTGACTATTGTATGACCATTGTATGACCATTGTATGTGCTATTTTTAAATCGCTACTGCAGAAATCAATACTTAAGTCAGAAAAATAAAACCGAAAACACGGCCTAAATTGTAAAACAGAACAACTCGCTGAAAAACCAATCCAAATGTTCACTATTGAAAAATCTGTAAATAAAAAATATTGATAGATATCAAAGTCTGGGCGGATTTTCAGAATGATGATATAACGTGATCTCAAAAGTAAGTGGTCACGTGGGTTCCATTGTTTAAGAATAGCTAACTATGCAGCATAGCTCTGACAGGAAAAACGTATTTGTACATGTAATGACGATTGGAATGCCATGCTTCACTTATCATGCGTATGTAGAATCTATTCAGGTAGCAATTATCAATTTGGCGGTCCAAACTGTCTGATATATGTGTACCTCTTTCAAATCCCGATTTTTTGTTGCATTTGATATTTAATACACGACATTGAGAAACGTAAAGCAAATTCATGAAATAAACGCGCCGAGATTTAGCCCAAAACCTGATCAGCAGCACTCTCTACCATCGGCTCATACATTCACCTCTGTTATTTGCTCACTTAATGTCGGGACTACTTTCGATCCACGTGACTTTCAAAAAGGATCACGTCCATGTTTATTTACAAATGCGCATTAATCACTATGTTATTCTTCCAAAAATAGTGCGCTTGAATTAATTAAATATCTTTAATTATTTACTTCAATATATGTCTTTTTAGTAGATGTTTATTCATTTTATTTTGAAGTATTATTTTAATTTGAAAATATCCTCAAAATAACACTTTAAAATTTCCGTCAAAAATCTTGACGTGAGCCCATTGCAGAGGTGTCTGAGAGAGGAACGAACGACAACTCTGCATGGGAGATTGGATCAGCAGATCAGGTACATGCATGTACTATAACACTCACCACCACAGTTTCTTACGCTGTTGGTCCCTATATTTAGACTGAATGGGAAAAGCCCCTGCTTCGTAAAGAAATGATATTGTTGTTGTTTTGTTAGTCTCCTCAGGAAGGAGTCTGCACAGCAGGAGCTTTTTTTTCGCCTTGATGACCTACATTATAAATAAACGATTTCAATTAAAATGAGAATATTATTCATTTTACGGGCAAATATTAGATAGCAACTACATTGACAATAAATTATTAAAAAAAATATTAGCAATACCCCATACCCACACCCCCACCCACCCCCACCCCAACACCCACCCCTCCCCCCACCCCCACCGGCCAATACACCACACACACACACACACACACACACACACACACAAAATAAATAAAATGGCAGAATTTAAAATTTATGAGAAAAACATGAGAAAAACATTCAGAAAGAAAGTATAAAAAACACACACAAAAAAGAAATGAGCACTCGAACAAGCTACCTTCGGTTCTTGAAGAATGGAGACTCTTACCACTGTGTTAACATATTGTCACCTAGTTCATTCATCAAATAATTATTTATACGTTAAATGATTCACGGAAGTTACCAAATTCTTACGAAATTGTTCCGATATTATACGGAAAGTGATAAATCTCAAGTTAATTCTAACGGGCAATACCTATCATATGAAAATCAAATCTTAAAAATTCATCAAGTCAGTGTCGTTATAAAACAGTTATTAAGGAGTTTATAAGGTATGTCACAAGATTATTATCTACTGCAATTTTAGCAGTGTCATAAACAAAACGCGTATGGACCGGCCGCAATAGCTCAGGTGGTAGAGCGTCGGCTTGCAGATTGGGAGGACTTGGGTTAAAACCGCGGCCGGGTAAACCAAAGACGTTAAAGTTGGTAGTAGTGGCTCCCCTCCTAACGCTCGGGACTAAGGAGATAGCATTAAGCCTGACTCGTCGGTGTCAGTATAATGGACCGGCCGGGTTCAGTCCCTGTGCACCTCATAAGTGCCCCCCTGGGCACCTCATTAGTGCCCCTGTACTATAATGATAGAAATGTCGCTGCACAATATCAGCAAAAATGCCGGCAAATCCCAAATCCCATCCTAAAACGCGTAAGTGTTTCGTTTGTTGGGTTTATCGTCCCACCAACAGTATTTCAGTTATCCGGAGACGGTGTCCACTTGAAGCAGATATAGTTCTGCCTTCACTGTGTATTGCATGCCGTAAACACCTGGCATGAAAGCCTCACCCAGTCACCTTATCCTGACACAGGGCCAACCAGTCGTTGAACTACCCTTATATTTGCTTGAGCGTTTGCAAGGGAGCTATACCACTACCATTTTATCGACTTTGGTATGTAGCGACCCGGGATCGAACCCGGGGCCTCCCGTACCTAGAACCGACGCTCTACCGATTGTGCTACCAGGTCCTGTACGCGTATGTGTTAAGCACTGGGTTTATGCATAGAGATTCTACTGACAGTTCAAGAATCGGCCATAAGGTGGAATGTTTGGACTTTTGCTCAAAGGAAGCTACAAGAAAATATTTGATTCAAAGCATCAAAGAGCCTCCAATGTTAAATAATAAAATGCGTTACATTGTACATGAAGCCGTACAACAATAACTGAAAGTGAGCTGGAAATATGTTCCATCAATCGGCCTTCACATCTTATTGTATACGACCAAAATGTCCTTAACATTTTATTTAAAACTGTAGCCAAACTTTTTATGGAATCCAGATAAGGAAAACTGATCGAACAATAATTTTTAAAACCTCAATACAGGCATGCAATAAGAATAAAAAAAAAATTACGCATCGTGGTTAAGTGTTACTTATTTGATACCTTATATGCTTGATACGAAGTGGAAAAGGTACAAAGTATGTACCTAACACATTATAATGTCTCGGAACACCTCGTCCATTTCTACGAAATGAACCGATCGGAACACCTCGGATAATCTTTGTATGTAGGTAGTCGAATCACCTCGGTCATTTCCCTAAATGGGACTACCTTTGTGACAGACGTCAAAGCAAAGATGGCCGCTATGATGACAGCTCACTACAGTAAGATGTCTGTAAAACTTCAATTTGTGGCGGTTTCAAATTTAAATCATTCAATTTTAATTTACTCGGCGCAGCAGACATGCAGCTGTCAAACGATATTATTGTTTATGTTTTGTGCGTACTACATGTTGTATTTTTTAGGCATGTTGTTCTTCCGACTTCCGGCGCACAAAACGATCGTGATTTCAATAAGTATCATTGCACCAGATACATCCGAGGGATGATTGTCCCGAGAATGGAATAAACCGAGGAGTTCTGATTACGAAATGGCCTTATCCGGATACCGCCGAGCATTGACTTGATAACTACAACAACTGCCCACAAATACCAAACGCATTCCATAAATGGCGCCACGGTTAAGCCAACAAACGAGCCCTGTACCCATCGACCAATCAAAACTATCCTCCCACCACCATCACGAGTTCTTCGTATTATAAGATTTTTAGTCACAGCCAATTATGACCCATTATCTCTTAAATAGTTGACAGTGCCAAGCTACGTACTTGTGAGTCTTGCTGTAATTTGTTATGACGACAAGTCTGTATTGTTTATAAATATTTACATAGTACCCATGGGATATTAGCATATAACGGGTTAAATCCTATCGAACAACCGTAGTTGGTGGGTGAGGAAAACATATAAGTTAAGAGGGCCTGTAAAAATGTAAATATTATGTGTTTGTAGTTTTACGAAAGACATGTGTTTAAAAAATTAAAAGTGCGATGACATAATCCGCGTAAAATGGTCTGCTAAAGAAGCGTTCATTTACTTCTGCACTTTGTATTACAATTTTCTGAAATAGCAAACTCTATCCAAGTAATACGTTTAACCATGACACACAAAAAGACCATTTAAAGTAAACAACTACGAAGAATATTTGAAGGCCCCCGTGGCCGAGCGGTTAGAATCGCTGACTTGAAACTCCTCAGCTCCTCACCGCGATGGTTCGAGTCCCGGTCGGTGCGGGAACTTTCATGTGGGGAGGTTTTCCAGCTAACCTGCGGTGGTTTTGGCCAGACTTAAGTTCCTCCACGAGTAATTAGCTGGACGTCGCCTATATGACCATAATTGTGTCGGTGCGATGTATCAAAAAATAAAAAAATAAAAAAATAAAATTTTTAGAGTACTACTTGTTGGCGTTCCTTTATGAAATGCGTTAGAAATTTGACAATATGCTGTTGTTGCTGTTATCATGTCATGTTCGTAACTCCTCGGCGGCATCCGTATAAGTGAATTTCGTAGAAATGGCCGAAGTGTTGCGAGTGATTATAACACGTTACAGATTTGTACAATTTCACCTTCATATCACGCATATAACGTACCGAGTTTGACAAATTCACGCCACGTGGGTTAGGCAAGTTTTATTCTCACCTGATAGCACAGCTGAACGAGAATTTGAGGATTGTTATTCGTTCAATATTTCTTAAATGGGTTTCATAAAAGATTGATTTTTGGATACATTTAGACAATATGAACAACAAGTGGTGCAGCATGTGCTATGTATCTGTGAAGGTCAATTGTTGGAACATATTTTAGCTCACTTTAAGTCAAACTATTTATCCGTTGTCTATAGTTGTCTTGCGTTAATTGATGTACTAGACGCCCTTTGATGCTTTGCGTCAACCCTTTTCTTGTTTAAATTTCTATTGTTTAACCATGAAGCACTTATATTAAACAAAACCCGTCTGTAGAGAGCGCTATTCTTCTCAAGGCATGATACCCTAATGGAAGCTCTAAGTCGAAAAAGGAGCTTAGGGCTGCAGCAATAAGTTATAGGTTTACCGCCCTTTTGAATTAGAATCTGCTTTTAAAAGTAAAAATGGACACAAATTTTGAAGTAAATATCATTTGCGGGTGTCGAGAAATAAACCTTAACACAAATGTTAACTAATGTTAATGACGATGAGAGGGTATAACAAAAGCACCACCTTATTTCTTTGAGTTAAAAGTGCCACTCTACCCATATTTGGTACATTTCGCTGTACTACAGTAAGCACTGGGCTTTCAAAAAACTTGTGACAATTGTAGCGATCATGCCTGTGAAAATCGGTGTCGATCTAAAAATGTTCCATATAAGAAACAAGCGAGGTGTGAGACAGCCAATGCGCCGTAGAGAGCAAGCGCTCTAAACAGTAATTTGACGACCCGGTAAATTAAACACTTTTCTAAACTGTCGAGTTATTACACAAATATGTGAAAGTAATGAACCGTTGCTCTTATAGGAACTGGACTGCTACTTTGATTTCTTCCTTGTTGTGTGTTACATCTGTAGTTGCAAGCAGCATTGTTACATCGGCATGTTCGGTTTCTTTTGTTGAAGAAAACCTCGCCAAACAGCTGTGATTTCTTAAAAATGCCTGCTAACTTTTTTTTATAATTGCAAGCTATACATTATTGTTGCAAGCTACAATGTTAAACGTGGAATACTCGGTTCTTTTCTCTGCATTGTTTTCTTTTATTTAAAATAGCTAACCATGCAGTGTGGTTTTGGACAGGATTTGTATTTTAAGTAAAATAAATGCCATCAAGTGAGGTGTTGCTCTGAACTCTTACTCATGGATTTAAGGCACCACTTAACATCATTTCGTGCGATCTTTTCAAGTAACAATAATATATTTGGTCGCATAGGAAAGAAAATGTCAAAAGTGTCGGATACCTTCTTAAAGTCTGCATGACATTCGGTGGCTGTTGTCACCATGCTAAATATATGGAAAGAACGTGTACTTTAAAACTGGTATTATTGTAATATAATGTGAGTGTTGTATGGTAATTATCTTACATACCAGTACTTTAATTCGTATTTAAATGTGTTGTCGATTCTTATTTTGACATTTAGCGAATGCCATACCGTAGGTTTTTTTTCTGACGGCTTCAAGCTAATGCTAGCATACGATATCAGCCTATCGATTTCTCCCTCGTCTGGTACAGGGCCAGTAACAGATGCGTCGGTATGAACAAAAAAGGAAGCTGGTAGTCAGCATATGCCAAGAGTGGTGGATGCATTATGACGTCCTTGCTTTTACAAAAAGCCATTTCTTTGTATTAACCCCATGCAAATAGAACCTTTCACTTGAAGCTGATTGTTTCTTCTAACATATGTGACATACCAGAAGATTGATCAGTGGCCTGACGATGTATGCGTACCGTTTTACAAACCTTCGGCAGTATCCAGTAAAATCCAGGAAACGTCTGACATCTTTTACCTTTTTGGGCGTAGGCCGGGAAGTGACGGCAGCAGTTTTGTCTGGATCTGTCTGGATGCCTTCTTTGGATACAATATTACTAAGGTACTTGACACGGTTCTTTGAGAATTCGCATCAGCTGGCTTGGAGTTTCAAGTTGTGCTCAGCGAGTCATGGAAAACTGCATTCAAAAGTTCGATTTGCTGGTCAAACTTCTGGATTAGTAAGACCAAAGGGCATTTGCAGAAGCCTAATGGACCAACATTAAAGGCGGTCTTGTGCTTGTCTATCTCTTTTACAGCTACTTGCCAACAACCAGTTCTCAGACAAGAGTAAAGAAGTACTATTATTTTCTAGTTTATTTTCTCTCTTTTTAAATGGCATATGCATATTTGATAAATCTTTGGTTCGAATGTCGGTAGTCAAAGCACAATCTGATGGACCGTCTTTCTTGCGCTCATTAACGATGTAGGATGAGTAAGGACTCGAAGATGGTCTAATGGCCCCACACTCCAGCATTTCTTTGACATATTCCTTATTTCTTGAATCATACCAGGAGGAATATTTATAGGAGCATCTTTAAAAGGTCTGTTATCATTTTCAGTTTAGTGCATGTTAACTAGGTCCTTCAGAAATACCTTCTGCTTTTGCTGTAGGTGTTGTCTGTATTGTCAAGATTCAGACCACGTGACTTTGACTAAGACGAAGAAGCCGAAGTTTGTTGCAGGGTTACTTTCTTGTCACTTTTACGTGACTCTGTCTTATCACAAAATGCGGCCTGTCGCAAATACTTTACTTCGCGTAGCTCACAGAAGTTTGCCCAAAATTTGGCGTCTTTCGTCGTCGTGTGCTTTGGAATACTTTTTAAATTACACGATGACCTGATAGATCTTTGAAGCTATATTAAAATAGTGACTTAAAGCCATTATTGGACAGTCATTGTTGGATTTCAGTCTCTTCATTTCTCCAGTCGTGCCCTATATAGGTGAGACAACTTGAGTAGTCTCCATGCCTTTTACGTGAGATTGCAAAGTAGGTATTTCGGTATTTTTGTGTGTTTTTTTATCATAGATTACTTTATAACATTACTTATTAACTCATCACAATACTTCATTTTGTTTTGTTGGTTTGGGTTGTTTTCTAAAGTATTATGGTTTCCTTCGTGTTTTTAAATTTCACATTTCACATATGATTCCTCTGACATACGCCGTCATGGCAGTTTTATCGTATGACGTCAACTTGTTTTATTGTACGTCATAGCCTGTGCTGTTTTATTTCAAGCTACTCTCTCATTTGGAACTTTTAGGTTGCCGAAGCTTTAATCTAATGTATATACAGTACATATGTTGATAGTTTATTGTAATAAAAGTTATTTTGTCTGTATATAAATACCTTTTATCAGTTTAAACTCCCGATGCAGGTGCTTACTGTTAGCTGTCTCTTGTCGATGGGATATTTTTTTACATTGTTTGTTTTAAAAATCCTCCAGGAAGTGCGAGGTTAAAAAACGCTCCACAAACCAGGCTTAAGCACCCCTGTCGGTCCTTTTGCCGACTGACCGTTCCGTAACTGCTGTTTGTTTTATTCTTTGTGTGTGTTATGTCTCGTCTCTGTGTTTTTGTCACATTTACATTTACCCTGTTTGCCTTTGTCTAGAGGTAGTTCAGATTTAAATATCTGTGGTAAATCTTATTGGTCCTTTTGTTAAATTCCTATTAACATACATCGGCTTATGTGGGAGCAGTTTATTGGCGATAGTAAAACCATTATGTGAATATATCTTTAAAGCTCTTGGGCTTTTAGTTATGGTATAAGGCTATATTTGGATTGTTATTATTCTATGAAACATACACATGTTGACAAAGTGTGATGCAAAATGTCTTGTTAATCAAATACTTTATCATTTCTGTTAATGTAAACATTCTTTAATTCGGGTTTATAATCAACATGAGGGGCGCTCTTGGCCGACCGATTAGAGTCGCCGACTTAAGCCCCTCACCGCATGGATTCGAGTGCCGGTCAGGGTTAGAATTTTCATGGGATTGTACAGCGTTTCTATCCAGACATAAGTCTGGGATCTTCCTCCACCAATTCTAGCTTCATGTTGCCAAAGATGACTTTTATTGTGTCGGTGCGATGTAACCAATAACACCAGCCTGCCGAACATCGGAGAGACACTGCTCGATTTAAAGTTAAATGTCATCCCGATGTTAGCTTTAAAAGCGGGATAGAGATGATCTGGCGCCCACACAGTGTCAAAATATCTCACGGCGGTCGGCATTAGATCAAAATTTGTCCGGTCCAAGTATGACGGCAATTAATCCTAAACAAATCTGGACTTAAAAGTGGCCAAGGATTAACTTAACCTGATTAAATAAAAGTTAACGTGACAATACGAATACGACTAAACACAAAACAGAATTCGGTTATTTTATAAGTTCGTTAAAAACTGAGTCCATGGTCGGATTGAGTGTTATATCTGAAAAAAAGAGAGAATGATACTAGTCCAAATGACATTTATACATATATCGTATATGTTTAAGGTCATGCTAGTAAAATTCACTGTAATAAGAACAAAACTAATAAAGACAATAAGAGTATGGCACAGAAGAATGGTGAAAGCAATTGCAATTTTCCCTATCATGCGACCAAAATTTATATCAAAAAAAAATGACAAGTGCCGGTAAAAAACAGTCAGAATCATTAAACGTTTGTTGACTTTTACAACAGAAGTGACAAATTCTAAGAATCAAATAGGAACCTGGCATTTCAACCACAGCAATATCTACTTGTCTTGTATTTTTTTAAATATACTTCTTTGTCTAATTTGTCCAATATTGATACATCTTTTAAAGGGTTGGGACAAAGAATCTTTTTACTCTATGTAACCAGGTCAACTTTTGGTAAAGACCT
This sequence comes from Sinonovacula constricta, assembly GCA_007844125.1. Taxonomy (NCBI): domain Eukaryota; kingdom Metazoa; phylum Mollusca; class Bivalvia; order Cardiida; family Solecurtidae; genus Sinonovacula; species Sinonovacula constricta. The sequence goes on from CM017565.1 coordinate 15,700,102, forward strand.
GTTTTAATAGTTATGTCCCTTTAATCATTATTTGGATTAAATGTTTTTAATTTATCATCTCCCTTTCAGGGTTGACATGAAATATACTGAGTACTGACCATGCTATTTTTAGTTTCCCGCCTTTAGTGGTCACATGATATGTTCTTTTAGTCAGAAGAGAGGTTACAGTGAAACAGTAAAGTTGTATTCTTTACTTGAAGACAATATCCATATTTATTTAACTTTTACCTAATATATAAGTTAGCTACTTGAATTAGAGAGGTTGGGACAGTATCAGGTTAGTTGCTTTCTATAACTGATGTGTTGTAGAAGCTGAATTGTTTGAATTGTAATTTGTCTATTTCTGACATGATACATGGAATTTCAAGATGGCTGCCGTACAACTAATTTAACTGACATAATGAATTGGTTATTGGTTTTATATGTAACATCACTGTTTTCTTCTTCTGTATTACTATGGGCACATTCATTATTACAGCATCCGTGTTGCCCGTAATCCTAACTGAGAAAGAGAGAGAGAGAGAGAGAGAGAGAGAGTAAAGAAAGGCCCCAGTCCACAACTGGTAGGTTAATAACTATTTTAGACATTGTAATCAATCTATCATTGTTGTTGTTGGTTATATATATATCGTGCATAATTGTTTTTATAAAAGGCCTCTGATCAAGATTATTTCATGTTGTTTAATATTTATGGTAATGAAGTTAACTCTACTGTTTATTATATTATAATTCATTGCCTATAAATCCCTGTATTTCAGTATTTGTCAGTGATAGATTAACTTTTTAAAGTGCTGATTGTATATTTATTATTGCTAATTTTATTTTACAGGAGCTGAGTATTACCAGTATTAACAGAATAAACAGTATAAACAATACTATTTATAGAATAGTAAATTATATACCAACTCTACTTATAGACCACTGTGTTTTTTATCGAACCCTAATTCGTGTGTTTTTTAAACATAATTAGAACACCCGGATACATCTACTCAAGACCGGCCGCAATAGCTCAGATGGTAGAGCGTCGGCTTGCGGATCGGGAGGTCGTGGGTTCGAACCCCGGCCGGGTCAAACCAAAGACTTTAAAGTTGGTAGTAGTGGCTTCCCTCCTAACGCTCGGGGCTACGGGGACAGCATTACGCCTGACTTGTCGGTGTCAGTATAATGGACCGGCCGGGTTCAATCCCTGGGCACCTCATAAATGCCCCTGTGCTGTAATGATAGAAATGTCGCTGCGCAGTATCGGCAAAAATGCCGGCTAATCCCTAATCCCTAATCCCATCTACTCAAAACATTTGGTTCATGTGCACCATTGATCAAAAGCAACATATCCAACAGAAATACAAAACAAACTTGTAATTACATAGTCCCTGTCATATGCATCTTTGGTTTTTGTCGGCTCGTGTCAAATATGTAAACATTTCAATGGTAGTCAAGCGAACGACAAAACGTGCAATGTTTTGATTCGATTGACAAAGTAGACTATATCTTGTAGCTATACGCTATTGACAAATGTTTTGTGCTGGGTTTAATCGTCTCACGAACAGTATTTCACTGATCTAGAGACAGTATTCGTAAAGAAGATAGATTTATACATGCACAGTGTATAGCAAGCCGTAAACACCTGGCATGATACCCCACCCATATTATCCTTGTACTGATATTCTGTTCGGGGAATATAAACCTTTTATTTGATAAAGCGTACGCAGGGAGCCATTCCTATCAAATATTTCCGGCTTTGCTATGTCTCGGCCCGAGCTTAGTTTAAACCTTTTTATATATAGTCGATTGGGAAACAAGTTCTTTCAACTTGTATATTTCCCTATCGACTGTCCACTTCCTAGTTAGAACCAATACTCAGGTACAGATTACCTGGAGCAGTATGCATTAAATAGTCTTGCTCAAGGACTAACATCACGTGGTCGGTTTCGGGGTTCGAACCCATGTCTTAACCACTAGACCACGAATGCTCATATGGGTTTCAACCTGAAGTTTCCCACACCTTGAGTCTGCGCTGTCTATGGGCAATCTAAAGTCCCATTCAGACAGCAGCATTTAATGACTTTAAAGTTGTCAGTACCTACTTAACGATTTAATATCTGCAAAATATAAATACAACATTTATTACCGATCCCGCCATAACAATTAACAGGTTGTCACACGAGAAGACAGATTGCTAACACTTTTACACAATTGGTGCGGGTCCGGGGTGTTGCTCCCGTTGACAATTTTAATTCTGGAAGACCGAAGTTGCGCTATGACGTGTATGTATGTGTACGTCCGTTCAATGGACAGTCTTATAATTAGTAATGGTATACTGCGAAAGCGCGTTATAATGGACCATACACATGTTTCAGACCATAACCGTTCTTCAAGATAAAGTATATTTATTTCGCAAATACGAGTATTAAGTGCGTTTGCATTTGAGCTTTCATGAAAAGGATTGTTAAAAGCCTGTAATGATGAGTACTGTTTTTATTTAAAAGCAACACGGTCACAGTTGGTAACGCATGTGTATTTTCTTAAAATTTCGGTTTCAATTAGCAAAGATGTGTTTAATTGAATTGATTAATAGAATATAATATCACCATTGGTCACTACAGTTTACGTAAATGCGCTTTTCTCAAAATAGTGTTGTGTCTTAAAGTTGAGAGAATAAAAAGCACCTTTAAACTCATTATCGTCAATAATGTCTCCGTCTTGTGTAAGCGTAATAAACATTATATGTATATACGTCAATCATAAACAATACGCTAATTGGCTCGATACTGACTAAATAACTTAAAAAAACCGGGTGGGTAGTGTATTTTGATGTTATATGTACCTTTTTACAAATATGACAAAATTGCTGCAAGTAAGACAACGGATTTGAGGCATCCAAGGGCCGCAGAGAGCATGCGGTTAAAACAAGACGATGGCTTTTCTGGATGTCTGCTACATCGGTAATTGCTTGCTTCATTGTTAACATCGGTATACTCGGGTTTCTTTCTTAAACAAGACCTCGCCAAACAGCTGCGAATTCGTATCAGTGCCTGCTACCTTCATATAATTGCAAGCTTCACATTATTGTTGAATCTACACTATAAAAAGCGACACAATCGGATTTGTTCTCTGATAAAAGGTCTCACAGAAGAGCTGCGACTTCATCTTATTGCCTGATACTCTAACGTCTCCATAAAAAAGATGCATTCTATAAGAAGCACCGCTATCCAGAGCGGAGCCAAAAAGTATGAATGGTCATAGTTACGATCTGAATATTTCTCATAGACTTGGATCTTTCTATTTTTCTAGATTTTGTCGCAAATAGTACATATTCATTGCCACTTTTATCATGGTTAATGACAATGACATCTGGCTGGAAAAATATGGTAGCCTGACGTCCCGTACAAGTGAAAATGCAGTTTCAGGCTACTGGTCATTGATCATTAAATTTGTCTCGGACAGGTCATAAATTGGCAGTCGGACAAGTGACAAATAAACAGCGGTTTCTAATAAGTGATGAAGAAAATCAGTTTCACACCAGGAGCATTTATCAACAACATGTAAAGGCAAAATGTCACTTAAAATTGTCATGGTTTCATATGTGTATGTATGATTTATTTAATTTAAATTAAATTGTTAAATTGCACATGTACTGTGTAAAAGTCAAATGAGCGTTCGTGGTCTAGTGGTTAAGACGTTGGACTCTTGATCGGAGGGTCCCGGGCTCGAACCCCGAAACTGACCACGTACGTGCTCCTTGAGCAAGACTAATTACTGCACATTGCTCCAGGTATCCAGTACCTGAGTACTGGTTCTACCCAGGAAGTGGACAGTCGAGAGGGATTAATTTAAGTTAAAAGAACTTGTTTCCCAATCGACTATAAATAAATAGGTTTAAACTAAGATTCACATGGTATGCTCTATTCTGTTGTTTGTATTTGGACCCAAACATCCAAAGACAATTTGTTACGCTCGTATATAATATAATTTCAAGACATGAACATTTGAAGGCATTATAAATCTTAAAATAACAACAAGGTTTTGCTGTTTCTATGTCGGTTTGTTGTATGGCAAAAATAACACATGTAAGCTTGGTGTACGAGTGACAAAAAACTTAGCTCACATATTACACAAATCGAGAAAAAAAACAGCAACCGATTGGAGCGGCAGTCCGGCGATGTTGTGCCCGTTTGTGGTTTACAGAGCTCACCCTCGCACAATTTGTGGGGTTTTCTCCATTTTTCTTGAATTCTCTTCCGTTTTTGCAAGATAAATAATAGTAAAGGATGAAGCAGTCAAGTTTCTGTTTGCTGTTTAAAATTGTGTAGAGTTTGTGCAGCCGTTCGCTTTTAACAACTTTTATTAATATCGGCAACTTGTTAAGAGTGTATATGCCGAACTTTCCCATCAATTAATTGCAACTCTCAATTAATTTGTTGATTTTTTACAACCATTCACTGTCCATGTGCGGGTACTAAATTATTCCCGGACCACCAGTACAGTGGTTCTCTTAGAGTTGTACACCGTATATACCGCCCGTAGTCGCTATGGTTACCTACCTCTGACAGTTCGAACCAGCGTTGACATTTCTCTGTGTTGTCACAGTGCAGCACCTTAGCCCACTCGATCACATGGGCCGTCAAAGGTCTAAGAATACTAAGAAATCTATCGTTGAACGGCATTTTCAACATAGTGAACATATCGCAAACACGAATCTCTAATTATAAATTCACGTACGGTCCGGCGCTCCCTGTCTTAATCCGCCACTGGCTTTGCTAAACGGAAGGAATAGAATAACCGGGATTTACATATTCATAATCGCTTTTAAAAAAAGGCAAAGAAAGAGTTGCCCTATTAAAGAAAGAATTTATAATTGTCTTATTTTGTTTGAACATGTCTTTTGAGTGTTTCGGGTTTTTTTATAGGACTCTGTCCCAGTACACGTACGTTAAAGTGGATAATTATTTACGCATGAACGTAGACTAAAAAAAAAAACGTCAGCTGAAATTGGACATTTGATTAGTTTGTCGAACACAGCCAATGTATAACACAGTAGGGTTGTAGAGATGTAGTTTCACATGCACAGTGAAATAAATCAAACACAGACTTGGCTGAAGTATATAAAACAATCGCTTAGTTTTGGCTGAGTTTTAGAGAAAATCGATCCTTTTTGCGAGTGGTAATCTCTTCACTTACGCTTGCAATTATACAAAACACTTGAATTTAAACTAAATATTTGACTAGTTAGTGTGGCGCTAACGTTGGTGAAATATTGGTTTTTGACTGCCATTGTTTTAGTAGCGGGTATATGACAGTTACCCGGGTAAGCGCGGGATCAACGAATGTAACCGTCACTTGCGCATGCAATTAAACATCAAATCGCTAACTGTGACGGACAAAAAACGATTCTCAAGTTTGTGTGATACTGCTTGTTAATTTACCGGTGGATGAATTAACTAGATCCATGGCTAGACAACAGTGGAGTAAACGGATAGAGTTCTTCCTGACGGCCGTCGGATATGCTGTTGGGGTGGGTGACCTTTGGAGGTTTCCGTATCTTGTGATGAAAAATGGAGGAGGTGAGTTTATTGGCTGGCTTTAGTTTATAGGATTTTATACATCACATGTTGTCATATCGAAGATGTCGATCCATTAATGAAGGTAGACGACACTAAACAAACGTTCTGGTAGAACCTAAGATGCTGGAAGGTCTTCCCATAGAAAAGTTCTTGCCTCGACTACGACTCGAACCCATGCGCTGATGGGCAAAGGAGTAACGTTTTGACGACTCGTATAGATAAATTTCTTGTTCGAACCAAAATGAATACACGTGGGAAAACATTCCTTTTATAAATGTATATTAGCTTATTGTATTTTCAAAGCATTTCATAAATTTAATATGCTTATAACTCAGAAAGCGTTTATACCTTGTGAAAATGCAAAGACGTGTTAGGCAATAGCTGCGTGAGGTTTATAGATATTTAAATGCTTGTTATGTCAGTCTGTCGTCCAATCAAGAATATTTCAATTATCCGGAGACGGTCTACACATAAAGTGACATAGTGATGCTTTTACTGTTAAAAACAGGCCGTGAACACTTGGCATAATACCACACCTAGTTACTTTATTTTGACACCTAACCAATCACGCGTAAAAATAGCATGTTGATGAGCGATTACAACAGAAATAGACCTATTTTTTGACGATGGTTTGTCCCGACCCCACGGATTGAACCTAGTTCTCCGCGTGCCTAGAGCCGACATTCAGCCAGGACTACCAGGTCCGGTAAATTGCGGTTGGTAATCAATGTGAGCATTAACTTAAGAACAGATTGTATATATTTGAAATAAAAACAAACTTATAAAAATAAACTTCTTTTTAGTTATTAAAGTATATAAATAATAAAAAAATAATACCTAATACAAGCACGTGTTTTGTATTTTTCAAAGGGGCGTTCCTTATCGCCATTATCTTCTTCAACATTATCGGTGCGATCCCTATTGTGTACCTGGAAATGATAATGGGTCAGTACTCGCAATCAGGGGCCATAACCGTGTGGAGTGTTTGTCCACTGATGAAAGGTATGTTATTGTTTTGTGTTGTTATTTTATCCATAACATCTAAATGATAAAATACTAAACAACCCATCCCAATAAAAAATATTTTGATAGATTGTACAAGCTGCTCAGATCATGGGGATTTTAATTGGTCAAGCAGCCCTTTATATTATTTTCTTTACATCCCGCCGACACAATTATGGCCATAATGGACGTATTCGCAATGTCCAGCTAATTATTTTAAAAAGAATACCGTAGACATTTATTTAGGTAGAACCACCGGCCACCGCAGGTCAGTTGAAAAACCTTCCCACTTGAAAGTTTAGACAGGAAAGATGCGGAGGTACAAGTCATCGACTCTAACCTCTCTCTGCCACGGGCCCACTCAGCCTGTATAAGAGAACAAATGACTTGTTACAGTCTTCAAATCACTTGTTCAAATATTAATTCCGACAAGAAATGCACACACATATACACATTCCTTTTGCAATTTTCTGAAATTTGATAAGTATGGCCCATTGTCCGATATAATTTTAATGGAAAGCTCACTTACCATTAAGACTTCATTTTGAAATTAAAGCAAGTGTAATAGACAAGAATCAGAATTTGAAAATTAATTCAACTAATTTGAAATATACTTTATTGTCGACAGATATGCCAAGTTTTAAGAAAAGTCTCCTTCTAGTTTTGAAAATAACGGTATATTTTTCTTCTAAAATTAATTTTAAAGGTGTCTCATTTTTAGAAATAAGAAAACTCCAAATATTATACTATATCCTCTTTAGAAGAAATCTTTTGCTATTGGGTATCATTTGGAAAAAAACATTATATTAGACAAACTTGTCAAGCATGTTACTCAAACTATTGTTGCATATTAAAATTATGTAATTGTTTACACATCTAACAGGCTGATTTTCCCATATTTCTGCTTGTTGAACTTTTTAAAAAAGGACACCGAACTCTTGATAGCCAAATGATTTATTACGGATTTGCACATTATCTTCTATAAAGTATTTTGGCTAATGCTGCAAAATATCAAATAATTTCACCACATGGTTTTGATTTTGATTTATTACACTTTGAATATACCCTGTCATATACTTGTAATCAAATTTAACACAAATAATTCAATTAAAATTCATTTACATAATAAAAAATGAGCATTGTTTATTCTAAATCTATTACAGTGCTTCAGAAAAATGTCAAAGTAAAAAAAATAGGAAGAAAAAACAGTTGACAACGCGTGCCCATATTGGGATTCGAACCCTCAGTCCCCAGATTTGAAACATTTTAATTCTTATATTGATACTCTTTGATTGGAAATGCAGCATTACAATTGCTCTACCTTAAAGCGGCTAATCCACTATTGTATGTAGGTTTGTGACACAAGAATTGCACTTCTGAATTTAACTTGTTGCGTCACTATCGAGCTAAACAGGCTAGGGTGATTAGCTGACATATATACATGACGTTAGCTAACGCATGCGAAGTTTGGAAATATACACGTTGAGCTAAAATGAGATAGGACAGTCGTAAAATGTCGCAACGCTTTGAATACATCCACCATATAGACATATAATAACTAAAGGACATCATGTCCACACTACATCTAGTTATCGGGCGAGGGAAAATTGTATTCCATTACCCATTGGTGTTCAGCAAAGTTTTGCTTCATTTTTTTTTAAATATAAAATGACCAATTGAACATCTGTGACCTTACGCCTTTAATGGTGGTATCCGATAGTTTAGACCAAAACTTTTTTCATTGTACATCTTGGTAAACCATTGTTATCTGAACAGACCTCGTAAAATGCTGTTTATAGATGTCCTACACCTGTCGGAAAAGTGAACCATAACGTCACAATCGTCATTACAAACATGTATTTCCTATCTGAGCCACGCTGCACAGTTAGCTATTTTTAAACCATGAAAAACCATGCAACCTCTAATGTCTTAGTTCATTTACGTCATCCGCTGTGACGACGATGTCTATTTTAGCAGGAAGCCCAATCGTTCTTATTTACACCAATTGTTACATATATAAAATGTAGGCAAACTGTCGGATACCATCTTTAAGTTTACCTCGCCTACCTGTCAGCCTTGACTTTTGGAACAGAGCTCATTTGCATTTGAATCATTTTTTCAGTAAATGTATTGGTCTTACTAAGATTTGTGCGATGATCTCTTTATCCATTCACTGTAGGCTGATGGACTACACAAGTTCACTATGTGTTTGAACTTAATGCAACATGCTTACATGTTGGTGCCATTTCCATTCTTGAAATGTTTGTTTAGAAAGGAAAGTACAACTGCGTTGACCCACAATGGAACAGATTCATATATAACCTTAAAATGTTTTATTGGCGCCACTCAGGACAGCGGGGCCTCTTATGGACTGCATTTCCATTGTGATAATAGTGTAGCAGGCAATAACAAGAAATCTTTTCTGTGAGACCTTTTTTGAGAAAAGAACCAAGTATTCCACTTTTAATAGAATAGCATGCAACAATCACGAGTAGCTTGCAATTATAAACAGGTAGCATGCATTTATAGGAAATTGCAGCCATTTGGAGAGGTCTTGCTTAATACAAGAAACCAAGTATGCTGACGTAAACAATGCATCTTGTAATTGCAGATGTAACAGACAACAAAAAAGAAAGTAAAGTAGCAGATAGTCTGGTCCCCATCAGAGTTACGGTTCGTTGCTCTCAAATATTTATGTAATGAATCAACAGCGTAAGAGAGTGATTAAGTTCCGAGAAAAATCATCGTCTTGTTTATAGCCTGTGATATCTGCGGCACCTTGACTGTCTGACAACCGTGCTCTTTCTTGTCACTTGTTTGCATTTGAAAATGCCGTCCTTTAAAACTGTATGTTGTCAGTACATGTATATTGGAAAGAAAGTGAAATGCGACGTGACGGTTATTAATCTTTTTCAAACAGTACATTGATTGCCTCGATAGTAACTCAATACATAAAAATAAATATGAAGCTCGGATGGCTTGGTTCTATGGTTCAAATGTTTAAATAGAGCAATTAAGCTATGTGAGTTGTGGATGATCTTTGAACCTTATCCACTAAATGAATCTTCACTGTTTATGTTTAAACATGTATATATAGTTCCCTTAAAGATCGGTGTATTGGGATGTATTGAAGAATTTTCTCCCTAGTCTATTCATGGTTTACTTAGCGATTTGGATGAAACCATTGTATATAAACATGTATGTAGGGTAGATTTAATTAAACCATGGCCTTCACTTATAAAGTTAAAGTCCTGAAATTACTGTATTGTTACTATTGTTACTATTTTAAAAATCCTTTCTTTTACATCCTTGTACCATTTTGATTGAGCCGCCCGTGACCGAACGGTTAAAGACGACGACTCCACAGCTCCTCGTCGCATGGGTTTGAGTCTACATCGGGGCTATGTTTTCGGTTTTCAAGCTGAACTGCGGTGCGCCGGGGGTTTTACCCAGACATATGTTTTGGGTCTTCTTCCACATAAATTAGCTGAACGTCGTCAATTAGACCATCATTGTGTCGGTGTAACAAAAGAAAATACAAACTCACTCAAATAAACGTTTAACAAATGTGTATGATAATATTACGTATGGGCGGTGGTCGATACTTCCACTAGTCCTGTTTCCAGTACACATTGTCAAGTTCAAGTTTAAAGTTAACTGGCGTGACCGTACGGCTCATTGTCAAATAACAACATGCTTAGCTGCGCAACAAAAAACTTTGATATTTACGCTTTCTTATTGCTGTGATCCATTCAGGGAGATACAGAAGAACGTGCCAATATGCATATTTAGGATTACAAGTGTTCATTCCTAATGGGGGGGGCGCCCGTGGCCGAGCGGTTAGAGTCGCTGACTTAAAACTCCTCAGCCCCTCGCCGCTTTAAAATTGGTAGTAGTGGCTTCTCTCCCCACGCTCGGGGCTAAAGGCACAGCATTACGCCTGGCACGTCGGCGTCAGTATAATGGACCGGCCGGGTTCAGACCCTGATTACAACATAAGTCGTCTGTGCTATAATGATAGAAATGTCGCTGGCAAAAATGTTGGCAATACCCATCCCATCCCATCTGTTATTATTATAATTGGAATTACAATGGTTTGCTTTGTACATTATTTAAAATAAATAACAGTTATTGCAGAATACTTATATTTTTCTAATTACTTTTAGAATACCCTCTTTTTTACCTTATTTTAGGAAACCTCGTTGGTTTGGGTCCCGGTTGGGGCGCAAACTTTCACAAGCGTCTTTCTTCCACTGTCTTCCGGCTGACCGGCGGTGCGCCGATAGTTTTACCTCGACTAATATCTGGAGTCTTGCTCCATTAATTTTAGCTAGCCATCGCTATAACGACCATTAGTGTATCGCCGCTTTTTTTCTAAAAAAAATAATTACAACCGGACGTGTCAGTTGTACAGATTTTCAACCCCTTCTGTATAGAATAGAACAGAACAGAAGAGAACAAATCAAACTTTATTAAGACTTAAGCATTACAGCTCAACGTCTATGAGCAATTAAATACAACAAATGTGTGCATGTAAAAGTACATGGCTACTGACTAAAACATGAATCTGACAACATGTAACCTATTACTATTATCATCCTGTAACCATGGCGGATCTTACCACGGGGATAGCCGCTGTGGTCTGCATTCTTTGTGAAATGTCTCTCGTCTCATTGGCTGTGCTGCGTTTATATTTCATCCGTAATTGTTTACGTTTATTCCATTTCTAATTCAAATATATGTAATTTCAACATGTCATATATTCGTATTTGGTAAAGCATAAATTGGAACTAAAAACATGCTCACTTCGATTTTGACGTGTTTTGTGTGTGTTTTCTTCTTCTTTTTTCCTTTTTTTTTATTATTATTGTAATTGAGTCTCACAAAATTAAAGTATCGGTGGCGTTGTTTTGTCAATATTAAAATAAATTACCTAAGTTTTGTATTATTCATTTGGTATCTATTACAGATACTAAGTCCTATAAAGTATTTAATTTAATCCTATTAATACATATTGCTTCAAAAGTTGCCATCTGTACAAGGTTATTATTTTAATGACTTATCCTTTTCAAAAGAACCAGTCAATCAGCCAATACACAAGTTTACACTCATAATGCCATTGAGGTTAAAGTACTCACATTCTGAAGTATGTCTAAAGGCGATTAATCCTTCTCAAGGACAAGATTATAAACTCATATTCATTGTTCATGTATGAAGAGGTCATAAATATAGGACTGTTAATTCTAACTGTCTTTTCGAAATGCGGTGCTTGGGCGGATCTATAAGTTTACTTTAGAGGGTATCTTTTTTTTAAATATTAGATATGGAATTTAAGCGACATAATATATATATATATATATATATATATATATATATATATATATATATATATATATATATATATATATATATATATATATATATATATATATATATATTATACCTCATTTGCATACGCCCTTCTATATTTAATATGACGTCATCCAGTCCATAAATCGCATATTGACCAGCTACCCAGTCCATAATTCTTATACAGACTGTTTATGATGTCATCCAGTTTGTTTTACTGTTTAAACGCGACTTTCACGACGTGCAAATTTTACGACAACACAAACAGACGATATTGTCAAAATGGCTAAGTGATTCGCCTCTTTATCGGAGACAGATTTAGTTAAACTCAGCGAATCTAATGGATTCAAAAAACACCAAAACCGCGACAAAACTGAAGCTCTTTCGAACATATCTAGCAGAAAAAGCCACGATTCTTCCTTTGAAAGCTACACGAACGAAATTCTTAAAGTCTGGGTCTTTTGTCTAGTAACATTTACTATTTAATTTGAACAACAAAAATGGAATATTAAAAGAAGAGAATGTTTTTTTTTGCTGCATCGCTTGAAAATAATGAAAAAACGACTAGGGTTTGAGATATTTCACACACTGAACAAATACAATTATTATTTGAAAGCAAATAATACTAAACATAAAAGCAACAAAAGGGATAAAAGGATTAAGATTTGGTATAATATAACAAATAAAACATGGCCTTGAGGGCAATATGCAAGTTTACGGACTGGTTGGTCAGACCTCGGAAGGTATATGGCCCGAAGCGCAGCTGAGGGCCATATTCCTTTCTCGCTCTGACCAACCAGTCCGTAAACTTGCATATTGCCCTCAAGGCCATGTATTATTTGTTAAATATATATATATATATATATATATATATATATATATATATATATATATATATATATATATATATATATATATATATATATATATATATATATATATATATATATATATATATATATATATATATATATATATATATATATATATATATATTTATTTATTTATTTATTTATTTATTTATTTATATAGTAACAGAAACCGCTGCGACGCTTTGGATACTCACAACATAAAGACAAGACTTTGGATAAATGCATATTTCATTTGCTGTAAAGTGAACTATTTAAATTCGATATAAACTAAGGTTTTCGCAGATTTTTCTGTTTAAGATTTAACTTATTTTCCCGTAATTTTCCTTCGGAGCTAAGTTAGTTGAGCTCCAAAGGCCTAAAATAGTAACAGAAACCGTTGCAACGCTTTTGATTGTCATAAAATAGACATGTCTTTAGATATAAAAAATTTAACATATTTTATTTGCTGTAGAGTGAACTATTTAAGTTAAAAATTTATTAAGATTTTAACATATTTTTTTCTGTTTAAGCTTAAATTAAGCATATGCACGTTTAACAGTGAAGTCATGCGGTAATAAAACACAGGTGTACAGTGGCTGGGAATAACCACATAAACCAGTTATATAATTTACACCGTTTTCAAGCCATTAAAAGGATTTCAACCAAACAAATAGTAAATCATGGTCTATCCATTGACAATAAATTTTGCTATATTAGCTTAACTTTCACGAATTATTTGAACAGCGGTGTCAATGTTTTAATGTTGATCATGATATAATAAAACACCTGTATATAGTGACATGTGACGTTATAAACCGTCAAGACGATTGTACACTGTTATTGAACCAGGTAACATTGACAGCACACCAAATTTTAAGCTTTAGGCAAGCTTTTGAAATATATTTTAAAAAATAAAGTTTGCATTAGTTTTGATTAACTAAATCATGTTATGAAAATATAGAGTTTACATGCATTTTAAGGATGAAATTTTTAACACTAACATTTTTAAGCTAAAGAATAAAGAAAACGTTGGGGCGAGGAGTGGTCGGGGAGCCCGCAACGTAGTGGTAGAGTCGCCGATTTGTAACTCATCTCACTGCTTAGCCTCTTACCGCGTGGGTTCGAGACGCGTTCAGAGCCAAGGGCTTAATGAAAGTCTTCCAGGCTGACTTGCGGTGCGCCGGTGGTTCAACCCAGACGTTAGTCTTCCTCCACCAAAATAGCTAAACATCGCTATAATGGTCATAGTTGGTCGCTTCGATGTATTAAAAAGCACGTTGAGATTCAACACTTTTCTTTAAGTAAGTTAAGGCCACGTGAGCTTATTAGCTGATAACTTTCCTTAAATGTACATTGTATGTGAGTTATTGTTCAAAGATCATGTTATATATAGTAAAAATTTACTAAGTGATTAACATTACTCGAAGTGCACTGATATCTGGAAATATGGAAAACTTCCACTGTTGGTTATCATAAGAAAATTGGTTGGTTTGGTTAGATATAAAAAATATCGCACCGATTCAATTCCAGTCATATTGTCGATATCCATGTACTATAGGTGCAGAAATTTTCAAAGATAAGCATTTGGGTAGTACAACGGGCACACCGCAAGAGGAATAAATTAAATGTCTCTCTTGAATGGCGATGAACTGTTGATACACAAGTTTCCAACTACAGAAACTTAACCACGGCTGAATCAGGGTTACAATTGTTGACGTTGATTACCAACAGTTTGGCGATATCTTGTTGGATGTTTTTTTTTTGTTATTGTTGTTTTAAGATTTTTTGCAGGATGTAACGGTTTGCAAAGACGAAAGTGTGAATGTAGCAGATAACAAAAAGGAAAGACAATAACAGGCAATAACAAAATAAGTATTTTAGTTAATAACAATAATTTACATCGGCAACTTCATTATGTTAGTTAATTTGAATTACAAAAACGTCAAAATTGATGGCCTAGTTCATTTTTAGAGTGTGGAGATTAACCCTTTCGAATGAATAAAATATTTTAGCTACTGCGAAGTATCGAATGAGCTCAGCTATTTCAAATCAACGACCATTTGAAAAGGTTTAATAAGTTTGTTTTCTATTGTATTGCCGTCTTTGAAACGTCACGTGTAACATTTTAACAAGAGATTTGAGCCACATGTTCGAAAGCTTATTTTCGACTGTCCACATATGGAAAGAAATGAAAACCTTTAAATCATAAGCCATTACATACAAGACCAATACTAGTGACCGAACGAGACTCTAAGCAATAGGGATGTCTTGGCAAACGTACATGATCAAGAACTGCATACAGGCTGAAAATATACCGATGATGTCATTACTTCTAACAGTTACAGCTGGTATTTGAGCTACGATTTGTCACTTTACATCTCCTCGCTAGGTGGTGGCGTGTCTCTTAAGGTGTAAAAAAACATGAAGGGGGGCCTTCCAAGTCACATAAGGTGCGCCCGTAGTTCTATCAAGATATTCGGGCTTCCTTAACCAACACAATCTGGACGTCGCCAATATGACGGTCTTATAGTTACACATATTAGATATATAGGTAAATATTTGATACCACCTTTAAATTGCAATCATCTTTTTGATGGAGTTTGGGGGGGGGGGGGGGATAGCTAGCAATTGGCTTGGTTAATGAACTATTGTACTCTTAAGCCAGCACAGATACAGCAAGTAAACAAATTAGATATACATATAATGCTTTGTTGTTGTTGTTTTTTTGTTGGGTTTATCGTCCCACGAACAGTATTTCAGTTATCTGGAGACGGTGTTCACTTGAAGCAGATATAGTGCTACCTTCACTGTGTATAACATGCCGTGAACACCTAGCATGATACCACACCCAGTCACATTATTCTGACACCGCGCCAACCAGTCGTGGATCTATCCTTATATTTGCTTGAGAGTTAGCAAGAAAGCTATGCCACTACCGTTTTCAACGTCTTTGGCATGTCGCGGATCGAACCCGCGGCCTCCCGTACCTGGAGCCGACGCTCTACCGATTGCGCTACCAGGACCGGTATATAATATTTTGTTTTTCACTATGTACAGGTATTGGACTGGGGACTATTATAGTGATCTTCCTGTACGGTGTCTACTACGCTGTTTTCATCAGCTGGATGCTGTTCTATTTCATCCATTCATTCTTTCCTGATCCTCCATGGAACACCTGTGACAACGATTGGAACATTCCAGAAAAATGCGTCACTTCCTCCTTTCATGACGTCATCTCGCAAGCAGACAACGTCACAACGTCCCCGCTGACAAACGCGACTGCGATGTACACGTCACTTCTAGCGACGAACGTAACGAATGTTGATATGGAAACAGCTGCAGAACAGTTCCTCTTGTACGAAAAAAAATTATATATGTTTCGATCATGCAAAAATAGTTTTAAAATTTGTTAAATAATTTGAAATTAGTCGAGATCATACTAGATGTGCTTAATGTTAATCGCTTTTACTGATTTCTGACATTTTTGTTTATTTTCCTCTAAAGTAGCGTCAGTACAACACATTGGTTATTTTCAAAAACTGACTTGTTAGTTATTGGGTCGCAAAAGTTTTTTTACAAGGCGTCATGTCCAGCTATTCGCTTTCCTTTAAGTATTCATTTAAACCTCTACGGAACAGAGAGAGCTGATTTATTGGTTATACAATAATAAAAGAATTCCGTTCATTAAATGTAATAATATTAACGAACATGATGAAACAATATGAAATTCGTACCATTCAATATCGTCGTATAAATTGAATAAAGAAATACTGTTTAAACATTGTTTTAACTGCACATAAGTGCATAAAACTTTAATATATTGCAAAACAGATTTGCTGTTAAATAAGTGATTAAAAATGCAACGAAAAACAGTCGACAATCATTGAAGTGATATGTGTTAATCAAGCAAATTCCTTGCTACATTTAACGCACTAAAATTCTTTTAAGTGTGTTTGGTCAATTAAAATTATATTAAAATCAAACGCAAAGTTTGTGATAAAAACGAAGATAACCAATTATGACAGACCCATTTACCGAAATCGGAACAAGCATCTAATCCGTCAGCATGGGTGTGCATGATAACAAGGAACGATAACCCTGCGGAAAAGATTGAATATACCAACATCGTCTACATTGTTATTATTGCTGTATGCAATCAGAATTGATAATCAATATTATATTCCCACTAGCATCACTGACAAATCCAGGGCACTATACTTTATGTAGCGTGTATGTCGATACATCAATATAGTTGTTTGCATTATAATGATTCAGAGTTCAGCAAATTTCCTGTTGAATCAACAATAATCAAGAGTAGCGATTTTAACTACATAGTCTGTCATTCAGAGCTAAAAGATTTGTTTCTTATAGCCAGTGGTTCTTATAAAGTTATTGTTTACATGAATCTTTAAGAAGGCGTTTTGCTAAAGTGTCAGCGGCAACAGCTAGAGAGCCTATTAAACAACAGCGTAAGCAGCATTTTTTGGATCAGCATTATCTGCCCCGACATCAGCTTGTTCTTTGTAGTATTTGTCCTTTTATTTTGCCCGATTAGATGCAATTATTGAATAACTTGTAGTCGGAGAAAAGTTAAATCACAATATTTATAACAAACACTCGTTTATTGACAGCTACAAAACCTTGAAGCTGAGTGACGGTCTTCATGAACTAGGGAGCATCAACTGGCCAGTAGCGGGATGTCTTCTTGCCATCGAGGTTTTCTGCTTCTTCGTCATCTTCAAAGGGATCAACTTCTCGGGCAAGGTATAGCAATACAATACAATACAATACAATACTTTATTAGGTTCTGGTTTACAAAGTAAACATAAAAACAACATGCAGCATGAAAATAAATAGTTTTAAATCATGGTAGAAAAGGTCAAAAGTGAACGAATGCATACGGGTAAATCAGATGGTGTACAGATGCGTTGTTCGTTGAAATGTGCGGGCAAAAAGTACAGGAAGTCCTGTGTATCTAGTGTCAGACAGAAGAGTGGAGAGGAGAGTCCGTTTAAGGTTTAGGCAACAGAAGTACATATACGAATACATGTCTTTTTGGAGGGAACAACGTTTGTGTAAATAATGATCAAAATGACAGTTCAACATAGCACTTTCACATAGAAATATCGGTCTCGCAGGGGCTACGGTTGGGTTTATTTCTACAAAGATAAAGGTTTTGTGTAAATAATGATCAAAATGACAGTTCAACATAGCACTTTCACATAGAAATATCGGTCTCGCAGGGGCTACGGTTGGGTTTATTTCTACAAAGATAAAGGTTTCTATGCGTATTACTGGGGCATATTCTAACCAATATCAGAGATACATATTCAGATTAATAAGTGAGCAAGAATGACAGCTTTAATTAATTAATTATTCAAAATTATTTGTACGGCTATTCTTCTGTTAAATAAACATTGAAAAATACAGCAACTTCTAAATACAAAGAGTAATTTCTGTAATTTGCAATAAATGTAGTTCTAATAGTTTTGAGGTGGTATCCGACGGTTCGCATGTAGCAACAAATTAACCCTGTTTTGGCTAATTTTGGAAAAAGGAAATTTATAATCTAGCCTGAAGTCTAAACACTGTCTCAATTTTAAGACAGCACAAATCTTGAAAAACTCGCTTTTATTGTTTATTATTTTCAAATCTATAACTATGGACGATAGGGATTTCTGCTAAAAATAGACATCGACATTAGAGCGGATGATAATGGTATAATGTGATCTCAACGGATAAGTGGTCTCGTGGTTTTCTCAGTTTAAAAATAGATTATTTGGCAACGTGGCTCAGATAGAAAATACTTTTATTATTTAATTTTATTTTATTTGTAACAACAAGTAGGTGTTATACTTAACAAACAAAACCATTATCAGAAACGTTTGGATTAAAATTTAAATTAATCAATTTTGACTATAACCGTGTGCGATATGCTGTTTATATATAACATAATTAATAACGGCCGTTTAAAAGAAAATGACGTGGATTCCAAACCTATTAATTTTGCACAAAATTGCAAACCAACAAGCAGTTTCTTTAAATTAACAGCGAAACTCAACAAAAAAACGTAAATGTTTGTCTGTTATTCACATAGAGTGCACTACTCTTAACTGTGGAAACGTTAAACTGCCAACATATAAAGCTATTTACACATCGAAGCCAAAAACGGTATGTTAATTTTAGACATAACATACTTTTTGACCTGCAGTTCGCCTGTAGTCCTACATACTCACCTGTCATGCGTCTTTCCCAACCAATTATACCTGGCTGTCTGTAATACGATTATAACTTCTTAAGTGCAATCTAAATACCAAATCTTAACTTACTCGTCGGCGTCCGCGCTGAAGCGCGCTGCCCTATATGGCATGGGTTTAGAGATAAGAGAATTGGGAATGGGCTATTGTTGAAGTTATTATGTCATTCATAACTACTCAGCCGTATCCTTAAAATTCTATTTCGTAGACATATCTGAGGTGTTGCGACTGGTTACAAGTTGTTATACAGATTTGTACCACTTAGATTCTGTATCCAGTCGGAACACCTCGGATAATTCGCGAATTATCTCTCGGATGTATGAAGGTAGTCGGATCATCTCAGCCAATTCCCTAAATGGGACTTCCTTTGAGACCGACGTCAAAACAAAAATGGCAGCTCGGATGACAGCTCACTATAGAACGATGTCTATAAAACTTCAATTTGTGGCGGCTTTAAATTTAAATCCTCCGATTTTAATTTACCCAGCGCTGTCAAACGATGGCAATGTATATGTTTTGTACGAACTACATAGGCATATTCTTCTTCCGACTTCCGGCGAACAAAACGATCGTGATTTCATTAAGTATTATTGCACCAGAAACATCCGTGGGAAGATTGTCCTGAGGACGGAATTAACCGAGGAGTTCCGATTGACTTCGTATCATGTACCGATTTTGGCAACTTCGAACCACGTGGGTTTAGCTTGTTATATTCTCACCTGTTAAGCAGTGCTATGCGAGGGGTTTTTATATTGTGATTCGTTCAATATGTCTTAAATGGGTTTCCTAAAAGATAAGAATAAAATTAATCCATTGGTACATTTAGACAATATACAATACAAATAATGCAGCATATATTTTACCCATGTGAATGCTAATTGTTCGATCATATCTTTTAGCATTCTCTCACCAGAGGGCGTGCTACACAAGTTTCGCTTACACCTCTGTCAACGCCCGGTGTACAAGATTCTTGTACAAAATATAAATAATTAATAAAATGCTCGTGAGATTATTTTGATCTCTGTATATTTTACTTAAAATGAAAATGGGTATTTTTTTTTTTTAGAACAATGTTTAAGATATATTTTAACCCAAATTTTCGGGGAACTATTTTGCGACATGTGAAGATAGAATATCACGTGTATGAGAACTACTTTTCCCGGCGTTGACAGAGGTGTAAGCGAAACTTGTGTAGCACGCCCTCTGGTGAGAGAATGATTTTTTAGGTCAGTTTAAGTCAAAGAACACATCGGATGTCCGACATTGTCGTTCGTCGGATACATGTAACATATTGTCCTTCTTAAACATATATTGGACGACATTTGATGCTTTACATCAATGCTTTTGCTTGTTATTTCAATAGAATTGATGTTATGTCTTTCTCAGTGATCGACCGAAGACAGATGTTGTCATGACCTTTGTCGCAATCGTCATATTATATTCACCTATTAAAGGAGCAATATGTATTGACATTTTCTTGGGGGCTTTTGCTTACCGGGAGTCCTGCTGTCTGGCCATTGTTAATAGGTAAATTAGAAAAGGTCCTTTAATAATAACCACATTTATAATTAACCCAAAGTACCTCTAGACAAAGGCAAATAGGGTAAATGTAAAAGTGACAAATAACAAAAACACAGAGACGAGACATGACACACAAAAAGAAAAACCAGCAGTGACCACCTGGGAACGGTCAGTCGGCAAAATAAGTGATTGGGGTGCTTAAACCTGGTCGTTAGGGGATGATCATGGAGGAGTGGCTAGAGTCGTGGACCTTTCATTACTCTGACTCTACTGCATGGGTTCGAGTCCAGGTCAGGGCTGAAACCTTTTCTGCGGAGGAGATCTCCCAGCTTAGCTTCAGGGTGCCGTTGATTCTACCATACAGCCTTTAAAATATGCTTCACAATAAATAGATAGACGTCGCTTAAATAACCATAAATATGCAATTCTGTGGTCTATTTTAAAAACCACATAACCGTTCAGAAACAATGGCATTAATTTACTAGACTTAATTTGACAGGTCGAGCAAATACAAGTGCGTATTTCGGAAAAAAACATCATAGAATACTAATTCATAAGTTCTTATATTATCTATACTTTACACTTATTTAACTCATTATGGCTATTTGTTTCTTCGTCGTTATGTGTTCTATTTCTATGTAACAAGAATACCGATAATTCTTCAGCTGCGTCGTTTATAATTATTTAATATTTTCCTACATTGGAAAAAAATCTTTAAGTGTATTCGTAAGGCACAATTTTATAGGAATAATATTATTCTGACGCCTTTAACAGGTTAAATTTTAATTTTATTTTAATTTATTTTTTTATTTATTTTAGTTTTATTTTTTATTTTATTCAATTTTATTTGTACATGGATCTCTTTAAGTAACGGAGCTTAGGACGCTATTGTCCGTGATTGCCGTTTTGTCATCGTGATCATTCATGCTCCAGTGGATTCGAGTGGTTTTCATTTCTCCGATTATTCTGTTGACTAAGCATTATCCATTTGTGTTTTGTTTCAGATTTGTTTTGTTACTGTAATTTCTTTTACTGGCTTTTGACACATAAAGAGAGTCACAGTAGAAGCGTTATGCGTTCTCCCCCTTGATCTACTCCCCCTTTATCTCAAAGTATAACAGTTATTCATTTCCCCCATCGATCTACTTACATTTTAGGTTAAACTAAAGTTTAAGAGTTATGCGTTCCCCACCCCCTTACCCCTTAGGTTCTAAGTTTTAACCCAGGCCAAGTTATTTGAACGTTAAGGTTCTAAGTTTTAACCCTGGCCAAGTTGCTTAAACGTTTAGGTTGTAAGTTTTAACGCTGGCCAAGTTGTTTGAACGTTTATGTTCTAAGTTTTAACCTTGACCAAGTTATTTGAACGTTAATGTTCTAAGTTTTAACCCAGGCAAAGTTGTTTAAACGTTTAGGTTCTAAGTTTTAAGCCTGGCCAAGTTGTTTGAACGTTTAGGTTCTAAGTTTTAAGCCTGACCAAGTTATTTGAACGTTAATGTTCTACGTTTTAAGCCTGGCCAAGTTGTTTGAACGTTTATGCTCAAGCAAATTTTTACCCAAGCCAAGTTGTTTGAACGTTTAGGTTCTAAAAATAAAACCCAGACCAAGTTGTTTGAACGTTTAGGTTCTAAGTTTTAATCCTGGCCAAGTTGTTAGAACGTTTAGGTTCTAAGTTTTAACCCTGACCAAGTTGCTAGAACGTTTAGGTTCTAAGTTTTAACCCTGGCCAATTTGTTTGAACGTTTAGGTTGTAAGTTTTAACCCTAACCAAGTTGTTTGAACGTTAAGGTTCTAAGTTTTAACCCAGGCCAAGTTATTTGAACGTTAAGGTTCTAAGTTTTAACCCTGGCCAAGTTGTTTGAACGTTTAGATTCTAAGTTTTAACCCTGGCCAAGTTATTTGAACGTTAAGGTTCTAAGTTTTAACCCTGTCCAAGTTGTTTGAACGTTTAGGTTCTAAGTTTTAAACCAGGCCAAGTTATTTGAACGTTAAGGTTCTAAGTTTTAACCCTGGCCAAGTTGTTTGAACGTTTAGGTTCTTAGTTTTAACCCAGGCCAAGTTGTTTGAACGTTAAGGTTCTAAGTTTTAACTCTGGCCAAGTTGTTTGAACGTTTAGGTTCTAAGTTTTAACTCTGGCCAAGTTGTGTGAACGTTTAGGTTCTAAGTTTTAACTCAGGCCAAGTTGTGTGAACGTTAAGGTTCTAAGTTTTAACTCAGGCCAAGTTGTTTGAACGTTTAGGTTCTAAGTTTTAACTCTGGCCAAGTTGTTTGAACGTTAAGGTTCTAAGTTTTAACTCTGGCCAAGTTGTTTGAACGTTTAGGTTCTAAGTTTTAACTCTGGCCAAGTTGTGTGAACGTTTAGGTTCTAAGTTTTAACTCTGGCCAAGTTGTGTGAACGTTTAGGTTCTAAGTTTTAACTCAGGCCAAGTTGTGTGAACGTTAAGGTTCTAAGTTTTAACTCAGGCCAAGTTGTTTGAACGTTTAGGTTCTAAGTTTTAACTCTGGCTAAGTTGTTTGAACGTTTAGGTTCTAAGTTTTAACTCAGGCCAAGTTGTTTGAACGTTTAGGTTCTAAGTTTTAACTCTGGCCAAGTTGTTTGAACGTTAAGGTTCTAAGTTTTAACTCTGGCCAAGTTGTTTGAACGTTTAGGTTCTAAGTTTTAACTCAGGCCAAGTTGTTTGAACGTTTAGGTTCTAAGTTTTAACTCTGGCTAAGTTGTTTGAACGTTTAGGTTCTAAGTTTTAACTCAGGCCAAGTTGTTTGAACGTTTAGGTTCTAAGTTTTAACTCTGGCCAAGTTGTTTGAACGTTAAGGTTCTAAGTTTTAACTCTGGCCAAGTTGTTTGAACGTTTAGGTTCTAAGTTTTAACTCTGGCCAAGTTGTTTGAACGTTTAGGTTCTAAGTTTTAACCCTGGCCAAGTTGTTTGAACGTTTAGGTTCTAAGTTTTATCTCAGGCCAAGTTGTTTGAACGTTTAGGTTCTAAGTTTTAACTCAGACCAAGTTGTTTGAACGTTTAGGTTCTAAGTTTTAACCCTGGCCAAGTTGTTTGAACGTTTAGGTTCTAAGTTTTATCTCAGGCCAAGTTGTTTGAACGTTTAGGTTCTAAGTTTTAACTCAGACCAAGTTGTTTGAACGTTTAGGTTCTAAGTTTTAACTCAGGCCAAGTTGTGTGAACGTTTAGGTTCTAAGTTTTAACCCTGGCCAAGTTGTTTGAACGTTTAGGTTCTTAGTTTTATCTCAGGCCAAGTTGTTTGAACGTTTAGGTTCTATGTTTTAACTCAGGCCAAGTTATTTGAACGTTTAGGTTCTAAGTTTTATCTCAGGCCAAGTTGTTTGAACGTTTAGGTTCTAAGTTTTAACCCAGGCCAAGTTGTTTGAACGTTTAGGTTCTAAGTTTTAACTCAGGCCAAGTTGTTTGAACTTTTAGGTTCTATGTTTTAACCCAGGCCAAGTTGTTTGAACGTTTAGGTTCTAAGTTTTAACTCAGGCCAAGTTGTTTGAACGTTTAGGTTCTAAGTTTTAACTCAGGCCAAGTTGTTTGAACGTTTAGGTTCTAAGTTTTAACCCTGGCCAAGTTGTTTGAACGTTTAGGTTCTAAGTTTTAACTTAGGCCAGGTTGTTTGAACGTTTAGGTTCTAAGTTTTAAACCAGGCCAAGTTATTTGAACGTTAAGGTTCTAAGTTTTAACCCTGGCCAAGTTGTTTGAACGTTTAGGTTCTATGTTTTAAACCAGGCCAAGTTATTTGAACGTTTAGGTTCTAAGGTTTAACCCTGGCCAAGTTGTTTGAACATTTAGGTTCTAAGTTTTAACCCTGGCCAAGTTGTTTGAACTTTTACGTTCTATGTTTTAACCCAGGCCAAGTTATTTGAACGTTTAGGTTCTATGTTTTAACCCAGGCCAAGTTATTTGAACGTTAAGGTTCTAAGTTTTAACTCAGGCCAAGTGCTCACAAATTGTATTACAAACATAAACTACACGCCCCCTTGTCTACCGCAGGCCCTACAGTTGTGATTCAACATTACTCTAATTGGCTAAACTGTAATACGTAAACTGACTTGACCGGCAGCGTTGGATTGCCGGCATTTTTGCCGATACTGTGCAGCGACATTTCTGTCATTATAGCACAGGGGCACTAACGAGGTGCCCAGGGACTGAACCCGGTCGGTTATACTGACACCGACGAGTCAGGCGTAATGTTGTCCCCTTAGCCCCGAGCGTGAGTAGTGAAGCCACTACTACCAATATTAAAGTCTTTGGTTTGACCCGGCCGGGGTTTGAACCCGCGACCTCTCGATCCGCAAGTCGACGCTCTACCAATTGAGCTATTGCGGCCGGTCCCGGCAGCGTTGGAACCGCCCATTGTGTTGCTTTTTTGTTTCTTTTGAACCGTTCTTCTTATTGTCTTTGGCCTGCATTTAAAATACAATTTATATGGTCAATTGCATTGCATTGTCCTTCTATATATGATTTGATTTGAGTTGGTTTTGAAATACGTTGCAATGGCCATTTATGACCAATATAGCAACATCAAGCTTTTGGTGGAGGAAGACCCCAGACACATGTCTAGGTAGAACCACCAGCGCACCACAAGTCGGCTGGAAGACTTTCTCACATTAAGTCCTTCGCCCCAAACGGGACTCGAACCCACGCGGTGAGATGCTAAGCAGTCAGAGGAGTAACAAATCGACAGCTCTACCACTTCGCCTTGAGCGGCCACCGTCAATATATGAAGGCGACTTTTTACCAAGGTGTGTCATGGTAAAATGTCGTATCTAGTAATCGACGCTATGGATACAGCCTCGACATTTCCGGAACGGTACATCAACATGCACTTTCAACATGGTGTTTCTACGGTATATTTCTGATTGCACCCCTTGTCAAATGTGTATTTATCTGTGTCATTGTATTTTCAAGGTTATACACGTCTCTGGTGATAAATCTGGTAAATCACACCGTACTTGTGGACAAAAAAGGCATCTGATAAAACTATCATATATTGTGTACTTTGATTGTTAAATAGGGTTGTATCAAGTATATTTATTGCTCAAACAACGCAGTCTGGCAATCAAGGTTATATGTTTATCTTTAAGATGTTTACATTTCTATGTCTTTAAGTAAATACATGTATATTTTTTTTTTATAGACAAGTATTTATTTATTTGAAGTGAGCTCTTCAGATCTTGCAGGGACCTATATTTGCACACAAGAAACAGAAGTGTTTATGTATGATCTGGAGTATTCATTTTACGGAAAATATAAAAAATGTGTACATCTGAGAAACAATATATAATAACACTTATATTGTTGTTGTTTGTTGTTTTTTTGCAATAAATGTTTCCATCTATTAGTCAAGATTACATGGTTGTCTTTAAGAGTTGTTCACTTCTTTTCAACCATTCGGATTCGCTAATTAAAACTCGTTTCCCTTATTTGAACTGTACGTAATTAAAACGTGAAAATGAATGTATAGACCTTTCTTGGATATTGGTCATTCGAGCTTTCCTCTAACAAGGCAACTCCTGGATACTATAGCAATTATAAATGATAGTTAAGTTATTTCCTTCAATTAAATCTACTTAGTCACTTTGTAAATTAATGAAAGGTGTTTCCCATTTGATCTTGTTGATTAAAATGTGTCATGTGGCCATTACATTTATTCACACTCTTTTTAAATACCTTAAATGGTATTATATGAACATATAAACTTATTACTATTGTGTGCTGTAATTATTATTTGTAGCTTCAATTTAAATACCTCGGGGTGAATGTGGTTTAGCCAATTTGTTATCAGTTATAAAAATCACATGCTTGCTATTTTTTCGGAAAGAAATAAACCGTAGATATTTTATGACCGTTTTCGGAAAATGAGTCTATAAACTAAAATAAGGGTTCATTTGTTTAAGCGGTTTAAACACTGAAATAATAAAGTTGTTTATCAAGATTATATAGCAGGTAAATTTAATGTTAGAATACATGCATATAGATGTGTTTGGCTTTTCATTTGCAAACAAACCTACCACAATCTGATTGCGTTGCTGAAAAAAGGAAAATAAACTACATGCCAATGCTTCGATGATGGGCATATTTATATATGAATGGTCGTCTTTTTCATCCTATCTCTAATTGAATACATTTATTATGTATGACCTCGAGTACGAATCAATTTGATTGAAGTGATATTATCATTATCATGTTTATATTATTATCAATGTTATAATTGGCATAACCTGTTTTCAATAATTTATTTTTTACCTGATAGTTTTTATATTTTTCTATATTTTACATGCGTAGTTTGGTTTTAACCTGATTACACTCTATTCACATTTAACTTCGTATTCGGCGCCGTATGACCTGTTAAGTGTCGGTGTGCTGTAAAACCCAAATAAATAAATAAATTATAATTGGCATATTAGAAAACCAGATTTTCGAAGTCATCATCCCTCGTTGTCGTTTGTCAGTTTCGAAAACAGTTGTTCGTAAGTGCTTTTTCTGCATTAGCTACGTATCCAACAATTCGGTCCATTTTTTTTTTCTGAAATGAGCAAATAAGTCATTGGTATCTGCAAACGTCTTGTAAAAAGCTGTTCATTGATGCCAATGGTCTGTGTGAACAGTCAAGGATTCCCACTCACTGTAAACAGGTGTTTCCTATCAGAGCCATGCTGCAGAAATAGCTATTTTTAACTTAGAAAACCTCGTGACCGCTTACCTTTATATAGTTATCCGGGTAATCATCTCTGACGTCGATATGTTTATTTTTAGCAGAGACCACTATCTCGCTTTTTATGGAGTTAGAAAGACTGAATATTTATAGTAATTTTCGCGACAAGTACAGTTTAGCTATAAAGTTATTGTTCAAAATCGCCTTTATAACGACTAAATGGATTTCTGCACTACGTATGACCAAACTCCCCAAAGCGCTAGTTAGATATTGGTACGTGTATTTAATAACGGCAAATTGAGGGATACCATCTTTATATATGCAGGGTCTTTTACGTACGTAGGACTCTATAGAAACCGTTCTGCAGCATTCTGTCAGTGTTGTCACACACAAAAGTGTCCAAAAAGAAAAACTTATGAAACAATATGTAAATAATGTTCACAAATGGGTCTACTTCCGTATGTTTTCAATTTAAATATGGATTTAACCTGTGGTCCGGCAATCCAGACTTGCAAGACAACTAATATGTTACCTATATTTATATTCACTTCAACTCCGAAGATATAATGACTACATGTATGATCTTGAGAATGACATTGAGTTGCACGTGTAAATGTTACACGCATTATACCATCAAGTACATGCTTTGCAAAAGAAGGGTGGGGAATTTGGTTAAAGGTGGTATCCGACAGTTTGGACCAAAACTATTTTATATTTTTAGAAGAAATACCAATCGCTTTTATTCATAAATTTGTCAAGAATGAACATTTAAGTGTTCATTAACGAGTTTTTCTGCACTAAAATTGAGATACTGTTGAAAATCGTCAAAGCTTAGACTAAAGTATGATTTCTTTTTCTGCAGAAATTATGTACAAACACCCCAAAAAGAGGTTAGATATTATTACATATATTAGTTATAGGCAATCTGTCGGATACACCCTTAAAATGGATGTAAAGGGATTGCTATAATGCGCACTTTGGGGGTGGAGGTTAAGACATTTAATAGATACAGTCTACTATGCAGGGAATACATCCAAGATCATCAACAGACTGCCATTTTAAAGGTGGTATACGACAGTTTGTCACTCCAAAACATGTACATTTAACAATATATCTTACCAATGCTATTGGGAATTTGGGCACATGTTCTACATAATCTCGTACTTTAGTCTAAGGAAAGATGTTTTAACACTAACTGTATTGTTAGTTTATGTAAGTCGATAACAACTCACTCTAAATGTCCATTCTTTCTAAATCTTTACATAAACACGATAGTGACCTCTGCTAAAATAGATATCCACGTCAGAGCGGATTTCCCGGATAATGATAGCCTATAACGTGATCTCAAAAGTAAGTGGCCACGTGGTTTTCTTTGATTATAAATAGCTAACTTAGCAGCGTGGCTCCGATAGGAAATACCTGATTGCAATGACGAGTCTAGATAAATGCGTCACAAAGATCTAGGGCACCAATGAACGGCATTTTCACGGACATTTTGATGTAATAATGACTTATTTAGACATTTGAGGAAACTATTTTGTTCAAACTGTTGGATACCACCTTTAACATTTCACATGACCTTTCCCCTAATTTCAAAACCAAGCAAAGTGCAAGAGTTGCTTTTTTCGAACATGTTTTCTGACCTAGATTGATGTATCAGGTCACGAAAAGGTACGATTGTTAAAGGTCAGATGTAGAGTAACCTACATTGGAGATGTTTCTTGATGGTATCATTGTTATCTTTATGTAGATTCGTACCCCCCATTGTTTTAGTAAACCTTAATCTGTAGAGAGTAAATGTATTTCAACATCAATTTGTTGCAACAACATCCACCAATAAAACAAATATCAGTGACCTGGTAATGTTTTATTGTTTACCGGAGCTGGTAGAGCAATATCTAGAGCGTCGGCTCCAGGTACGAGAGGCCTTAGGTTCGATCCCATGTCGCGACATACCAACTTCGTTAAAATGGTAGGGGTATAGCTCCCTTGCTGACGTATCATGCCAGTTGTTCACGACATGCTATACACAGTACAGGCAGCACAGCATTACCTTCAAGCAGACGCCGTCCCAAAATCACTGATACGTTGTTGGTGGGACGATAAATAAACAAAATGGAATAATTTCTGGTAAATGCTGCCATATGTTTCTCTGTGACATAAGTGGTATTTCAAGACTGCTTATTTTGGTGCTGTTGTTTAGTCCCGAATCCTTAGTACCATTAACACCTATGGGGATGACCGGTTAATGTTTCTGTTTATGTTTTGCCCCAAAATTTTATTAACAACATTATATTAGATTTTTTCTGTTTATATTATTTAGTCCCGCGCAACTGGAGTTTCAAAAAACTTTATGATGGGGGTAATTACTACGTTAATCTTATGCTTGTGTTGATATGTTAACCCTAAAAGCAATTTTAGAAGGGTTTTTTTATTTTGCCTTCATGTTAAGAAAATACCTCGAATTTTATTTGATCCATTATGCTTTCAACTTCTGTATCGTCGTTTGTAAAGGCCTAAAGAAATGTTACGTAGAATGTTCCACTTGCTGTGAGTTTTATTTAAATTCTGTTATAACAAAAAACTTGTTTTATAATGTTAAATTACCTTTAACGAACTTTTCTACCGGATACTTCGTTATTGTTGTTGTTGTTGTTGTTATTGTTGTTATTGATGATGATGTTGCTAATGTTGATATTGTTATTGTTGTTGATGATGATGTTGTTGCTGTTGTAGTTGATGATGATGTTGTTATTGTTGTAATTGTTGTTGATGATGATGGTGGTGGTGGCGTTTTTGTTGTAATGTAATGACAAATTAAAGTTTTGTTATGCTATAATTGTTTCGGAAAACAAGGTTACCCATGTGATAATTTTGTTTTACAGGTTGTTTACTTTACCGTCCTTGGACCTTTTTTGATGTTGATTATTTTTATGATTCGTGGTGCGATCCTTCCCGGGGCGGACATAGGCATCAAACTTTACCTCACTCCTGATCTTGAAAAACTGAAGGAACCAAGGGTAAGACGTTAACCGATCAATTTGTTGTTTTACATGTGACAAAGTCAATTACAGTCCAGGTGACTATTCTAGACGTACGATACAGAGTTTAAAATCTCGAAAAGTTATCAATGTACATCATGTCATTCCCTTTGAACACTCATTAACATGATGATGATATTGGGTGATGTTAATGATAATAATGGTGCTGATGCTGCTGATGATGATTTTTGTGTTGATGATGATGATGATGATGATGATGGTGATAATGATGATAATGATGATGATGTAGCTGATGTTGATGTTGATGATGATGATGATGATGATGATGATGATGATGATGATGATGATGATGATGGATGATGATCATGATGATGATGATGATGATCATCATCATGATGATGATCATGATGATGATCATGATGATGACTATACTTCAGATCTGGGTCGAGGCCTGTATGCAGGTTATCCGGTCTATAGGACCGGGGCTTGGTGTGATGATAACCTTCGCCAGCCATAACAAGGTTACGAACAACTGTCTCCGGTAAATTAAAAAAAAGGGGGGGAAAAATGTGTAGTTATTGTGTTTTGATGTTTTAAATTTTATTTTGATATCAATGTATTAGACCTGTCCTGACAGCGCGATCGGTCAAGCATCGGGTTCACACACGACATGACATGTTAATATTGTAGCGGTAAAACTCCCTTGCTAACGGTCAAGGAAGTAAAAGAGTACTTTCACAACTAGTCCGGTCGGTGTCAGGATAATGTGAGTGGGTGTGGTATCATGCAAAGTGTTCGAGCCATGGTATATACAGTAGGGACAGCATTATATCTGCTTCAAGTTGATGCCGATTTTAGGTGACTGAAACTTTGTTGGTAGGTGGATAAGACCATCAAACAGACACATTTATCAATTCATTATATAGGGGAAGGGAGTTAGGGCGTGTAGAATAGTGGGGAGAGTGGGTAAGTAAAATGGATATTTAGATGGTTAACTGATGTAAGACATATTTTAAACAAAATGCACTTCTTTTGCGTTAATTAATTCAACAATTTGCCACGTGCTTTACACATGGATTAAATGTCAGTAAATGTAACCATGCTTGAACGTCCATTCATAATTTCTACTGCCCAGCCATTATTAAGTTAATAACTTACTTTTTAAACGTTCATGTCTTCATGTTGTTCCGACTTTCTTTTTTGTAATTTCTAGTGACGCCGTGCTGGTGTGTCTCATGGACCTAACGGCTGGATTTCTGGGAGGCTTTGTCATCTTCTCGGTTCTGGGTCACGTGTCCTACAGGACTGGCATCGACATAAGAAGTTTCAACCAATCAGGTGAGCTGGTATAAGAACCACTCTAAATTACAGACCAAACATGTATGTATGTAACTATATACAGAGAAACAAAAATCAATTGATGTTTGCCTCGCATCAATCTAGAAGAGTTGAAGTACTTCCCTGAAAACCGAAGTACTTCCCTGAAAACCGAAGTACTTCCCTGAAAACCGAAGTACTTCCCTGAAAACCGCCCATACATCGACCACGATATTTACACACAAATCTAAACGTTTTCTAATATGGCAGCATACATGAACGTTTGCAAATATGTTCAGAGTGCGATTGTTTGTGTTTAACTCTTGAAAAAATGTTAATTGCAGAAAAAATGAATGTAAGCATTTGTAGAAAAAATATTATTAATACAGTTCACTCTGGAGCAATTTACAACATTGTGAGAAGAAAAGTACCGTGCATTTCCACGCCGATATATCCAGTGTTTCAAACTGATGCATAACTATTGCTTTAACTCAAATTGTTTAATATGTTTATATTAGAGGTCTAATACAATTACGGTTACATCTATTTTATACTGACGCAATAAGCCTCGGCATTTATAAGTACTGAAGTCATGAAGTCAAGGGAGGTAAATCGAATTAAGTTAATAAAAAGAAACCGACACATTTGTATCCCTTTTATGGTTCAACAGACAACTAAATGTGAATGAATGGAAAGATAATTTCATTTGTGTAATATATTTATTATAAAGTGCGTTTTATTTTTCAGTTTCTTTGTCAAGCTTACGGCCTTCGAAAAATAGATTTCTGCACAAAAGTTCTGATTGCAAAACCATGCATGCGCAAAATCTATTTTCGTATAAATAACACGTTTTAACTAACCAGGTGCGACGGTCCAAAAATATTATGTTTATAGCTAGAATAAGTATTACTGTATTGAACGTAGCCATGTTATAAATTTCTAAAATCTGTAAACACTGTTAAAACAATTACAATATAAAAATGTGCTTAAATAATAAAGACACGTCATCGCAAGTTCAATTAGTGCATACTGACTAAGAATTGCGGTGTCTTTTTAAGCGATTTGGTCACTGTTTTGAATCATTCCTAAAGGACTGCGGATAAGTTATTCGGTGACCGGCGCCACATCCTAAAAATGAAACTTCATGTATAGGCATTTTCGATGTACGTGCTACCTGGCTCGTCTTCTAGATAAGGTTTTCTAAAAACGTCTTGCCCCAATCACCGCAATAAAAAATTGACCCATATGCACGCATTGAAAGATAAAACGTAGATTTTAAGTTCAATACTTATAACAAAATGCGGTTAATGGACAATTATCGATTATACCCGGGGATAGGGTCGGCATTAAAAAAATCTTTTATCGCTGTTTAAAGTTTGTCTGCGTCATGCTGTCCTTAATAGATTACTAATTTGATAGTTAAAGGCGGTATCAACCGTTTGCCTATCTACTACATGTAACAACCTCTTGCCCTTGTTTTGGGGAATTTGTGCATAATTGTTGCATATTTTTTTACTCGAGTGTTGATAAAGTTGTTATAACATTTCATCAATATGACAATACAAATTGTGAAATATACGGCTATAAATGTCGATTATTTCGGAATCTATAAATAAGCACGACGGGGATTTCAACACGAAAGAAATGATATCGACGTCGTGGCTGATAACCCGGATGTATACAAATAACAATGTCTTAACCTTGTTTGAGGAAAATGGAGCTTGATTTCTGCAAAAATGAAACTTAAGTCTAATGATAAACAAAGTTTGAACACTTCTTTAAATGCAATTTACGATTGTACATATATATTGATTTTTAAAACAAATAATATCCGAATTTGCCAATACTTTTGCTCCTAACCAACATTTTTTTTTTTAATTTAATGAATCTAGGGTAATTCAGCGATTTGCAAAATATTCATACGGAACTTATTTAAAAAGAGTTAAATGTAAATTCCCATCCAGTAATCTCAAATGTCTTATTGTAATCATACTTATATATTACATTCCCATCCCGTAATCTCAAATGTCTTATTGTAATCATACTTATATATTACATTCCCATCCCGTAATCTCAAATGTCTTATTGTAATCATACTTATATATTTATGTCACACTTCTCTCATTGAATTGTGCATCTATATATGCTCTTAATCGCAATAAATACTAAATATATATATATATATATATATATATACGCAGTAATGAACCCTAACTTCGATCTAAACAGTCAACATACAAACATTACTTTAAAAGCTTAGTATTTTTCAAGCTTACATGTATGTGTTTTCACAACTCTATTCTTTTACCTGCTCGGTGGGCGGATGCATCCCCTATCCCCTGGATCCATTGTATGACATGGATACCAAAATGCATACATAATGATCTGGGTTGTTTGAAGATCCGCCCACATGGTCATGGTCATTTGTTGCGATTTGAGAGAAAATAATTGACTATATCTTGGTCACGTGTTTAATCTTTACTGAAGCATTCAAAGTTATTTAAACTGATTTATGTTAGTTCAGTTTTTATTCCGTTTGAATTGATAATTGATCAGATTGATGTTGTTTGGTTAATGCTCGTTTGCTTATTTGTTTATTTCAACAATGCTTGAAAGCTTGATTCGATCGTATTCTAAACCGTTTTTCTTTGCGTCCACAGGTCTCGGTCTCGGGTTTGTGGCCTACCCAGAAGCGGCCAACTTCCTGCCACCATCTCATCTTTGGTGCGCCCTGTTTTTCTTCATGTCAATCTTCCTGGGGATCGACTCCGAGGTAAGGAGTGTTGACGATGAATCTGGAAATAAGATACTTATCAGGAAATAAATTATTGGCGCCACTGGAATGCATTTTTATGGGGTCGAGGGTATAGTGTAGCTGGCAAAAACAGGAAATCGCAGCTGTTCTGTGTGATCGTTTACAGGGAAAAGTACTGAGTATTCCGTTTTTAATAGTGTAGATTGCAACAATAATGTGTAGATTGCAATTATAAAAAGGTAGCTGGCATTTATAGGGATTCGCAGCTGTTTGACGAAGTATTGTTTAACAAAAGAAACCGAGTAAATCATCAAGTTGCTACAGTAATCTATGCTCATCGTTAAAGGTGTTCTCCCACAGTTTGGGCTATAATTGTTTTGGTGCTTTACATCTATGTGAAAAATAAAGCATAACATCTTACTTATCACTACGAAAACGTTATATCTATCAGAGCCACACTGCACATTTGGCTCTTTTTAAACTAAAAAAACATATCCTTACAAACTTTTGAGATCCCGTTACATGATTGTCCCGGAAATAATCTCTGGCGTCGATATTTGTTTTAGCTGAGATCCTTGTCGTGCTTAGTTATAGATTTCGAAATAATGATCGATAATAATTAATAATTTAAAGCAAGATATTTGACTTGATTTGTACTGTCTTAGAATGAGGGTTATGATATTTATAGTCGTTACTTAAACCAAAGTATACTTTTATGAAGCAATAATGCACAATAACGCATAAATTTCACAGAACATGGGGCGGGGTGGGGGTGAGGGGCGGGGCGGGGGAGTTGTTGTTACATGTATTAGATACAGACAAGCTGGCGGTTACCACCTTTAAAGATTTTCTGTATAAAACATGTATTTTGAAATTATCCTTATTGTATCTAGGCATATAATATGTCAAACGGCAGTTAAAAATATAACGCAATAAATCTCATTTTGACATAGAAATAATTATGGCTATTGAAATGCATATCAATGCGATTTTGTGAAACCAGCTAATCGGTATTAAAAATGATTGACATCCTTTATAAATTCCGAAATTACGACATAACTTTCAGCTGCATGATCAAGGAGTTAACTACTAAAAACATAAGATTTGTAAAAAAAAAATAGCAATTAATTTCAGATAATTGACAAATGTTGTTCGACCCCTTTTATACCTTTTTTTAAATAATACGGAATGTTATACATGGAATTGTTATATTTAGATATGCTTGTTCTATACGTTTTACACACTTTATACATGTATTTTCTTTGATCTTACGATCGTGGATTTACAAAATACTTAAATTTAAATGTGCATGAGTGGACAAAAGTATAAATAATAATATATCCTTAAGGCCTCTGTAACTTTTCTTTGTTATGGTATAACGTACTCAAATGTTGCGCGGAAGATAAGCATTTTCAATTGCGAAGAGCTGATTTAAAACATCTTAAAGGGAGACAAATGCTGCAGCTGGGTAGATTTTGTGACATTGTCCGTTGGACTTATAAATGAAAGTGATATGGACACAATTGGTTTAGTTTGCAAGACACATTAGTCTACAAGCTTTATATAAACTAACAGTCGTTGTGCACGTCATGCAAACGCCATCGTATATAAGGGGAGTTTTCAAATGAAAATGAAGTACCGATATAAATAACTTGCGTTAGACTCTTTTACAGGTTTCCTTGGTCTAAAACTCCATTTTAAAGAAGATTTTTTAATTCAACTTTTTATAGTATCGACGATAGGCAATTTTATCTGATAGCATAACAAATAGGGCGGGTCGGTATTTTTTCCATTAAAGAGAAAAATGTAAGTCCAAACAAAGGATTTTATAACTTAAAGTTTATCAGAAACATGTTTCACAGCTTTATGTATATACCTACCCTTAAATATATGCTATGTTATATATAGGTGGTATCAGTGACATTAGGTTACCGACCATGCAAAGTAGTTAAATGCTTACGTCATTTCCAGTTTCCAGCTTACGAAGTTGTTGTGACGTCAGTAAAGGATCAGTTCCCGAATTTCTTCAAGGGCCGTACTATTCACTTGACGTTCGCCGTAATTTTCAGTGCTTTCTTACTGGCCATACCTCAAGTCACACAGGTAAGTGATTATTTTGATGAGCTTCATGTTGCTGTCGTATTCGTTGTTGTTGTTGTTATCGTTGTTGTTGTTGTTGTTGTTATTGTAGCAACATTATTTGTTGGTCACAATCGTGATGCTGTTGCTGTTATTAGTGGTGGTGGTGATGGTGGTATTTGTTGTGTTTCTTCAAACAGGCGCAACCAGAAGCAAAATTGCAATTATCGCCGGTGCCGCATACATATACTTCACTGGTCACAACAACGAAATCTTGTATTTCAACTGTTTGTGTTATATTTAAAATGTTTTATAATAACTTTGTGACGACATAGTAGTTTTACATTTTGCAGGTACACCCCGTTTGTAAATAAAGTTGCACTTTGTAAGTCATTTCTCTTTCCGTGCACGTTCGGGGAAGAACCTAGAGGGTAATAGTATTGACACGCCGGGATTCTCGGTACCTGGTTCGGTCGTCCAACATCGTAAAGTAGCTACTTACCTTTAAAAAAAAGTTATGTTGTCACTTATAACTAAATTTGAGGGTTGTCGAGATTGCCAGTGCTATTTTTTTTTCTCATAGACCTATCCCTCCTAAGCCTTTTTTCTGATAGTAAAATAGCCGAGGTGATCCGAATGGTATTGGTTAATAATGAAGACGTTTCCGGTCGGAAGAAAAATGTGTGCATGAAGTATAAGAATAAATCCAGCATTATTTCTGGCTTATCCTAAAATGTACGAAACATCTATTGAAACTCTCCTATTCATATGAAAATTAGCCCATCAACAAGTTATGATTCAGAATGTTATTTCCTTTATTAATCTATCCAATCACTTTCTGGTAGGCGTGTTCCGAACGAATAGATACAAGAATTTTTTTTCTATGGCTACTCGTGAAATAAAATACGATCAAACCCAGAAACAGACATTTTTTTTATTATTATTTCATCCATATTTTGTCTTTAAACGTTATTTCAATCAGCTGTTTTGGCTGGTCTAATTACCTCCATTGGAACACAGATTGACACTTAATAACTATCATTTCCCTGTGGACCAGAGTGAATGATAAGGTTTTTCTAAGGTTTTACTGATATATATCACTCTTTCATCCAAAAGTATGACATAAATGAGCTTGCTTATAGTGTCAATATTTTCTTCCTTTGCTTTCAGGGCGGAATGTACGTGTTGACGCTTGTTGATTGGTACGTAGGAACATTCTCGGTAACTGTGTTCGCCCTGGTAGAAGTCATTGTAATGGTTTACGTGTATGGTAAGTGTTTAGTAGAATTCCATTAACAAAAGTACCAAAAGTGCACCATTTGCTAAATCCTGTTTTTGAAATAAATGAAGTGTTGTGAAGAATGCTTTAAAAAAATTATTCCTGATTTTATTTTTTAATTTGCTTATTTTTATTATAATAGGTATTGTCCGTCTAATTAGGCAATCTGGCACCACTTGCAAAAACCTTTTCTTCACTTAAAATATTACTCAAACTCTCGAGATGCATTTTAGGAATTTATCCGCACTTGATAAGTGCTGTCTGATTGCTTACATTTTCCATAGTTTCTATGTCCAGTTTTTGTATTGTATTACTATATGTAATTTGTTGAACACTACTTTAAATGCAAGACACTACAAATCATAAATCGCTCTAAGTATTCAATCTATCCAATACTATAAATAAGCACGATAGGGATCTTAGCTAAAAATAGATACCGACGTCCGAGCTGATTACACGGATGGCCATGTGACGCAAATGACCTTGTGGTTTTCTTTGTTTTAAAATTGCTGACTGTTTAAAATTGCTGACGGTGCAGCGTGGCTTGGATATGTAATATATTTTTGTAACAAGAAGTGGGGTCTTATGTTTTTGTATTGTATTACTATTGTATTACTATATGTAATTTGTTGTCTTTAATTTTCAACTTTTATACAGATTCATGTGCTGTCTATGTTGTGGAAATCTGTCTTTTAAGGTATGAAGAACCTGAATGATAACGTGTATTCAATGACTGGCAAAAATATACCGATCGTGTTCAAGCTATGTTGGTCTTTTGTATCTCCAGTCCTTCTCACGGTAAGTCGTGTTTTCAACTTGAAGGAAGTGAACCAATGACATTATACTTGTTCTTGTAATTGAAACATTAGGGCAAAATGAATTTGAATTTTGGGTTTTGCGAAAACAGGGACATTTGATAGGTCAAAAATGAATAAGAGATACTCAACTGTTATTATATGATGGCACATCTAATCAAGCGACGTGATCACAGGTGGTCATATCTACCTGTTTATTTTTAAAGCAACTTTAAACACAATCTTCTTGTTAGTTTAGTTGTTTATAAAAAAACTGCCTTAAGATTATTGTTTAGTCACATAATAAAACAGTAATTTTAAAGTTTGTTTGTTCTACTAGTATAATATGAGTGATCATTTGATGCTGAAAATATTAAATGAGTTGGATGAAATGATACGAAACGAGGCTCTGTCGCAAAAAAATAGTTCCACTATTTACTCGACATTTTTCCATAAAATGGGAACATATTCGTTTGTAGCATGACTAAACTGGTGTTGTTTTGTATTAATTAATATGATATTGTCCAACAAAATTCATAAAACAGTGAAACAAAGTGATCAGGAAATGGTATTTACACTACACATACTTAATGACGTCACACTATGATAAATAACAAGTGTGAGGGACAAATAGAGGGTAGACAGGCAAACATATATGTACTTTATATTTTCCATATCCTTCAGGTAATGTTAGTATTCACGGTCCTCACCTATCGACCACCATCCTACAACAACTACCACTATCCCGGTTGGGCTGTGGGTCTAGGCTGGATGATTGCCACGTGCTCTCTCGTCCCATTTCCGATCTATGCTATCTATAAGCTCTACAATACACCTGGAACTCTCAGAGAGGTAGGCAAATCTAGTCAGCGTTGTTTGTGATAAGGTGAATATAAAGTAATGCTGTAACTAAATTCTCCATATTAAAGGTCCACATTTTAAAATATCTTCCTTCTTTTTAAATACAATTCTGCTGCAAACTAGTTGTCTGTTAACAGCCCACATATGACGACGGTTGGCTGAAACTCTGCATTCAGGATAAAATGGATAAGCTATTTTGTATTAAAGAATGTAAACGTATTTACTTTCATTATTTGTCGAAACTAAATGTT
Source organism: Sinonovacula constricta (assembly GCA_007844125.1). Taxonomy (NCBI): domain Eukaryota; kingdom Metazoa; phylum Mollusca; class Bivalvia; order Cardiida; family Solecurtidae; genus Sinonovacula; species Sinonovacula constricta. The sequence goes on from CM017565.1 coordinate 15,739,641, forward strand.
TAGTAATCTTGGCAGTGCATAGTGAAATCTTGTAATATCATGCATTGATGTATTCTATATTATAGGACGTATTTTCATTTCTGAATGTATTTGGGAAACAGGTTAATAAATTCTTTTAATATAACCTAGCAGACATGATTCGTCGTTTTTAGAAATTAAAAATGGCGTCCAAAAATTCCACCACGATTTAAGAACATTTTGTAAATTAATTTGACACAAGAACTGTTATATTCAATAAGGGACATTGGCCTTTGCAAGTTGTATGATTTTACTGGGGTTACATCTAATTAATTTCAATTATTAAGGTAATTATATTAAAAGAATAGTAGCAATAAACACTTGTGAAAGGTAGATCTTCAGTATTTTACGAGATCGATCAAAGGATTCTATATGGACATTGCGTATACAGATATAACGTTAAATAATTTCCTCTTTTCCACCTGCTTTATGTATTCCTATTATTTAAACTTAATATTCCATTTCTTTTTTTTTAAAAAAAAAGACCAAAATGGCAATAGTTAGTTGGTGATGACCGGGGAAACACATGGGACGTTGAATACACTGAATACACATATATAGAACTAGTGAAGTGTCGCCTTCTTATATGACTCACGCTATAACCGGTGAGCCTTTGCAGATCCGTGTCGCCTTTCCAAACTGTTGTAGCTTTTTCTTTATGTCTAGCATTGGTTTTAGAACTTAGATTAGCTTTTAAATTGAAGTAAAACCTGCAATCTGCTTTACAGAGATTCCGGGTCAATCTGCAGCCAACTGAAGACTGGGGTCGTAGGTTCAAACAACTCAGTGCAGAGATCATCGTAGAGTCACCGCCGGAATACCTGCTCACAAAAATGTAATAAGTACCTGTAAAAATATTCCCCCCCTACTACCCCCTCATCCTCCCCACCCCACACACACACTTGAAGTGTTTATAGATTATGTGATAAACGTGCCTGTTTCCGCTGGAATTATATGTAAATTTCTGCTTGTATGTAACGAACATTCATGTTTCCGCTTAAAGTGTTTATCGATTATGTGATAGACGTGTTTATCGTTGAACTGATGAACTTAAGCGTTTCCACTTGAAGTGTTTATTGTTTATTTGATGAACATGCGTGTTTCCGCTGAAATTGCACTTCCAACCCTACATGTATGGATCAAACATACGGATTTCCACTTTAAGTGGGTAACGTTGATGTGCACATGGGTATTTCTGCCTTAAGTGCCTAATGTTTATGGGATAAACATGCGTGTTTCCGCTTTAAGTGTGTCATGCTTGTGGGATAAACATGCGTGTTTCCGCTTTAAGTGTGTCATGTTTGTGGGATAAACATGCGTGTTTCCGCTTTAAGTTTGTAATAAGATGTGATAAACATGCGTGTTTCCGCTTTGAGAGTGTAATGTTTGTGGGATAAACATGCGTGTTTCCGCTTGATTTGCATGTCTGTCTTATGTTACAAACTAGCCTTTTTACGCTGTTGATGTGTATCGTTGTGTGATTAGCATGTGTGTGTGTGTGTTTTCTTCAATATTATAGCCTTTTTCTGTGATAGTAATCAATTGTCTTTATTTTTACAATACAAGTTTGCTAGCATGCTATGTGAGTATACGAGTGTATCTTTGCACATCGAATACATGTACTATGTTATCGCTGTAACTTATTTTTGTAGTAATAGTGTATAGGCATGGTATTGTTATGGGATAAACGTGTGCTACTGCTTTCATTGCATATCAAAATCACGTGTTTTGATGGGCGTGTGTGTTTCTGCAACAAATTAAAACCCACAAATATTTTTTATTTCAGGTCATTATGCCCCTTATCTGTTGTTTTTTCTGTCAAACATGCTTCGTTTCACGTAAACCTATTTCCATGTTGTGATGAGCGGTATGATTTTTCATATTTAAGTTTGTGTCAAGATTATGGTCATACTAATATTTCTTTTATGTGTGTTTTTCGCTAAAACATTATACCAGTATCTCGTTATGATAAACGCGCGTGGTTCCTTCATTTTAGCTCAGTTTTTTTGGGTTGTTGCTTTGTTTGTTTGTATGTTTGTTTGTTTGTTTGTCTGTTTGTTTTTTGTTGTTTTGTGTGGGTTTTTTTAAAAGAAGTCGCTACCAGTATTGATCATTATAGCGACGTCCAACTGTTTTGGTAGAAAAAAGACCTCAGACAAATGTCTGAGTAGAACCACCGGCTGGAAGATTTTCCCACATTAAATCCTTCATCCCGAACGTGACTCGAACGCACGTGGTGGGAAGCTTAGCAGTCAGATGAGTTACAAATCGGCGACACTTTCACTACGCCACGGGCGCCCCAAAACCGGTGTCTTCTTATGTCACAGACCTGTATTTTTCAGCTAAATAAGTATACCGATCTTTACCTAATAAACGTGCATATTTCGACTATAAGCGCGTCTAATTATACCATTTATGTGCATGTTTTTTTCCATTTAGAGTATAGTCTTCAACATTATTACGCGATACACTTTACATATTTCTTTTCCAACATGTGCTTGTGTGTGATGCCGTATAAGCATGTTTGTTTCATCAATAAGTGTATACAGAGAGATGTACTTGTAGAATTGACAATACGTTACTGGATAATAATTTACAGTGCGAGTTGATTGTAAATTTAGAAATACTGCCCAGCATTATCCCTATTATTATCTTCCTCTTTATGTAGTCTTTAGCTTTGTAAGCAATGATGTTAGTCATCGGTGGATTTATCGTTTATGTATAAATGTATGGGATTAATAAAACATTTAAAACCTATCCAGTAGTGTTTGTTCTTTTTTTTCATAAGTCATTGTTAACACAACAAGGACTTACAAGGAAATATTATTAGTGTATGCGTCTGTGTGTGCGTGCGTGCATGCATGCGTGCGTGTAGCGTGCGCTTGTGCGTGATTGTGTGCTTAAATGAACTATATATGAGACCCGATACAGAAATTCGCGGACAAGTTTGTAGTATCATTTTTAATTCTCACGAGTTGAAAACTGAGCTAACTGTAAGAAAGGTCCCCTAGGACCTACTTGCACGAAACAAATGCGATAAATTTTACAATATACATGCAATACACATGCTATATTTAAAATCACTGACTTATGCTCTCAGCTACAAATATTGTCTTAAACGTCATCAAAAGTGTAAAGTTTCCTAAATGCAGTCAGGCAATAGAAGCTCAAAATTATTGGACCGACGATTTCAACATGCCATACATGGCGTTATTTTAAGACAGCGATTTATATGGCATTTCCTCTTGTTTAAAGTGCAATAATGAAACATTTTCTAATCGCTTGCGTTATTTAGAAATTAGCTCACGTTTAAAAAGTCTTCCTAAATCTACCAATTGTATCAACATAAATGCCGTAAGTGTCTCGATTGTCCTAATCTTTAATTTTACTGTGTTCCCCAGCGAATGAAATTAAATTTGGTGCATAAATGATTAAAATTCACTTTAACAGCATCAAGTAAAGAATAGGTTTGACAGACTATTTCAATCATTTTGATGAATCATTAGGCCTGGCAAGGTTATATTTCCATTTATTACAAATTAAATTGATATGCGATCAACAGTTTCGTTTGTCCGTTAGTTTTTGCTAGTAAAATTTGCGAACATAAAACAAGTTCATTCGGCTGTTTCATATGTATTATTTTTTCCTTTGCTAGGCGACGTATATAGAAACATAATAATGACATAATTAAAATTAACTTTATAATCATGTTTCAAGTTTCATCTATTTGTTTGGAAATCGTCTTGCTGAAGGACTTACAAAAATGTGTTTGGCCTTACTTGTGATTCCCAGTTTAACCATCATCAAGAAATTCCTCCATTTTCTTTTTAAATAACAAATTTCTTTAAGTATTAAAATGGATTTCAAGCTTACATGTATGCAAAAGTAAGAAATTTTACTGTTTGTAATCGCAATATCTACAAACGAACAGGCGATAAAGTCCAGGAATTCCACTAAAAGGACCTACCGACAGTTTGGAATACCTCGGATATTAACTAACAAGGGAGACAATTTCAATTTCACCAATGTACCCCTTCATCAACGCCTTATCCACAAATCTACGGCACGCACATGTGCAAAACGGAAATCAATTGTTTCAGTGCCAGTATTGGTGCCTTGCAAAATGGTTTTCTCTGATGTTTTGTCAAAACGAATCGATTGTAAGCTTTCTTGTCAATTTTCTTTATTCGTACGAGGTCTATCAAATAAGCGTGTGTGTTTTTTTTCTTTTTGCAAAAAAATGGATTACACTTGTTATATGACACTGTTTACAATGTCTGCTAACTTGTCAAGCACTGAATGACACCATGTGGAGCTGTTTCTACCAAAGATTTGTAAGGTCTACTTCTGGTCCGATTAAAACAAATAAGACACAGAGAACCTGCCAAGAGTTGTCACTTAATAGAAACATTAAATTTTAATAAACTAGTTCAGGAAAAGTAATAGTAAGGGAGCCTATGGCGTCATATCACTTTTCCTGGACGAGTTTGATCGATGTTTGATCGATATTTGTATCAGACGACAACGAGGTGAAATAGTGCTATGAGAAGATCTGTATTATGATGTCATCGATGACGTCATCAGTCGACAAGCTGTATTACACTAGTGTAGTATAAGAAAATATGTAATGGGTGTATTGAATAGAAAACAAGGGAAGTCGTGTGGTAAAAATCGTTTAAGTTTGATTGACTTTTATTTCTATTAATCTGTTATTCTTTTGTTGGTGGAAAGTGGCATTGTCAATACAATCACAACGAGTATTTTGCATTTGCCGACCGATTTTTCTGCTAGACGCATAAACATAAGAACAAATAGAGCTTTTGTGTATATTCGTGCAATCGAATGAAACATTTGTAATTTTTTTTAGACAAAACATACAAAGAGATATTTTGAGGTCAATTTTATAGAAGAAAATGTTGTTGTTTTTAAGAAGATTAGGGCAAACTTTTTATGTATCTTCAGAAATAATGTCTGTATTATAAAAAGGAGTCGTATATTATGTTAATGATATATTAAAATATGATGTACTTAAAAAACCTGTATAGAGACAAAATGTATATGTTTATTTTTCACTGCTCAAGAATGCAATCACTACATCCTCAATAACAGACAAATAAATGTTTTATAAATATGATATCAATCTTGTGCATAAGCCTAAAATGTTTTGCAGAATTAATTTTAATAAACATATCCATAAAATGCATACATAAAACAAAAAACAAATGTCAACAAAACATATAAATATTTATGAAAATGATGAAAGTTTAAATGAAAGTTTGTTACAAGTACAACTGATTGATACTCTGAATGTTCCATGCGATAATTATTCGCAGAACCCTGGTGTCAACATGAATATTTTTGACAACCCATTATGCTCTCTCTCTGTAAAAAAAAAGAGGATAAAACATTCGAACACTTACTTTATGAATGTACAGGCTTACTAGATTTAATAAAAATAATGTTCCGCTAGTTAGTTTTATACCTGAATGAAAGGAATACAGTTTCACCTGTAACATATATGAGGCTAAGGTAACTGCTGTAGGATTTAATTAGAATGAAATCCTACATTTATGTCTGTGATAATGTCTAAATAACAAAGGATAAAAGCTACTAAATTAATACATTTTCGAATTTGTGTTTCTTTCATTCTAAGATGTCCCTCTTTTGAACATACTTTATTATAAATCGAATCTCCTCGGGTAATTCTATCCTCGGAACAATTATCCCTCGTATATATCTGGTCCAATAATGGTTATAGAATCACGATCGTTTTGCTCGTCGGACATAGAATAGACAATCATTTATCAATTAAACTGTTCACATCTTCTTAAATATACGTCTGTTTTTCCATTTTCAGTGAAGATAACAAACCATTTATCTTTGTTCTTTTGATGATTTCATAATCACCGACATGTTTATTTTCACGGGTTTTTTTGCCGTCATACATCCAAGAGATTATTCGTGAATTATCCGAGGCGTTCCGATTTTCTTTGTAATGTCTTATTGTATATTTCCTGAAACAATTTTCTTGTTATTTGCATTGCATCTTTTCAGAAATCTTGAAAAAAAAATGTGCTTATCTATGACTAATAACCATTTATAGTATTGATTGTAAACTGGCAGCTCTGTAAACTTTTTTTTCGTATTTAATTACAAAACACGATATGTACAAGAACAAGTGTCACGTTTCTGGAACAAAAACACCATTAAAACACAAATATATTAATTCAGTTGTTTAAAACATTACATTTGTTGTCAAAACTTGACGGTAGTACAGTTACCACTACAAACGAAAACAGAAATAAAGATAGCTTTATGCAGTATACATTTAAAAGCTAGATGCATCCTTCTCGCAGATGTAGGGCAAACTGTATGTACACGACATGAACGTTAGCTGTTTTGTCAAAAAGGAAAAACCTGCACCAAAGACGCAGTCTGCAGTCTCGCTATTTAATGTCATGGTTGCCATGACGTCACCAGTGACATTTTTCCCAGCCACGCCCACGGGTAATCCCTCCGCATCAATGTCGTTGATGCCAGTCCAGAACATGCCAAGGTTGATGAGCAAGCTAAGACTGGACTGAATGGTTGTGCTGAGCTGTGACAATACTACTATCTCCGCGGTATTGTAGATATGGACAAGTCGAGCTCCGGAATTATTGCAGGATAGCATGCTGTTACTCCAAGTTCTTGCCGAATAAGGTTTTACACACCGGTGGCCCACTGCCGTCCAACCAGACTCGCATACTTTGGGATAAGAAAATAACTAAACTTACTTTAGCACTTAATTTGCTGCAAATAACATAAGGTTGAATATGATTTATGTTATTTTGTGCATGGAATTTTCGGAAAATACATGGTTCATCGCAACAAGTCACGATTGTATGGATGACCATCACAACCGGAAACAGTTTTTTTCTCTTCACCGATTTAGCAGTAATTGCAACAAGTAACTGTTGTACACAGTTTTTTTTCACAAGTTCTTTCTTAAGCGCGACAAAACAACAATCTAAGCCGGTCTATGAGTGATTGTGAAACCAAGATTCGCCTAATTAAAACCCTATAAATAGTTGCCATGTGATGTCATTGACACTGATAAGCCAGTTTAAGGCAGCCATCTTTGTGGTCAGAAGCTAATGCAGGCCGAAATCGGGAAATATGTGTTGTATTAAACTCACCACTGTGTTTTTATTTTTCCGTCTATTTTACTGAATTTTATATCAAATTAAACAGCTTTTATAAAGTATTTTAAATATCAAAACTATATTTTGATACTTTAAAAGGTTATAGAAATGCAACCGAAAATGATACACTGTTCATTTTGTTGTAAGTATGAGCCAATAGTTTTATTTATTTCTGTGTAATAATTCTGTGTGCATTAATCAATTGTAAAAATATTGTATTCTAAACATATGAATTTCAAGAGCTTTCCAACGGAGTATAGCTTTTAATTTTTGGACTACAAATGAAGAAATTAGAAGAAAATAAAATCCACCCTTCTATACAGTTCATATAAAAATCCCTTGAAGTTACCATCAAAGATGGCTGCCAAGATAAGGGATTTTCACTGATGTGGAAACTATCTATAACAGGTCTAAGAATCCAATATTTACATACAGATACCCCGTCTGTTTAAAGTAGATGCAAATAAAGTAGATGAAATTAACCACTCTAAATCGCTCAAGAATACATTTTCTAGGATTTATAATGAGATAACCATCAAAGGGCCATAGCGACCTACTTTCCCGCGATAAAGCTGGTCAACCTGCCTTGGTTCTCGAGCCATAAACTTCAGCGGTTAACAACACCGGATGCGGAATTGTAGGGTCTCACACACCTCACCCGGTTACGTCTCGCTGTGCAAGAGGAACCACTGCTGTCTCGAGTAACACGTGATCAAAGGTGAGATCACGCGTGTGTACAGCGATGTCGATGTCAATGTTAAAATATTCTACGCGATTTAAATGTAATATATCAAAACAATAATTGGAAACATTTGTAATATTTGATTATTAGAATAAAACTATAATGCAGACCGGGAAAGACCGGGAAAGTGATCTCGCATTGTGTTGGTTACATAACTAGTTTAACAGAATGCTGTATATCTAAGATGGTAGTTTATGTAAAAAGTAGCTCTTTTACTATATACTCTCATTTAAATATAGCATAAGCATACTGGACACACTAATGTGAAAACTTGATTTTATTTTAATGCTCCGGGGTTTTAAACTATGTGACAATATTTCGTTTCACACCCTAAATTTGAAATACATCGAACAATTTCGTGTCGCGCTCGGTATTTTCGAAATCTGTAAGGTCAGCTGGTTTTCCCTAGACGACAATATCATACGCGGTGAATAAAATATATCATTATCGTGTTCTCGTTCAAATCTTGTTCGTCAAGCACTATTTTTTTTTTCGTTTTTTTTTTTTCTCTTTGGTAGCAGAGGTTACTGTGATCTTAAATGCCCGTGAACTTCATGTATGATTTGGAGGCTGATATGGCATGAGACGTTTTGTTTTATCGAACACAAAAATATTTAAGAGTAGTTATCTTCATCGGTTGTCGAATTAACAACTTGTGACTAATTTTCCGACGCAGTGAACACTACAAGGAAGCGCATTCTTTTTTTCATACGCGTTTCATAAGTGTGTCCTTCATTTTGTACCAATTTAACATCTGATTCTGGCGAAACGGTCCACAATAGACAAAAGTTGGTCTGTTTACCAACTTTACACCCGTCTACAGCATGATTGAGATACACTTTCCACGAAATAGTTTAACCTGACAGGATCTATTTTATACATAGAGGTGACCTATTATATGGCGCTATACAATTAGCCGATTTGGAGGATTTGTGCTTCCGCTGTAAAAAAAAATCTATATAAATTATAAAGTAACTATAAAGTTATATTTTAATGGAAACAAATAAACAAGTAAAACTTGCCTACACATATGCATATCTATGGCGAGTTTACAATTATTTTTTCTGGACGAGTTCTATCAATGTTTGTATCAGATGACGTGTGTCAGATTTCTTTTATTACTTGACTTTAGTCACCAATATACGATTGTACGAATTTTTAACAACACACTTTGTAAAATAGTGGTATGAGACGATCTGAATTATGATGACGTCGACGACGTCATCAATCAAAAAGCTGTATTACACTAGAGTTTAACAAAATATGTAAACGGTGAATTGATTGGAAAACAAGGGGAATCTTGTGATAAAATAAGCTATTTCGCTCCGCCCATATCTGTCCTAGTCTGGACGAAGCGGTATGCCGCACTTTTGTAAATAGCCGACGAATTAAGGAACACAAATCACATGAAAGTGTCGTTTTTAAATAGCTATTCATGGCACTGTTAAAGTACTAAAAACATGCACATTCCTACACATGTAATATATGCGTCACGTATAAATGAACTGCGGAAATAAAATATAAAATACTGAGCAAAAAAAAAATGAAACAGATACAAGTTTAAAGTAAAAATGTCCGTTATATGTGTATAGAAACGACTCGTGTTCCTAACACACTACAGGTATTATATCGTTAAAACAAATCTAGCATTAGCGAAGCTTACAGAATGATAAAATACATTTCTTACCTATGACAGTAGGTAGTGTTGTCGGAGTGTTGCTCGTTGTTTGTTGGGTTGTTGTTCCAGCAGACATCGTTGGTGTTGTTGTTGAATGCGTAGTTGTTGTGACTTGGGTAGCAATTGTAGTTATTGGTTGAGCGGTATTGGTTGATCCTGTACTCGTTGACTGTGTAGATGATGTTGGCTGTGTAGCTGTTGTAGCTGTTGTTGGTTGGGTAGTTGTTGTGGGTTGAGAAGTTGTTGATTGCCTCGTTGTTTGTTGTTGGTCATTTGTTGGTGGTTGTGTAGTTGATGTTGTTTGGGTAGCTGTTGCTTGCTGTGTAGCTAGTGCTGATTGTGTCGTTGATGTTTGTTCGTTAGATGTTTTTGGCTGTGTAGTTGTTGTGTGTTCAGTAGTTGTTGGTGGTTGAATAGTTGTTGTTGGTTGAATAGTTGTTGGTGGTTGAATAGTTGTTGTTGGTTGAATAGTTGTTGGTGGTTGTGTAGTTGATTGTGCTGTTGTTTGTGCTGCTGGTAATTGGGTATTTGTTGACTGTGCTGTTACTGCAGATCTTTCGATGGATTCTGGAAACATAAGTTCAAACGTGTCGCCCCTTGTAGTTAAAGGAGATTAAATTTATAATTGATCAAACAAAAATTAAGAAGCAGAAGAAAATGATAATGACGTTGATGATGATGAGCATGATGATGATGATGATGAAGACAACATTGACGATAACGATGATGAAGATGAAGACAAAGATAATGATGGTGGTGATGATGATGATGATGATGATGATGATGATGATGATGATGATGACCTTGGTGAGGATGATTATGATGATGATGAGTTTGATTAAAGGTTACAAACCTTGAAGGTAGACCACTTCGCCATCCATCATAACCATGAAACTGTCCGAATCAGCATCACCGTTACTCAAAAAACAGGTCGCCTCACCTGAGTTAAACGACCAGCCTTGACAGAGCGGTCGCATATCACAGTTTCTAGCGCAGAATAAAACGTTCGGGCAGAGCACGGCTTCGTCAATATAGCCTAGAGCTTTGTGATGATGTTCCCTGTATATTCGACAAAAAACAACAGCACAGGACATCACAAATAAAAACATTATCTTAAAAGCGAGCATTTTCTTTGCTTTGTATGTACAGTATTTCCCAAGATTTGATAGGTCCTGTCTTTAAAAGGACTCTGATCGAAATGGCGTCGCCAGTGATTGTGTTCGTCCTTGAAGAGATTATGTATTTATATGATTACCTGAACGACACTACGTTACTATTGTTTGAAAAATGGCGCCACTGACAAAGACCAGGTTGCATAGGTCGATTTTATTAATTTATTTTTTAAAGATTTTATTTATCAATCATTAATTATGTAACGTATTCTTAAATACATTGTATTTTGCTTTTGAATTACAACAGATTTCCGTTAATTGTTCAATCAATATTTTTACTACGTTTGTACGTGTCTGAATGCATACTGAACACCTCGGAAAATTCACGAATCATCTCGGATTTATACAGGTAATCCCCGCGAAAAAAATACAATCATGTTGGTGCCTATGACGTCATCCACCAACAAGATAAATATGGTGTTTTCTCTGTTGAACATGCAGTAATAGTAGTCTTACGGAAATGCGACATGTAAATTGATAACTATAAATGCATACTGCAAAATTACCCAATAAACTACACACGTCGCTTTTTAAGAACTATTTTATCGCGTATTCTTCTTCCGGCGAACAAAATTAACAATTCTGTACGTATCATTGCGTCAGAAACATCCGAGAGATGATCGTATCGATGACGGAATATCCCGAGGAGTTCCGTTTGGGCCAAATGAACGGTTAGAAAAAGTCGATCAGGCCTATTTACATAAACCGACTTATCTAATCAGTGCAACGTTTTATTACTTTTTTTCGTCTACGAAAAATTGATTACATTCGTTTACATTGTGACAAAAGACACTGTATCCAACCACTGGACACGCGCTGCACGGTTCCTATTGAAGATATTTTATATAAATTTGAATACGGTAGTTGACACACATCTTAAAAAATCAGTAAAGTTATTTTTTGTGTTTTTATTTTAATTTCTCCATTGTGTAAATACAATGTCAGTTGACTTTAACCGCAAGCACCAATGCTACTCTTCCATTTGTTATTGTTTGCTTCGTCGAAAAGTTTACTTTTGCGAACCTTCAACTTATGAACAAATAAAAAGTCTGTTCTATTTAAAATCGAGTTAATATTTTATAACTGTCTAGACAGAAACATATAAAAACACATTGTTGATCTTGGATGTTGTTAAGGGGTTTCTGGATCAAAAAAGATTATTATATCTTACCTAAATTGAATTGTAAGTTTAAAAATTAGTTTAATTAAGAAAATATGCCTCAAATTGAATTATAATTGTATAAATTCAATGCAATTAAATAATAAAGTATAAAATTTAGTCCACTTTATTTATGGTTTGGAATTTTTAATGTTGGTTCACTAAATCCGCTACTGAAATTGACATTTTTTTTATAATTAACGTCTAGAGGATACTATTTATGATATGTCATAGATATGTGAATGAAGCCCTAATCATATTTATGATTTTGAGCATTATTTACACAATTATCAAAACTTAGTACATGTCACATTCTGACCGTAAAATAATCCCATGTCCTTCCAGATAAAGAGTTTAATTGCGTCCATGACTGAGCACTAGGTACGGAATTCATTTTTGTTGAATTTGTTTTGTTTGTTTATTGTTTTTGTTTTTTTTATAAATATATCACCAACTACAATCATAATAGCGACATCCATCTATTTCGTTGGAGGAAGACCCAAGACAAATACCACGACACAGCACAGGTCAGCTGAAGACTTTCTCATACTAAGACATTCGCTCCGAAAGGGTCTCGAACCCTGTGGGAGGCTAAGCAGTCAGAGGAGTTACAATTCGGTTACCCTGTCACTTAGCGTATGTTGTGTTTAGATTTATTTGTGTTTATTTGATTTAGTATCTATACAGATGTCTTCAACTTTTTTAATCATTAGAAAGTTACTCTGTTAAGCAAAACATCAACGAGAATGTGCAAATAGAGTGCCAAGTTTTCACGTCTCCTGAAAGCAATGTATCGTTATTGTATTTTCGTTTCAAGTTTAGTGCCGTCAAGCCTATTGGATTCGTTCATCACAATCTACATTACATTATGTTCGTGTTATATCATTTGATGTCAAATTTTAAGGGGAGTGCACATTGTTAAGTTGTTAGAACTTGTTGCCCAACTCTGTTATGGTATTAGATGTGTAATCAATCTCTTAAACATTCGTGTAATGTCGGCATTCAACTGTTTACGATGTTACACGTTCGATCATTTACGTCAACACTTGGCCTTCCGAGAATAAAATCACCCGATTTTAGTTTTCCAATTTTATCCAATGAAATCGCGTCAATTCCTTCACTCCAAAATGGCGACAAGGAATCGCGGTCAGTGAGAAAGATTCGTAAAAAAAAGAAAAATTAAAGAATTAAAGTAAAGAAAGAAAGAAGTGTGTTTTTCAGTATTTTTATTTAAAAAAAGTATACTCTTACAAATGTAGAAAACAAATGACATTACTGTGTTTTCTTTATTTTTTATTAGCCCAATGTTGACAAGTACAAGATTATTTAATGGTCAGATTTGAGGACGTCGACATAGTACATAATTATTCGCAAAACTCAAGTTAGCTGGGTGAAAAGTTGTTCAATTTGGAAAAAAACAGAATACATGTACAATGGTGAATAATGTTATATATCTTTTGTAAGGATTCAATTTAGTCACTATTACACATCTAATACATTAATGTGACTATACATGTATATAAATAGTAATAGACTAATAATAGTTGAGACTAAACTGAAACCAATGTTTGAAATAAACATGCGTCTTAGCGTCTTGGATAAGGTTTCTGTAAGGTGTCGAAAAACATAAAATAAGCTCCCCAGGGGCGCATCCAGAAATTACTGGGAAGGGGGGGGGGGGTATGAATAACACTTAATATATATATACATGTATATATAATAAATATTATATATACACAGTAAAGGACCATAGTCTTGGCCGTCGTGGAAACAAATATGTTAAATTATTTATAGTGTGCTGTACCTGAAATAATGTAATACATCATTACACAGTGTTACACTGTACTACATTGTACGTGAATACAATCAAGAACACTGCATTATGAAATAATTACATGTATTTCATATTGTATGTTGTATTGCATTTTCGGCTCAGATACACAGTATTTTGTCAAAAATGAGTCAATATAGAATGTTAGGACCAAGACACAAAACATTGCCAATATGCAAATGATTTGATTTGATTGGTTGATGAAACTGGTCCAATGTGAAAAGAAAAAGACAAGATGGAAATGGCGCAATTTGGCTGATACAGCTACACTATAACGACCTAGGCGCGCGCTCCATTCCCACATTCTGACGTAATTAATTTCTGTTGCAGCTGTTTTAAAGGATTTGACGCTGAATAAGTAAGTTGTTCAATGACACTGTTCAATAACACTGCTCAATAACACTGTTCAATGACACTGTTCAATAACACTGTTCAATGACACTGTTCAATAACACTGTTCAATGACACTGTTCAATAACACTGTTCAATAACACTGTTCAATAACACTGTTCAATAACACTGTTCAATAACACTCTTGCACTTCCGTTATTTAATAACTGTGTTTATAATTTGGGTAATTTATACTGACTACTTTGTTTTGACATGAATAGTCTTGGTGAAGTCACTCCTCAGCAAAAATAGTTATGCCAGTACAAAATCACCCAATTAATAACAATTATAGTTAGTTATACTGACAATTATAAGTACAAAGCAAGTTACACACCACACTAAACACATCACAGCAAAACAATCGTAAACACAATGAACATATATTACAATTTTATGAAGGACAAATCATTTCAGATCAAAGATTTTTTTAATTAATATCATGCCTGGTTTAAAGTATTCTGTGATTCGCAAAGACCGGAATCGTTAATTATTTTTGTAATTTTATATTTTTTAAATTGTAAAGATTTACTTTTAAAATTATGGGGACACATGTGCTATTGTTATATACTGTATTATCCTTAAAAGCGATGTTCTCCGAGTGCAATTTGAACAGAATATTGCAATTAGAAAGGTCACGCGCTCGTACATTTTTATTTTTTGCTTCTACAGTTTTGTCATCTATTTCATTTTTAAACATATATACACATCCTTAATTGTTCACCACATACGTTTTTCTAGTATTTTTGCAGATAAAAACAGTTACACCGAAGAAAATATAACAATGTATCTGCGAAATTTATTATGGATTTAAGTAATGTTTAATGAAACAGTTATGTATTGAAATGTTTTAAAAATTCGCTAACTGAAAAAAGGGCTTGAACTTGTGATAAAATTACATATACTGTATATTGCAGTACAACACTCAAGGCAATAACAAATAAACATTGTGGTTCAAACAATAAACTAGACTATAAATAACATTAGGGTTATATTTATATATTTGGTAATTTGCAGCATGAATTTTATTTATATTTTCCTAAGGAGATAGTTTTCATATTTTAATTAGAAAACAAAACAAAACAGCATAGCATAAAATATTTTAGAGGCAGACACAGCTTGGCGTATTTGTCCGTACATTATAATAAATGTCGTGCTTTGTTACTTAGTAGTTAATATGTAAAACTGCTGAGAAAAGACACCCCTTTAAAACAACCTCGTTTTAAGTATTATAACTGCTATAAACAATAAAGTTTATGGCGCTAATCCTTCAGACTAAACACAGGAGAGAGGCTTCGAGCGGTAAGAGTCGCCGACTTAAACGTTGGTTCGAGTCTCGGTCCTGGTGGGGAAGTTTTACAGCTTACCTGCAGTGCGCCTGTGGTTCTTCATATACATCTACCAAAAAATAAGCTGAACATCGCCAATATTACCATAATTGTGTCCATGTGATGCAACAAAAAGTAAAAAAAACAACATCAAAGTAAGCAAAAGAACTAATGAAGCAGCATTCAGTGTTGTAGTGCTAATTTATTGCGTCCTTCTCGCAAAAGTACGGCAAATTGCTTGTACATACAGCGAAGTTAAGATTCTCACTAAAACCTGTGGCGCAGTCTGCCGGTGCGCTGTTGCTAGAGATCACAGCTATCACATCGGCTGTAAGACTTTGCCCAGACACGCCCACCGGGAAACCTTCTGTCCCGATGTCGTTGATGCCAGTCCAGAAGACGCTAGTTGGTGGGCCACTGCTTGTACTTGATGTACTGAGCTGTGTCAACGTGAATATCTCAGATGCATTGTAGATGTGGATTAGTCTGGCACCAGAAGAGTTGCAGGATATCTTGGCGTTATTCCAGGTACTCACCGGATAAACTTTCACGCAGCGATGACCAATTGGTGACCAACCAGACTCACATGCTATAGAAACAAACAATCAAACAATAAAAACAAATTAAAAGCCCACTTTCATTTAAACAAGTCGTGCTTGTATAGATTGCCATCAATACATGGGAACTAATTTTCATTTGCGTTCCATGCTGGCGTGCTTCGTTTCGTACCAAATTTGAATTGCGATTCCCGCGGAGTATACTATATTTTGTGTCTCGATCAACATGATCGGAGGTATCATAATGATATGCTGTTTGTATATTGCGCTAGAGTTTTATTCCATATTTCAAAGCGAACACAATACACGTTAATATGGTATAATTGTTTCCATAACAATACGTTTTCAACAGTTTTGACATCAAGATTACGAAAAATGTTTATTTTAAGATGTCACATGATATGTGTCACCTCAACAGTGGCATCAATATTTTACTTATATGAACAAAGAAGCATTCTGCCGTGATAAAGTAAACAATATATCACGGCTTGAATCGGGAATATTTTACTGCAATAGAATATCTGTTCCTTTAACTTTAAAACCTATGGCCTTCGTGATAAAATTACAACTCTATCTGAACTCTAAACCGTGATATATTGGGCGTTAGATCACAGAAAGTTAAAATCCAGCGTAACACACATAAATTTATGAGCTATTATTATTTTCCAGAGTGGTCAATAATGAGTACACCTTTTGTTGACTACGATTGAAATAAAACAGATCTTCCACCGGAAAAAATAACACAACAAATTGATAAGTTTTATGTCTGGAACCTAAAAATAAATTTAAAACAACTCTGTACAAAACATGTTAACTTTTAATTCCCTCTTTGAACCTCGCCTTCCTACAACTAAAAGCTCATATGCAACCTATTAATTCTGAAAACATAATTCCAAATTCTGCCAATGAGATGCCAATGGGGTGCCCGTACCCTGTTTGAGTATACACACAATAACTGTCGGGAGGGGACGCGTGCTCCTCCTTTTAAAAAAATAAACCACCGTAGAGGGTATTACATCAACTGTACGCTTGTGCGTTAGTGCGTTTGCCCAGGCACGCCCCTGTCTGCGGTTGATTTTGTAATAAAATTAGCAAAAAATTTGATCAAAACAAAAATGTTATACCATTTTTAATTATGGAAAAATGGAAGTAATTGAGTACGTTAAGATAGAATAATAAATATGTGCGTTTTATACATAGTTATATCATTTGTGTGTAAATTTATACTCTATTCTTAATAAAACGACTTTGAACACAGACTGATTTATTAGACATAACTGATCACGAAAGAACCACTCTGTGCATTCTTCCTAACTGTATTAAAAGCTCGATAGTGGTCTTTGCTGAAAATAGAAATCAGCGTCAGAGCGGATTACCCAGATAACATTATTACGGGATCTGAAAAGCGGTTTCGTGGTTTTCTAATGTTAAAAATAGCTATTTCTGCAGCGTGGCTTTAATAGGAAATACTTGTTTGCAATGACGACTGGTGATGTATGCTTGACTATTCACACAGATGTAGGCCATCAATGAACAACATTTTGCAGGACCTTTTTGGCAACAATGACTTATTTTGTTATTTGAGAAAAGAAATTGTTGTCCAAACTGTCGGATACCCCCTTTAACAGAAAGGAAATCCTTAGTTCTTAAATGCTGTTGGTGGTTTCACTGTTTAAAGTCGTTTGATTTCAATGATAAATCCAGACATCTCATTGCAATACCCAACAAACACCTAGGAAATATGTAACAACGTGCGTAGATGTAGACTGAAATAAAGAACTTTTTTATTATTTACTAAATGCATTTTATTGGTAGAACTTTCATAGTATTGAACAATGTTAATTTGTATAACATAGATCATACTTATAGGAGATGGAGTTGTTGAATTGTTGATGGTTGTTTGTTGGGTTGTTGTTTGTTGGGTTGTTGTTTCAGCCGACATTGAAGGAGTGGTTGCTGCTGCTTGCGTTGTCGTTGATAGTTGTGCAGTAGTTGCTACTTCTGTACTTGTTGATAGTGAAGTCGCTGCTTGTTGTGTAGTAGTTGTTTGTTGGTTTGTTGTTGGTGGTTGTGTAGTTGATGATTGTGTTGCTGATGGTGGTTGAGTAGTTATTGGAGATGCTGTAGTTGATAGTGGTTGTGTAACTGTGTGTTCAGTTGTTGTTGTTGGTGGTTGATAAGTTGTTGGAGACGTTGTTGTTGTTAGTGGTTGTGTAATTGTTAGTGGCTGTGTCGTTGTTTTTGGTTGTTCAGTTGTTGGTGGTTTATAAGATGTTGTTTGTGTAATTATTGTGGTTTGTGTAGTTATTGGTGTTGTAGTTATTTGAGGTTGTGTAGTTGTTGTTGATTGTGTAAGAGTTGATTGTGTGGTTGTTGTTGGTTGCGTAGTTGTTGTTGGTTGCGTAGTTGTTGTTGGTAGCGTAGTTGTTGTTGATAGCGTAGTTGTTGTTGGTAACGTAGTTGTTGTTGGTTGCGTAGTTGTTGTTGGTAGCGTAGTTGTTGTTGGTTGCGTAGTTGTCGACTGGGTCGTTGGCGTAGTTGTCTGTGTTGTCGGTGTTGGCTTTCTTGGAGATTCTGAAAATTATTTATTTAGGTGTTAGTAATTAAAGTTGATTCTGCATTTAATTTTAATTGAAGAAGACTGCTTATATAATGATGGTGATTGCTATTGTTGTTGCTGCTGACACCGCCGCTGCTGCTACTACTCCTAATGCTGTTGATGATTTATCACTTTGTAAGTAATTTACAGAAGAAACGAAATTGATTCGGAAAAAGTGTTATTGACAGAAAATACAGTTACTGTCGGAATCAGAGAAATGTTGATCAATTATTCTTATTGAAAAAAGCTCAGCTCCTTCTGATTTTGATGATGATGGAGATGCTGCTGCTGTTGTTGTTGCTGCTGCTAATGAAGTTGGTGATGAAAAATATTATGCATTCTATGTCATTGTATTAATGAAAAGAAATTTTAACTGCTGCTTATGATGATGATTTTTTTCATTGATTTTTTATTAAAAAGTTAGTACTAAATGCTGGTGATAATTTCTCTTGGTGATGATGCGGCTGTTTTTACCACCGCTGCTACTTTTGATCATGAAGATGAGGAGGTTGAGGATGTGGAGGGAGAGTAGAAGGTTGATAAGGAAGAGATTACAAACCTAGAAGGTAGACCACCTTGTCCTCCGTGTTCACCATGAAGCTGTCCGAATCTGCATCACTGTTACTCAAAAAACAGGTCGCCTCACCTGAGTTAAACGACCAGCCTTGACAGAGCGGTCGCATATCACAGTTTCTAGCGCAGAAGAAAACGTTCGGGCAGAGCACGACTTCGTCTACATGATCGAGAACTTGGTGTTGATGTTCTCTGTATATTCGACCAAAAACAGCAAACGGTAACACAAAGGAAACCAAGACGATTTTCTTAAAATCGGCCATTTCTTTAAATGTAAAGTAAGTATTCCCTCATATTTGGTACTTCCTTATTGAATTGACGCAGAACGAAATTGCCTCATATGTGATTGTATTAGCCGTTGGATCGTTTTTTATAACTATGGAAAAAGATTGGTGCAAAAAAAATACATTCGGCGTAGAGGATACTTTGATTAGCTCATTATTTCATTCAATTCTCCATTCGGCAATAATGCCTCATTAAAATGCATTCAGTCGTATTTGCAGAAAACCGCCATAATATGTGCCCATTTTCCATTTCCCGTGATTGAATATGCCAGATCGACGTTTGCCTAGTATATCTAAATCAATTATTTTGGCACAAAACGCGTTTAAAGTTTGTCTTGCCAAGTTCACAAACGACAAAACGCGAGAGCAGAAATGGGCAACGCGCGATGTAAAGTGTAAGTAAGCCAGTACGCCACATACGACCAAGCCGAATGCAGCTGGAACAATGCAGCAAACACAATTCATTGAGAACTTGCTCTGCTCGATGGCTCTGGCCCAAAATAATCGACAATTTGTCATTTTCCTTACTCGAGACTACAGGTGCCCGAGAATTACGTATTTCTGGAGAGGATACATTGGGAACACCTCGGATAATTCAACTCCACGGATGTATGAATGTAGTCGGATCACCTCGGCTAAGTGGATTACTTTTATGGCAGATAATTTGTAACTACTCAATTATTTCCGGAAGTTTGGGGCATTATTTGCACCTTTATTTGTTGTCGTAAAATTTCTGTGATATAAGTAGGAAAGGGGACATTTTGGTAAAGACTTTCCGAGTAGCCTAGATTCTATTCGATATTTCCCCATATACAATTGTCGACGTGT
This sequence comes from Sinonovacula constricta, assembly GCA_007844125.1. Classification (NCBI taxonomy): domain Eukaryota; kingdom Metazoa; phylum Mollusca; class Bivalvia; order Cardiida; family Solecurtidae; genus Sinonovacula; species Sinonovacula constricta. The sequence goes on from CM017565.1 coordinate 15,759,981, forward strand.
CGCCCTCTTGCGGAACAATTTAGCACTAAATTATGCCACGTTGCATTCTGTGTTCTTTCATCCGGCCTGATGCTTGCATCCCTTCTGTATTTTGAATGTCGCGTTTTGCGTTGGTATAATTATTCGCGTGGTGCTTGCTCTTATTCGTATTCCTGAATATTTATTTATATGTAATGTTCAACCCGTACATCTGCTAGTGGCGAAACCCAAACACTTTTTGTAAGTAATTAAAAAGGGGAACTATGGAATGAAACTTTAGCTTGTTACACTTTATAGATAAGCCACATTGATTGGGCACTTAATGTTGTAGTTAGATAGATCTACGAACTCGACTGCATTTTGACACAGGTATAAAGGCAGAAAGAACACATGAATGAAACAAAGACATATTAAAAATTCCGTTGCTCCACGTGCAATTTTGCGCACATTTTCTTCCATAGATATCGTATAGCAAAATGACTGGCTGACATTACGGCTAATCATTACTGGGTTCATTAAATGGCGCCACACAAAGACCACATGGAATTTTCTCTGATTCTTAGAGCGATTACTTATCAATAATGTATTAAACCACAAACAAAGACTGGTTTTAAAGTGTTCACTGTTTGCAAAAAGCATCGACTTTCGCTTATATTTCAACAAACGTCCACCTTTTTGACACTTCTTGTTTAACTTTCAAGTCATACATAAAACATGTTGGTACTCTTGACAAATAAGTATAACAAAATCAAATAGGCAGCTATAGTCCCCTACCCACCCCCTACCCCGCCCCGACTGTTTTTGATTTCATTTCATTTTTAAAAAGTTTTTTAGAATTAATTTCATTTAAAAGCCATATTCAAACAAACTGAACAACTTTTAAAGTTCATTAGAGATCTCTCCTAGTCTGACACAAGTTGATTCAAGTTTTGTATAAATTGGTCTATTTTTCTACATTTTACTAGTTTTTATTTAATTTCTATGGATTTTTCATCATAGAGTTTAGTATATGAAGTTGATAAGAAACCTGCTCGTAAACAGGTGTATTGTACTGTATTGCATATAACTTACAGGAAAAATCGTGTTAAGACCATGATTATATTGAAGACTATCACTAAGCCAAGATTTGAAGTTAATAGGCATGCAAGTTAGCCCTAATAAATATTTATGAATCTTAATTAAGAGGTAAAATGATTTTTTGATTGTTATATAGTTATTCTGAGTCACATTTTTATAAAATAAAATAAGTCTATCGTTGACTCGTACCAGTTGGTTCTCGTGATAATTAATTAATTATATTCTTCTACTTCTCATGAAAATCAATTCAGTTTATTTTTAAGAATATACGTCATACAGGGTTTTATAAAGACTCCTCAGACATGGAAAACAATCACTTCTTCCATTATAAAATGCTTGAATGTCTTTTCAGATCTAAAAACATATTCTTATGTAATACTTTTTCAATGTGATGTGATGTCTAATTCTTACATTGTAATCAAGTGAACTACAGCAAAGCGATGAATGATAAAATATGATCTAGTTGACCAAGTTGACGTGATGAAACACTACTTTTCTTCTGGTGTTTAATATTTTATCTTTTCAGTTACTGGTACAAATAACTTACCATAATTATATATGGGCCCAACCAGAGAACATATCTGGCTGGGGTTTTAAGTCCAATGCTGGACAGGAAGTCAATATTGCTATAAGTAAGCAGATGAAACTGCCTGACCAGCACTGGTTACAACTAGGTTGTTCATTATTCATTAAACTTTTCAAGTTTAATTTATGCTGCCGATATTGCAGAAGTTTAGTGGAAGTACAGTAGTCCAGAATTGTTATTTTAATCTTGCCATTTAGCTTGTGATTTAAGTGTCAATAAAACTGAAAAAAAATCAATTTTCACATTATTTCGATTCGATTTTATAACAATATTAACATTAAAATTGAAATTCAGCTAAGAATTGTTTTCTGATAGAATGAATCCCTGCATTCTTATTGTAGATAACAGTATTAGACAGCACAAACCGATGCTAAATGTGACATGATGTGAGCATGTGGCAAAGATTTTGAATAAGGGTCCGTTTATACAGAGCGCGAACGCGACCGCGAACGCGAACGCGGTTTTTCGTCCTGGAATAGTTTAGTTATTTGTAGAAGAACCGTTCAAATAGAGTGCGAACGCGAACGCGAACAATTTTTTGTTCGCGCGAACGACCGCCTTGATTGCCCACAGAGGGAATTTTTCAGAAGGTCGCGCGGCTTTTTTGCTATTTTCCAATCAGCAAGTATTTTCCTGGCATCGTTTCCACAAATAGAAATGTCAGTTTCGTGACAGTTTCCATAAATAACTTGACACTTTTTATAAGTCAACATTGCTTCAAAATGGACATATCAGAAGTCATAATTATTGAAGTAGAAAAAAATTACTCTCCAAATTCATGTCGTCTTTGTAAAAGCTCATGCACGGAAACACGCCTCTTTCTTTTCCTACGTTTTGTGTACAAGTACAACACTACAAGTTCCTCCGTGTCTGACTCCATGATTCTAAATGATCAAAAACGAGTCGCCTCGAAAACCGTCGACGGTATTCCGCGTGCGGGTTCGTGCTCTATTTGAATAGCAAAACTGCTAAAAAGTCGCGTTCGCGTTCGTGTTCGCGTTGGACGCGTTCGCGTTCGCGCTGTGTATAAACGGACCTTAAGAAAGGAAACTGAAACATTACGAGGAAATTTTACTGCTTCATATAACAAAGTATAGTCATCTGATAAATTGCTCTGTCTAAAAGTATGATTTCCGGATAATCTGTCATTTTGTATTAGAAAGAATGATACATATGGCAAGACTTCCAGGGGCGTGCCTGGGCTTACGCACTTACGCACGTGCGTACAGTTGCTTCCAAAAATTGAAAAAAATAAAAACGTCAAAAAGCAAATAAAGATCGTACATTACCTGTGTTTGGCACTTGTTGTTAGCTGTTTAAATTTTTAAATTAGAGTTCTTTAACCCTTTTCCAAATTCTACAAATACTTTAGCAATCCTACCTGACGTATTTCTGTCCCTTCCTGCTCGTTGTACTATGACAGAGTTTCTCCCCAGATTGTATCTACGGCGTTCTAAGGAAAAAAAAATCCGGGGGCGGGGGAATGCCCCTGAACCCCCCCCCCCCCCCACCCGGAATAGTGCGTATACTCAAAGGCCGCCTGGGCACGCCCCTGATTTCCTGTTGTAAGTAGTCCTGAAAGGCTCTGAAAAGTCTTACATTATATGTTTCAACTATTTAGTATACAGCACAGTAAAAAGGCAAATAAATGTCTTAAAAGAGAATAATACATTATCCATTGTCAGTATAAAGTGAACTTGAAACGAATAGGAATTGACAAAACTTAATTACTTAGTTAATAAGGATATGAAGGTATAGCATACAATCACTTATAAAATAATTACTAGAAACTTTCATGCAGAAAGATTTTTAGTTAAATGCTTGAGATAGTATGTTAAAATATGAAAAGGAAAGAAAAATACAATTAATTTAATAATGACCGAAAATTCTTTAAGTATACCTGCCTAAGTGTTTAATTGCACATTGTAAGATCACAATAAAGAGTTAAGTGAACTAATTTGCATAATTGGCAAGTTCAAATCTTAGCTTAATAACAACCTTTTCCAAAGGACCAGCCTAAAAATTATTTTTCTATGTTATGAATAGTTGTAAGCAGGCTTTTAACATATCTATGTGTTAAATTTTAATGAGGAAAACTCAGACAAAATTATTTTAAAAAATCATAAAAAATTAAAAAATGGACCAATTAGAGGGGTGCCCGTAGAGTCGCCGGTTTGTAGCGCCAAAGCCTCTCACTGCATGGATTCGAGTTCCGGTAGGGGAGAGAACTCTCATGTGACGAGGTCTTTCATTTGACCTGAATTGTGCGAGTGTTTCTTCCCCGAAATATGTGTTTGGGTCGTACTACTGTAATAATTAACTGGACGTTGCAAATATGGTCATAACTGTATCAGTGCGATGAAACAAAACAAACAAAACTTACAACTCAAAGGTCGCCTAGGCACGCCCCAGAATGTATTAGGTATTAAGCAAACTATCGGGTATTATCAAAACATCAAATGCATGGAGCTATTTTCATTTAGAAGCCTTGTTAAAAATAAACATAATTGTGTATAGGTAATTTTATAAAAACGCAATTAGCACGAACTTCAAGATTTTTATCCGCCGCTTTGGTGCAATAAATCGGAGTGATTACTTCTGCCATGACGTCATGACGTTAGATGACGTATAATATCTTTATGACATCACGACGTGACAACAGATCGCATAGTTATTGTACTTTGCAAAGGTTAGCACTGTCCATTGTTTGTTGCTCTGAAGTAAACGCAATTCGGCATATGAGAAGACACCACAGTAAGTTTAAAAGTGAGTGCAATATAGGTTATACTTGTTTAAGATTTATTGTGTTATAATTACTTTCGTTTATTATATGAAATATGCCTTCAGAGTTTTTGCTAGGATTCTTAACTGCCAATGCAATGTTTTGATTTAACTTTTTTTATTATTTATTTAATATATTAAACAACAGCTTTAAAGTTTAAAGTAAAGCAATCACATTTCAATAGGTCTACACCTACATTCAATATCTTAGTTTCAATTGATGTTTACAGGTAAAACAAAAATAGTAAAATCAACAAATTTGACAAAAAGAAAAACACACACAAAAACAACAAACAAACAAAAACTTTATTTTAAAATGAATTAATGCAAATTTCATGTTTTATTCGTCATTTGATTTTGTCATTTTAAACGGAAGCAAACAAAATAATATATTCATGACACAGTCAATAAGAAACCAATGTGTTGCATATTGATTAGCTTATTTACCTATATTATGAAAGCATTTTGCCAAAATATTGACGAAATAATCATTTCCTGACGTAATAGGACTTAACATTCTGTTTTAATTGCCTTGTTATCATATTATGCCTTTAATTATGTGCCATTCTAATAGTAAGATCTACAACGTTGCTTTCACAAATACTGTGTGCTTATCAGTGAAATTTGTTTAAAAATCGCAAAGTTAAGGGATCTAAGAAAAAGTTTACGAACCTAAGTTAGAAACTGTTTTTAATTTCATTTTCTTACTCAAAGTCGCAAAGTATATTATAATTATCAATACAGTAACGTAAATTGCGTATTTGTTTTGCCTTTATTTAAGAGACATAAAGTTTAGCTGTCTGTATTTACTTAATTACAAATAAAGATTTATTAAATTAGACCTGTGGGCGCCAGAGGCTAAGTGGTAGAGTCGCCGTCTTGTAACTCCTCTAGCTGCTTAGCCTCTCACCGCGTGGGTTCGAGTCCCGTTAAAGGCGAAGGACTTGATGTCGGAGGGACTTCCAGCTGACTTGCGGTGGGCCGGTGGTTCTACCCAGACATTTGTCGGGGGTCTTCTTCCACCAAAATAGCTGGATGTCGCTATTATGATCAAAACTAATCGCTGCGATGTAACTAAATATTAAAGTTATATTATGCACACCTTTTAACTGTATACAAAGTTTTTAACTTTTAATAATATTATCCGGGCTACTTGTGTTATAACACAACCAGGTATATTCTATTTTAACTTATTTTAGAGCCCTAGTTATATTGAAACCTTTTATATGTGGCCACTTTGGCTTGTGTCAGGAAAATGAAAATTGTGTTTTATCTTTATGTTACATGACCATAAATGTGTCATAACTGCGACCCAGTTATGTACCAAACCAAACAATTTGTCAATCCCCGTCAAGATGTAACCAGAATTGGCAATTTTGAAATAAAACGTTTTTATTTTGAAAATAAGTACTTAAAGAGCGCCAGAAAAGAGGAATAGAGCTCCATCGTGCACAGCCTAGAGTTCATGCTAATTCATTAATTTCCCCTTCAAGTCCTGTATATCTTGTATACTTATTTGAATCGTTTGTACGTAACGACTTCTCTAGATCTCTAAGTACCAGAAAAATAACGTTTTGTTGAGAATTATTGGATATTTGACAACACTAATCCAGTTTTACCCATCCTATATGGAGTTCTGATGAAAAGTTCCACACTGGTTTTACTGAGCCAGAGGCGGATCCAGAATTATTTGTGGGGGGATGAATCAAGATCCTTTCAACTTTATCGAAGTAAATACTGGATATACATACACAGTTAGGGATCCCAACTTCATCCTTAGCAGTCAAGACAACATTTACTTTAACAGCTTAGTGTGTTTTAGCTTACACATACACTCTTTTACCTGATTGGTGGGTGAGTGTGGAAGTGGGGGATGTGGATCCATCCCTGTTCTGAGCATAAGCATGCATATGTTAAATTGGGTCGGTGCTGTCATGTGTGTAGGACTTATATATCGAATATACTTAATGCATCGCGTATGTGTTTTCCTCCGACAGGCTGCGTTTCGTCATGAAACTTACTGTACGTACCCTACCCCGTTGGCCGGACTACGTCGTAAATTCGGTCTTCTATATTGACAACAAGTAAGTTTCATCGCTACACACACAAAACACTAGCCGGTCATTTGATTAGTATAACATACTTAATTGCTTAGTACAAAGGCAATAAATAAAATAAGCAATACACATCAAAATCAGGAATTTATCAACACATTTACTTATATGGTTTACTTAGTCAAGAGTAGCATGAGACAATATATTTTGTATTTTTTCAACAAGCGCTCACACATAAATTTTAGGCAAATTGCCTTTTATAAGAGTTAAACACAAAGCAGCGCTCGTGGACGTTTGCAAATTTGTAAAGAAAGCAATTGTTTGTGTTTAACACTTAAACAAGGCAATTTGCCGAAAAATTGAGTGTGAACGTTTTAAGAAAATAAAAAGTCTACAGTTTCCTCAGGAACAATTTACAACAGTATATTTTTGTGCATGCATTTTGACAGTTCCACTTGCATTAAGGTAGGCCCGTAGTTAAAACACGGCTACGGCGGCCAATTTTCATGTTGATCATAAGTCCTCCTGTTCTAAATTATAGCACTAGTAGAAACCGAAAGATGGCTATGATAATATCGTCTATAGACCTTATCCCCTATGGAAGCTTTATGAGCAAGAAACGTCATAAGTGTTTAATACATTAAAATATAAATCTATTTACAATTATTTACGCGAGTGCATTATCAAACAGATAACCTCTTTATCTATTTAAAGTGAATTGATCTCTATTTATTCCAGCTAGGCCTCTCTACTACATGTTATTTCCTAATTATTATGGAATTGTAAGCAAATAACTATGGATTTATGACACATAACTAGCTTATAAAGCATGTTTTAACGTTGTTGTTTTCTGTAGGAATCAGAACACTTGCGCGTCTGCATTGTCTAAAGATGGTCAGCATGAAAAGCCGGTGCCGGCTCGTGGAATGATTCATCGAATAAAGCGTCTCACCTCCCAGAGAATCACCATTGAAGATGCTGCAAACGAGCCTCTTGGGGACATAGAATTTGACGTAGAACGGTACAAGCACAATCGCGAACTTTTCCGAAGTTTGAAAGAATCCGTGTCGGTACTTTCCGCGATATCAGAAGGACTTACGAAGCATGTGGTGGAAATTAACGAACAAAGCAAAGAGGCTAACAAGCTTTGGAACGACATGCAGAAACGAGTGGATGACATCAAGAGGTCAATGGATGAAGATGGTGAGGTAAAGAAAGAAAACTCTAACAATGACGAGAAGACGGCACCTCAAAAGAATGTCCAAACCGCTGAGAAAGCAGTACAGAAACTTACTCTCCCACCGATTAATGCAAGGCAAGTCAAAAAGAACATACTAAGCAAACAGCAGAAGAAAGGGGTCAATTCGAAGTCTGAGGACTCGGACAGACCTAACAGTCTACCGTCAGTTTTTAAAAATCCCAAAGATGCAGATGCTGACCTGGATGATACTAAAAAGCCTCAAACTAAAAGCGCAAAGGTGCCAAATGTCAAAATAACAAACAGAGCTTCGCCCGAGGTCCAAACAAGACGCAAGAAAAAGCCACTCCCTGCAGCAATTCAGAATAAGAAATTCGCCAATACGAAATCGACAATTCCTTGTGCTAGAAAGCCATCTGCCATCTCGTCTGAAGATTCATTGGACGGTACAAGTGATGTGTCAGAAGTGAATTCTAATATCGTCATGCCAGCGTCTAATGCTAAATCCGGTGGCAAATTTAAGCACTTTCACCCTAACGCGTGCAAAGTCGTTCAGAAGCCGACCTCTGCTGAGAAATACCGCAAACAACTACAAGCTGAGAGAAAGCGCGCCAACCTAGAACGCCGTCTGCGAGAAATTGAGGGTTGCATCATCAAACCCGACGGCGCTAACAATGTCAAGGTCACCGACACAAAAATTGATTCCATGCCATTTAAAATGGTGCAAAAACGCAAAAATTGACGTTTCTTTCGTGTTCAAATTATACTAATTTAACTTTTTAAGATCTATAGATCACTAATAAATATTTTTGTTTATTTTAGTGTTATGTTTTAGTTTAAATTTAACATAACAAAACAAGCAGTACAAAAACGTGGTGGATGTGGAAATAATAATACATAAATCTATATACTCGCTGCATATTAAAACGGTACAAATTTACAACAAAAACAAAGCCAACATACTGACACGTTGTTGTGATAAAAATAACTAGTAAAATAATACCTTAAAACTATATCCGTTAATGAAATTGGCTTTTATATCGAGCCTGTCATCCCAACTGAATGGTTTTATTGATCCTCAACCTTTACCTTTCAGCATGTGGCGAGCATATAAAAGTGGCATCTGACAATAAACTGATATTAAATGCATGTAACAATATATATCCACGATTTCTAAGAATATATGTACACATTTTGCATAAACTCATACTTTTGTATTAAGTCAAGATGTTTTAAACATTACTTATATTGTTAGATACAGTAGAAACTCGCTATTAAGGCCACTTTTGGGACCGGCAAGAAGTGGCCTTAATTTAAAGTTTGGCCTTAATAGCGAGTTTTGATATAAGCTGTAACACGTTATGCCCCTTTGACATAATGAACTACATTAGACGCCAGTTCGGGACCGAAACTCATGGCCGTAATTCGCAATAGCCAGATGCCCGCATTTTTGAGTTTCAAGTATATAGAATCAAATAGTAAACTGTTCGGGACCGAGAAAATTGGCCGTAATATAAAAATGGCCGTATTATCGAGTTGCCCGCATTGTGAGTTTCTACTGTAGTTCTAATTGCGAAAAATATCACTATAAATGTTAATTTTTCCAAATCTATATATAATCATGATAGCGACCTCCACTAAAAATAGATACTGATATCAGCATGGACTACCTGGATATTGATATAAAGCGATCTGATAAGTAAATTGTCACATGGTTTTCTTTGTTTAAATATAGCTATCTTTGCAGCGTGGCTTGGAAAGGATTACCTGCAATGACGAGTGGGGATCCTCTGTTCACATATATCTCAGGCATCAATGAATAGCATTTAGTAGGACCTTTTTAGGTGGCAATGATTTATTTCATTTTCTGAGAAAAATTATTTGGTTCAAACTGTCGGATACCACCTTTAATAGGAATTGTTGTCCCTAAAAGATTGAGATGTCTTCAGATAGCTTTTTAACTAACAATTTTATCTCTGAATTATGCATGTGGTAATATATGTTGTGTGTGTACACATATGTCAGTCATATGCTATGCATGTGGTAATATATGTTGTGTGTGTACACATATGTCAGTCATATGCAGTACTCTGATTGGCTTGATAGTGAGGGGTGTGTATCATGCTGTGTTATGGGTCATACAGTCATGTAACACTATGGCTAAGTTGCTTAAATACTTTGAGAAAAAATTTTAGTAAGTAATTATTGAACACAGCTCGGTTAGTGAAAATACAAGATAAGACAATGACTGGAATTATAAAATTTAATTAAGCATGTGTTTAAAAACACCTTTTACACCATTTTGCTGTTGAATTATATTCACTATGGTAACACATTTATGAGAATGTCATGTTATGACAATTATATAAAACTAACAATAAAAAGAAATAACTTATAGGATTCTAATTATATACAATAAAATGCAGCCATGATACAGCATAGAATCTTTTATGTGTATAGAACAATATACACCACATTACAACAGAATACATGTCAATAAACAAAGTTCCAAACAACTCTTTAAATAAACAATCATGTTACACATACTCATACATCTAAAATCAAAAGAAAGAAAAAACAAACATTCTAAACTAGTTAAAATAATCTACGTCTTTCACATTTTATTTGCTAGCAAATAAAAATATCATTTTGCTATAAAAAAATTAAAACATGCATATCTTAAAAATATATGCTACAAAGGTATGAAATGTCATTTATCTTTTCCCTAATTTCAAATTTAAAAAAAAAATGTATAAGTTATCTCCCTTGTGGATAGACATCAAATTTTAGTATCAACTATTTTCTATTTTACATTTAAAAAAAGCTATCAAATTATTATAATCTTGTTCCAATCCCTTTCTTCAAGCTCACTGATGACTTTCCATGCAGGTACTTTGATTTGAAAGAAACATGGGGGCCGTTTCATAAAAAGTCTTCGGACCACAAATTTATGCCCAGTCCTAGGAACAGTAGAATCTACTTCTTAATTAAATATATATATGGTTTACTAAATTCAATCCAAGGACTTTCACCGATCACTCAGATAATTGACACACAATATGACCACAAACAGGTCTCAGAACCTTTGATGAAATGGCACCATGATCTCTGAGGTTCAGATTGATTGACCTTCTTGCACAGTGTAAGTGAATATTAAGATTAATGTCCTGGCATAAATGAATGGAATGAGTTGATAATGTTGTGAAGATGTATGCATGCAATGCATGTATTGTGTAATGCATGTATGAGACAAAGTATTTAAGACCAAGAGAATGCATGGATGGAACGAAATGCATACACATTAACACAAATTTGGAAAAGGATATTAATTGAAAATTTTGGCTAGCTTTTAACTTTCAACAAAAATAGACACAGCAAGCTAGTTGTTAATTATGCACCATTTACATATTTTTATCTAATAGGCTCTAAGCATAAAAAGAAAGGTTATTAATTACTGATTAACAATAACTATATAAAAGACATCAAATATAATAAAACAATGTTTTATTTTTTTTTCAATTAAACTTACAATTTGTCTGTAAATTGCAAACTAAAACACTTTTTCCCTAAGCATATATCAACAGTATCTAGAAATTATAACACTTGCAGTTTTAATTGACAGCTGCTTCCAAAATTAAAGTCATAAAATATCTCAATCAATGAACCACAAGAGAGAGAGAGAGAGAGATCACCATACTGCCACAATGCATGTGCACAGAAGTTTGAATAGAGAAAAACATATTTTAAATTTAAGTATACTTTGGATGTGTACATTTACTTCCAATTTTGAAGTCCTTCATTGAAAAAAATGAAACAATGGCTTTAAGCTTATTGGTGGCATTTATATTTGTCCTTAGCTTATGAGTTATTATGATGTCATATATTTATGCTATGCTAAATGTAATTAAAAAGTCATGATTCTTTTACCAAATCTCAATAGACAGATATAGGAGCTTTCCAAATTAAACCTCTGAGCAATGTTTGTCAAAAACAAACACCCAACTTCCTGAAGTAGATATCACCTCAACTAAAATTATTATTAAAGCAAATATAAAGAAAAAGAAATGCATTAAACAAAAATATTATTTTGATATTTTTTATGCTTTTTACATTAGAGTATTTAACTTGTTAACTAAAGTGTATATTTAATTATGCTTAAATATGTTACCAGTTATTATTTATTAATCAATATGCCACAGACTAGAGCTTATGAACAGTGTCCAGATGTTCAACAAAACAATACATACATTATACAAACATTTCCCAACATTTTCAGCTGTTTATTGTGTCACAAGATACATAAATGTCTGCCAGTGAGGTAACATCATCAATGGCATTCTTTTTTCCATAATAACTTAATTACAATGTTTTATTTACTTAATATGCTTACACAATCATTTTGATAGAGAAAAGCCCATTTACTTACAGGTATCAGACACATTAACACAAATTTAATTATTAATTAGCTAGTACATTTTTTTATAATAATAATTAGTAATGTACAATATCATGCATTAAAGTCATATATAGACTGTCTATGTGGCACGTGTGGTTTTACCAGGCTATAACAGTAAAATCATGCCTGTTTATGAAGAAACATGACTGTCTGCCGCCTGTGTCTTTGGTCTCGGTCAACAGTTCAACAGTCACCTCATCCACCATGCGATAACAGTATTTGACCGTTTCACAAAAATGCATGAAAAAAGTATAGTTTGATTAATAATGAGACTATCCTATCCTACAACAAATAACTAATGCAAGTGGTTAAAAACATATGATTTGCATAAAAAATGTTGACATTTTCAAAAGACCAGAATGTAATTGTATGAAATAGTCTAACCGCTGGCCAACAGCTTTGAATTGTGTCACAAAAAGGCATGAAACAAGTGTTTACTATGATTTTCAGAATAATGATAATTGGTATTTCCTACCACAACAACCTAAGTAACATTTTGCATATATACAATGTAGAATTCATGAACGTTTCATTGCATGAAATACTAAAATCAAGTTCTGTAGTAAAAAATGTGTCAACACAATTAGATGACAAGAATAACAGTTGAAAAGTTATTAATAACTTCTACTATCAGATTAATTACAGCAAAGTCAACACTTTCCTTTAACATACATCTTGTTTGGTTGCATCCAAGCAGTCTTTCCCTGAGATTTCTTTAAAATCCCTCATCCATATTTCTCTTATCCAAGCTTGTCACTTCACTGTTATAATGTCTCAATTGAAAAATCAATCTTTTCTGATTTTTGTCCGAGTTTTCTTGGGCTTGTCGCTGCCTTCATTCTCCGGTCCATTGGCACCAAGAAGTTCTTGGACAAACTTGAACTTCTTGAGAAAGAGAGTCCAAACTGCATACCAGCCTGAAAAAGATATTCTTCAGTAAAAATATATCTTGTTTATGAAGTGGAGAAATTTAGTTTCGGGTTCAATTCCTGCCATAGAAATGAAAATTTCCAGATGTGTTAAGATACAAGACGCTATCTAATACTGGGTTTGCATAAAACATGACTGGTCAGAAAACAGCTGCTTAGCCTTCATGTAAAGGGAAGGTCTGTTGTGAATCAAGGTGTAACAAACATTGTACACAGGATGGGGTTTGAACCAACGACCTTCTTTTCCTGTTTTATGTGCTCTGCCAAAGGAGCTACTTGAGCAGACAGCTTGGGGGAGAGCATATTCACAACAGCTCTATGGATCCCGCAATAAAGAATAGCCTTCACCTAGCCTTTCAATAAAAAAATGATGCATGTGCAATTGTTCAAATTTTATAATAAAAGTTTTTATTTCAACACATTCTATACTTCTGACATATCAAGGTAGGATTTAAACTGATCAAAATAGCGTTAAATCCAGTATAACGTCAAAATTTTTTTTACAGACCCTCATGCTTATCGTTGGAGTAAAACAACTTCTTGGTTTGGTGGAAATAAGTGAAAATAAATGTAACCTCTGTGTGTAACTAACCGCAGAAAATGTTAGAATTAAGATTTTATGAGTGTTTCTTTACCGGTATGTTGCCAATACCTTCTTTTAAAAAAAAATAGTACAGCTGCTCAATTACATGCTGACATATTGTACAACTACCAGCTGTAATCTAGGAAGATGGTTCATTGGTTGTACTGTAGCACTAAGTTGACACTCTTACTTTTACAAAGAATTTAAGAGCAATCAATGTTTTGAGATTACAATAACAAGGAAACGAATTGAAAAGAATAAAAATACCATACCTATCGCAATGAAGAGTATGACGAAAAAAAGTGAGGTAATAAAAGAGAAAAACGGTACGATGTACTGCTGCATTGTTTACGTTTCATAAAATGGTTCCCTTTCTGACGTCGACAACGCGGATACCAGCAGTCACTCGGAACACCTCAGCTATTTTTACGAAAATAGTCGAGTAGTAACGAATGTTTAAAACTAAAGGCACTCCGAGTATAGGAACTCTGGCCTTTTTATCCAATCAGATCAGGTTCAGTCATTCACTTCGTTACAGAAAAAATGGCTCTCGCCGATGTTTGTGGACTGAACTTAAAGTCGTTTCAGCGGAATCTTTGTGGGAACCCTGGATCATTTGGGTTTCAGACAGAAAATGGCAGCGAATATGCATCACAGAATTTCATGATGCCATACAATTTTGACGTACGTACAATACTTATACACATACAAAGGCAAATGAAAGTTGCAATTCATCCTATCAATGTAATTTTGGTGGGTGGGGTAAAAATATTAATTCTTTTGCAGATAAGTGAAAAGCTTGTTGATAATAGTTTTAATTTTACGCCAGACCAAATCAAAAGTATCTTATTGATTTGAAACATTGTGAAAACAATGAAAATCTTGAAAAACATATTTCAGAACAACTCATTTAAAAAAAATGTATTTCATGGTAATATATCGTCGAGTGCCCCGTTTTTACGCTGCCCTGTTTCGACGCCATATTTGTTTACCTCGCTACTTTGATATAAGCGACATCCGCTGACGTCACTACTACTACTATCGGTTGTAAACGTATTTTACTATCGCCAGCAAATAATATGTGGAAAGTCAGAGATGCAAAGGTAAGATTAAGCAGTTTTGATCTTGTTTATTAGAATTTTGAGTATTTTGCTTAATGCAAAATACACTGACACTTTATCGACCATTTCTGTCGCGTTTATGAGCGTGGGAAAAAATCGATCTGCGTCTGCCTACTCGCTGCAGATCATTCATGGGTCACGTGAGCGTCATGTGACTAAACAATGCTAATAATATAGAACATTCAACACTTGTGAAAGATGTACGCGTTATACAGCTAGTTGCCGTGTAAAGCAGTATTGTCTAATTGAAATTTAATTGGAATTTGTTCACCAATGGCAAGTAAGATGTATAATTTTTTCTTTCTTTTTTTTAGGCTGTCCAGAGGAAGTACAGGTGCTATTCCACCTCCTCAATGGTTAATGCCATGAAGAAAGTGAGGCAGTCGGGAGCTCCCATCAAGACCACAGCAAGGGAATATGGCATACCCGAAGCCTTTCTTAGACATAAGCTGAGTGGCAGGGTTGATCCAGAAGCTGTTCATTCTGGCCCTCAACCCATGTTTTCCCAAGAGGAGGAGCACCATTTTGCTGAACACCTCAAGTTTATGGCTCTCTGTGGATACGGGTACAGCAGAGCAGAAGTAGTTGATATGGCATCTGAATATGCAGTCTGCTTAGGAAAACGGGATGCTCAGCAACCTTTCTCACTGAAATGGTTTCGTGGCTTTATGTCACGTTGGCCGGAGCTTAAGGTCTTAAAACCCCGTGGCCTGGAGTTTCAACGAGCTAAGGCTACCACTGTAGACTGTGTGTCAAAGTTTTACAGAGAACTTGGGTCCATCTTAGACAAGTACTCCCTGAAAGGCAGGCCAGAACGCATTTACAATGTGGATGAAAAGGGGCTGTCAACTTCTCATACCCCGCCATCTGTGGTTTCAGGATGTGAGTTCAAGCCTCAAGCAGTCACCTCAGCATCAAGGTCACTCGTTACTGTGATAGGGTGTGGTAATGCTCTAGGCCACAGTATACCACCATTTTTTGTGTTTCCCGGGGTAAGGATGCGACCAGATCTTTTAGAAGGTGGAAGCCCTGGGGCTGACGGAACTGTCACGGAGTCAGGCTGGAGTAACAGCATTGTGTTCCGGAGATACCTGGAACAACACCTTCTGAAATACCTCCCAGAGCGCTCTCCAGAAAATCCTGTGCTGGTAATGTACGATGGCCACAAATCTCACATCGACCTTGGTTTGATCGACTGGGCTAAGACGCAACACCTTATTCTGTTTATACTTCCGGCACACACTAGCCATGTGTTGCAGCCCCTGGATGTCGGTTGTTTTGGGCCATTTGAGAGAGTCTATAATGCCATAAGTCACAAGTTCATGAGGGAGCACTGCGGACAGTGTATTACCAGGTATAATGTATGCTCACTTGCTTGCTCTGCTTATTTGAAGGCACTGTCACCTGGTAACTTACAGGCATCATTCCGCAAGACTGGAATTTTCCCATTCAACCCTAGCGCTGTTGATCCGTCCAACTTTAAGCCTTCAGAAGCCCTGCAGCAGGTAACACGTCCTGAAACGTCTGAAAAACAGTCTGTGTGTATAGAACCTTTGCAGTTCTTCGCTGAAAAAGCAGCAACAGTAACAGCAAAGAAACCAGCAACTAAAAAACGACGAGTCCTCAGCACAGTTGTTAGCGGTAGGGCCATCACTGAAGACAGTATCATCAATCAAATCAAACAGCATGAGAATGCCATGGCAAAGACGACACCCAAGTCACAGAAGAGCATATCTGAACCTCTACCTGGACCTACTGGAACAGCTAAGGCCAAGCCCACAACAGCATTACATGAAGACAGTGATGGTTCACTTGAAGAGGACTCCAACGAAGAAGTGTGCTGTGTTTGTAATATGTTACCCCAGTGGAATTACGGAAGAGTAGTTCCCTCATCTTTGTTAAGTGGGTGCAGTGCACAAAGTGTGGACATTGGGTACACCTAATTTTTTGTACCCCTGTGAGGGTTGTTAGAAGGGGGGATGAGTTCTTATGTCACCACTGTGTTGATGAAGAATAAATAAAGAGTAAATGTTTGTTAATGTTATGGTAAAAATTGCATTAAGATGTTTATAGTATCAAAATAATAAAACATGAAAACATATTCGTTGTTAATACCTTCCAGATCCTGTTTGCTGTCACTGGTGAATAACGTAAGTACATTTTACTCCGAGTACACAATTCAACACAGTGGTAATAAGCTATCCAATCAGAGGCGTCGAATCAGGTCACGGTCAACAAACATGGCTGCCCCCATATATACCGATGAAAAAATGGATTCATAAAAAAAGATGAGAACACAATCTTAATCTTTTTCATTTTATTGAAGTAAGGGTGTATATAAAGCAAGTAATATGTTTATTTTCGGAAAATGTTTAACTAAATAAGGCGAGGAGCAATCTGTTTCTTATGGGCGTCGAAACTGGTCACTCGAGGCTATTAGGATTACAGCATTTTTAGCTTTCAACTAGTACTGAACTAGTTGTGATAATTTTATTTTATCTTTATGCTTGGCTGTTATTAATTATGAACAAGAATTGGTATTCAGATGGCTAGTTACCATCATTGAAGTGATGTCCAGATATTTGCAGGAGGAAGACCGCAAACCAATGTCTGAGAAGATCTTCCCACATTAAGTTGGTTAAGTTATTTGCCCCAAATGGGACTCAAACCCACACAGCAGGAGGCTAAGCAGTCAAAAGAGTTACAAATAGGTGTATCTACCAATATGTCTCGGGCGGCCCGCTGATAAAAACAGAATGTCTATTCTATTGGACAGTTTTAAAGATTTTTTATTTAAAGTGTATAATTATATATTAAAACCAAAAAACTATTGGACAGATTAAAGAATTTTTATTTAAATTGTATAATTATATATTAGAACCAAAAAATTGTTGCTTCACTGTATTTAGGGAAAAAAAGCAATTCACTTTTTAAATGAGGGGAATTTAGTTTTGGCTGAGTTATACTCCTTGTTCACTTTTGAACTTTCTTTGTTCATTTTATAGCATTAATTCTTGTGTCAATAATACTTAAATTTAAAGATAGACATTCTGAAATTAAGCCTAAACATGGTTTTAATCTTTCAGCCTGTGGAGAATTTGCAACACTTTCAAAATAATGACAGTAAAGTAAAGATTCACTTTGACCATGGTACAACTACTCTGGCCTTCAAGTTTCAACATGGAGTTGTAGTAGCTGTAGACTCCAGAGCGACTGCGGGTCCTTATATAGGTAACTTTTCTTAGATAACATTTTTATAAATATAAATACCATAAAGTTTTATTGATAAGATGCATTTTTTTGGCCAAAATTATGATAAAAAAGTGGGGGGTGCCTCTTATCCATGCGAAGTAAAATTTTCCCAGACCAAAATTGGCTCTTAGAGTAAACCAACCTCAGAGACCATCGACGATAGTATCGGCCGTAGACAACTGTATTGTGCTATTTTCAGGGAAAACTTATGTCGTTTTTACCTAAAATTTGTTATTTAACGTAAAAGGAGACATTTAAATTCATTTCTTAAAAAGCAAATAAAGAAGAATATGCAATACATTTTTACATAAATATCACTTTAATCCAACAAAATCGGCGAAGTTTCATAATCCGGAAACGGTTATTGATTTTTAGTGAAACTTGCATATTCATTGATGGCGCTGTTATTATCATTGTCAAAGTAATATGGTATAATTCAATTGATCAATTTTGATTTAAAATTTGTTTTATTTTGAATTTTAACAACGCATTAATTTCAAGTTGAAATTAAAAACCCACTTAACAAGTAAAATGTGCGTTGGGATTTTGTGCAGATTAGTTTTCACACCTTTATTAATGTTAATAGATCGTCGAGCAACCAGTAAGTAATTACACAGGTGCAAGGACCGGCCGCAATAGCTCAGGTGGTAGAGCGTCGGCTTGCGGATCGGGAGGTCGTGGGTTCGATCCCCGGCCGGGTCATACCAAAGACTTTAAAGTTGGTAGTAGTGGCTTCCCTCCTAACGCTCGGGGCTAAGGGGACAGCATTACGCCTGACTCGTTGGTGTCAGTATAATGGACCGGCCGGGTTCAGTCCCTGGGCACCTCATAAGTGCCCCTGTGCTATAATGATAGAAATGTCACTGCGCAGTATCGGCCAAAATGCCGGCTAATCCCATCCCACACAGGTGCATAGAACTAGTTGTTTGTAAACGGTCACTTCAGTACCTCTGTGTAAAAATAAAATAACTAGGTACATTATAAAGCCTTTAGTTGTTATTTTAATTGTCATTTGTGTGTTTGTCACATGTGCTGAGAACTTTATTATAGGCCAAGAACTTAACTGTTTTTTTGACATGCTGCCGCCCGAAACAGGATGTTCTCTCATCTCTCAATTGTGTAGGACTGGGATAGCGACGAGAACATCCTGCCTGGCGTGTAAACAATATACTGGGGCAGAGTGTCATAACCTAACACAATACACAGGGTCTTATTAGGCAAACAGTAGCAACATATTATTTAAGCCACTTAGAGAATAATAAGCACTCGGTGCATTTACAGAACAATTGGAACATGTACCTTCGAGTCAAATTAAGCGACACGGTAATTGCTTCAAAGGCGGCTGGCTGGATTAGTGGATAGGGGATGCGCCTTGTCTTTGAGAATTTGCTTTTTTTCTTGACTCTAGACCTTGAAGAGGGGGTGCGTCTTATCAATAAGACTTTACAGTACATCTTGCCATAAGCCTTAAAATGATTGATTCCAATTTTATGACCTTTTTGTTTTGGGAATAGGATGGCATATAGTCATTATCTATAAAGAATGTGTTGAAAGAATCATGTTGAAATTAAAGTTTATAATAAAAAATATGATTTGAAAATCAAATTGATTGATTTTCCTTCTACACTGAATAAACACATGTTTTCAGCCTCACAGACAGTGAAGAAGGTGATAGAGATTAACCCCTATCTGCTGGGGACCATGGCAGGAGGTGCTGCAGACTGTTCCTACTGGGAGCGAGTGCTAGCCAAACAGTGCAGGTCTGTTCACAGAGCTGTCCTTATCAGTTTTTTTTTGTTGAGATGTAGTTTTTTACCAGTTTAAATATCTGTTTTTTTAGATATGGTGCACTGACACAACTATGGTCATTTTGGCAAAGTTTATCTATGATAAGTGGCGAAAGACCCTAGACATAATATTATGATTAAAACCATGAGTGCACTTCATCTGCATGTCAGTCAAAAGACTTTGAAACAAGGAAGTTCTTTCCCTGACTGGGATTCAAAACTATCCAATGAGGGGCTAAATAGATACAAGTCAGTGCCCCTAACTACTCAGCCATCAGCCATATCTATTGTTTGGGCATCTCAATGATGACCAAAAGTATGACATTACATTAATGAAATGTTGAAATAAGTGGAATTTAATTTCTTTACTTCTGAAAAAAAATTTGCTTTTTCTTTGTAATTAAGTTGTTATTTTTCTATGTTATTCAGTAATCATAATGCTAGGTACAAGAGCCCGCAGATTAGATCCTGGGCCGCAATATACCAAAGTCTTTAAAAAATGGTGCATCAGTTAATAAAATTGAGACAGTGTGCTTAAAAAAATGGAAGCAAACTTAAACATGGAGACTTCATAATGTATTTTTTGTTAATTGCAGGATCTATGCCCTGAGAAACAAAGAGAGAATCTCTGTGGCAGCAGCATCCAAACTACTGGCTAACATGGTCTACAACTACAAGGGAATGGGACTGTCAATGGTAGGACATTGGGCTATTGTATATCTTCAACCAACATGCTGATTATAGTTTGACTATAAATTGTTACAATAAAAGGTGTGACAATAAATTGTCACAATAAAAAGTGAAACTATTTATTCCATACCATACACATCGGATCTGGTAGCGCAATCAGTAGAGCTTCGACTCCAGTTACGGAAGGTCCCTAGTTCTATCTCGGACCGCGACATACCGAAGTCATAAAAATGGTAGTGGTATAGCTCCCTTGTTAATGCTTAAGCAAATATAATGGTAGTTCCATGTCTGGTTGACCCGGTGTAAGGATAATGTGACTGGGTGTGGTATCATGCCAGGTGTTCACGCATGCTATACTCAGTGAAGGCAGCACTATATCTGCTTCAAGTGAACACAGTCTCCAGATAACTAAAATACTGTTGGTGGGACAATTAAACCAATAAACAAACAAACCATACTGTACAACACTGATAAGAAAGATGCAGAAATGTTAAATGAACTGTGGGTGCAGAAAAAGATAAGTCTATCTAATACACCATTAATGTTAACTAAAACTATCTTACGGTTTATAAAAGAGCTTTTAAATGTGTAAGTTATGTTGAGAAGCTTACATTTAAAATAAGATGCAGGGCTCCAGATAAGGGGCGTATCGGATATATTTTACTCGTTAAAAAGACAAAATACTCAAAATATTTCACTTCTGGAATAAAAGATATGCCCAGAAAATCCTATTTATATGATGTTTTTTGATAGTTGTGCTTAATCTGTATTATACTAGAGATGTCAAGACTAAACTATTCTAGCTACCTGATCAAAATTTTACACAATTGTGAAAACACTACCAAGTTGGTTAGAGTAAATTTAAATTTGACATACTTAACAAGGTCTGTGTTTATTTTTGTTAATGTTTTCCTATTTATTTCATTTCAGGGCACTATGATCTGTGGTTGGGATAAAAAGGTAAGTTTTGTGTGTAAGTGATTAATGTACCCAAGAAAGAAAGCTTATTTAATGTGCTGTCTTTTTTGTGTGATATTCATTGTAAAACATAGTTATTATCAAATGCCATACTTAAAACTTTTTCTGTAATTATGTACAATTTAATTTACTGAATCAACAATAGATGAAAAGAAACACTAACCAGCTTGTCTTAAAATCTTTAAAAGGCATTTTGGCATATGGTAAAATTGGAAATGTACCAATATTATTTATATGCAGAAGTTTTGAGAAATCACTTAACAGCTGAGAGATAAATCAAAGTACCCTAATGGAAAAACCAAGAACATGATCAAGTTAAGCCCATCTTTTGAATTCTGCTTTTGCATGAACAGGCAAAATGCTTTTACTCTAGTTATTGCCTCATTTAAAAGCCCTTTAAAAAGGTACAAATTGCCAAAGTATTATTGAAAACATCTATGAGTAAAAACTAATGATTTTACAACAGAAGTAAATTATCTTTAAATACTAAAATTGATGAAAGAATTCATACACACATTCTGTTGTTTTCTTCAGGGTCCTGGCTTGTACTATGTGGACAGTGATGGCGACCGACTGACCAACAACCTATTCTCTGTTGGTTCTGGGTCAGTGTATGCGTATGGTGTCCTGGACAGCAACTATCGCTGGGACCTGTCTGTAGCAGAGGCTCTAGACCTGGGACAGAGGGCCATCTATCATGCCACTTACAGAGATGCCTACAGTGGTGGCGTTGTCAACTGTGAGTTTCCAGCTGTGATATTAGTACATAATGTGCAGGATCAGTAGATGTTAACGCAAAAGATACTTTGCATATCATATATTATATCTTTTTTTTTAAAGGGGGAACTGTGGCAGAGTAGTTAGAGGTTTCGACTCGTAACTTCTCAGCTGATCATTGTGTCAGTTCAAGTCCCAGTAAGTCAGGGCAATTGTTTGTTATATGCGGAGTTTTGGAGCTAACTTGTTTTGCTCCAGTGATTCTACCCAGACAGGCGGTCCTCCTCCATCAATAGTTAGCTCAACTTGGTTAATACGACCATAATTGCGTCAAGGCAAAGTAAAACAAACAAACAAACAAAACAAGAAAAAAAGCAACAACAAAAGTATATATTTTTTGACAAGAAAACTAATTTTTCATTTATGCAGAAGTTGTTTGGAATATCACTTGCAATTTTGCACAGTAAACTTTAAGTTAATACTGTTAATTTGTTATCTCACTCCGATATATGGTAGGAAGCATCGTTTAACAACTTCGCTGGCAATTGTAGTTTATGTGTTTGTGTTAGGATTTGTTGTAAAAGAATGCACTTCTCATTCACTTTTTATGTGGTTAAACTGAGGCATCTTTTATTTTTTTAAATTTGTTGGAGTATAGTCTAGTATTCTTATCTTGCTTTCTTATTACTAATAGAGTATCCTTGACCCTGAACCAATGCTTTAATACTTTTTAATTTGAATAATGCCAATGACCAGATTTGTATAAGGTCTGTATGGAGTAGTCTTAAATGGAGAAACTTCAGCTGAAACCTTCAGACAATTCCTTATGGTTAGTTGCTGGTGTTGTCTAGTTTACTGGTAAAATTTAAAGCCTAGGCATTTCAGATGGCCACGTCCATCATGATGTGATCAATTATATTGTCAAGCCATTTGTTGTTAGACTTTACATCACTCGAGGAACAACACTAGGGGTTGTATCATAAGAATTTTAAGGTGTTTTTTTTATCTTAGTTGAACAATTTTTTTATTTTTTTTTAAATATTAGTATATTTCTAAGATTCAAATTTAAACAGTTATATGCTTGAAACTTGAGAACCCTGATGTTCAAAATATTCAAAGTGGATACTGTCTGTGTATATATATTAATGTGAAAAAACAACAGCAAAGACCTTAGCAAAATAAAAATAAAAAATATAAAAAAAAAGCTAAAAACCTACAACTCAAGCTTTGTTATTTGAGTTTAATCTACTAGTTAACCGTTAATCATTATGTAAGGATTGTCCTTAATGTCATATTTATCAAGTAATCTGATAAGCATAAACCGACAAGCATTGGCAAATACTGTAGATCCACAGCCGTTTACTTGGAGCTTCTCTGATCAGGATCTTAGTGGATCCTTTTTATGTTTAGATTTAGGTTTACTTATAAATAAATGTAGCATGATGATGGTTAATTCTGTTTACTGATTTATGACTTGTGTATTTTTCAGTGTACCATATGAAAGAAACTGGCTGGGAATTCATTTCGAGGACTGACACAGCAGAGCTGCACTACAAGTACCAAGAAGATAAGGCCAAGTGATCATGTGATCTGAAGGTCATGTGATTAGAAGGCCGTTTGATGTATGGGTCATGTGACCAGGTCATGTGATATTGTAAACTAGTGTCATCCATCTAAAGTATTGTTTATGTGATTCAAACACAAAATGACAAAAGAATTACTCCTCACTTCAATCTAATACAGTGTTTTGTTGTGTCAGCAGCAGTGATAACATTACAGTTATGTCATTTCCTATGTTTATTGGACAAAATATTTGTGAACTATGTATTTCATCGTAAGTGCTACATTTCATTTTGTGCATCTCATTTATACTGTGGTTTGTCTACTATCAGGACCGAATGCATGAGATGTTTTTTTTCATTGTTAAGTGCTACATTTCATGCATCACATTTATGCTGTGGTTTATCGCGTTTATTTCTGTAGGGATTGAAGGCTTACATGTGCACATACATGACTGTGCTGTTTTTTCATAAACATTAAAACTTGGGACTATTCTTAACATTTCTGCAATCAGACCCTGACAAGTTAGCTTTTGAGACAAACATTTAAAATAGAATTTTGGAAATCAATGCTTTTTAATATAAAGAAAATGTCCAAGTACTGTATGGGCAGTATAAAATTTATCACCCAGAAATACAATAAATTGTTATTTTGAAAAACTCACTTTGTCTTTATTTCTCTTTTTCCCACTAAGGACTAGTAATTTTCTTGCTTAAAGACTTCATTGTCTGTTCCTTTGTTACTATATTAAAATGATGTTTATTGGTTTAAACACAATTATTGTAAATATAAACATCTAAAATGCTACTCATCTGTTTAAAAATGTAGTTTTCATTTAGATAATTTAGGACTTAGAATAGAAAAGAATCTATGGTATTTTTTATTTAAACCTCATTCTAAAATGTTTTAAAATTGCGATGTTATTTATATCCTTGTTCAATTAACCGCGTTGTCACTTGTAAACTAGGGATAAGCCTAAAGGCGTAATTCAAGGGAAGTAACTACTATGTACCTATAATAAAAGAAATCACACTGAAATTACCTCCCTTACATGTTTACTTTCTCCTTATTTACATGCAGTAAACATTTGTTATTCCTTTTTTTTGTCCCGTCAATTTACACTTTCAACAAATTGATTATTTTAAATAATTCTGCTGACATTCTATCGTTAAAACACTGAAAAGCGTGCGTATATTATATATAAATGTACTGGCATTTATTAAAATTTGGTATTGGGCCGTTTTTTTTTCTCAAACAACCAGATAAATTATAGTTACTTTAAAAGATCACGTGAAAAGCTAAGTGGAATGTAATACTCTACTCTTCATTACAAACCTGTATTTCCTATCTGGATCACGCTGCATGGTTAGTTACTTTTAACAGACAAAAAACAACAAAAACACGTGACCATCTACTTTTAAAGATCACGTTAAAACATCATTGGCGTAATTCGCTCTGACGTCTCTACCTATTTTTAGCTGAAATCCCATCTGCGCTTATTTTTAGATTTAAAAAAATTGAATATAGAGCATTTTTGGCAATTTGTACAGACAAACAAAGTTGTGTTCAAAATCGTCTTTGTTTAGAATAAAGCATATGTTTGTCCAGAAATGAAGCCCCCAATAACTCAAACAGGCGTAAAGTTAGCCAAATGTGGCAAAAGTTGAATGTCGGTTTGTTATATTCTTTACAAGCTCCGCATAAACTTCCGTAAATAAACAGGGACCCATTATTGCTGACCTTATTTGGCAAAACTATAAATCAACTGTCATATAAAATAAACAATAGTATCATTTACAAATCCGGTAAACATTTCGGTCATTCCAGAGATCAAAGATCGATACCGCTATTTTTGTGCTCCATCAAAAGCATCTTTGTACAGTTTATTTATTTTTAAATCTCAAAATGTTATATTAGACGAGGGTCTACTGGGCACATGTCAATTTAAGATAGGTATCAGAGTTCGCTCTAGTGCTTTTATTTGTTGAGGTTAATACAAAACAAGGTCAATGCCTTGTAATAAACATCATTAGCGAGTAGATGCCTATATGAAGGTCCGCTGTATGAAGGTCCGCACAATATTTTTATGTCGACTTAAGATTGTTTAATGAATAATTGTAGACCATGAGGTCCTAGGCCAGTATTCATCAACTATTCCATTGAGCTTATTTTTGAGAAGCTTGAGCGTCAAGTGGTAGGACGCACGACTCCGGATCATGGGGTCCGTAGTTCGATCCTCAGTCAGGTCGCCGCTAATTTCCTTGAGCCAGAAATTAACTTTGAATTATTATTCTTCACCCGGGTGTATAAATGGGTACCTGCCAGGGTAATTTCGGTCATGCAAATAACTTCCTAGTGCCACATGTCTCGACTGCAAAAACGGTATTTACGAATATATTAGGGATGGCAAAATTTCGCCATTGAAGCATTCGAATGCTCGGATCCTTTTTGATCCGAACGTTAGGAACAATTTTATAGATCCTACAAAACAATGTTGAGCTTGTTTGACTGAAGTAAAACTTTGGGAAAAAAAATAGTAAAGAATGAGTTTAAACGGTTTTAACAATAAGGTCAATAAGTTACAAGTGTTTAAATTTATGGAAAGTTTATTTCTCGGTGTGCGGTATTTATTATTCGGTAATTACTTTCAGAATTAAAGCAACATCAACAACAACAAAACAAGTAAAGAATTTGAGTTTGTAACAGTGATCTCTTAACTTGCTCGTTGTATCTGAGTAGTATAGTGTAATGTCGCAAAGGTTGCATTTAACACTCTTTCTGTCATCTGAACGGTGAAAGTTTTTCCATACATCGGAAGTAACTGGTGTAAGCATAGTTGCAATATACCAATATTGATGTGAATGGTACAAGAATTCTGCTATAGAACAATTAGGACTGAAAATCGGGCCAATATAAATCCAACCGTAATTTTTGGCCAAACTTTGCTGTCAATCGATATACCAAAAGACCAGGGGCTTATACTGCGAAGTCAGCTGAATATGCAATCGGCGTAAAAGACTATAAACCAGACCTTGACCTTTAGCTTGTTTTAATAACAAATAATCGTATATAATACAGTTTCTACCACCACACTTTTTAAAACCTTTATTTTGAGAAAAATCATTTAAAACCCTTAAACATAAAATCTTTAAATTTCTGAAGTTGTCTTTGACTCTACAACCTTCTTTTTTAAAATTTATGTTGAATGGAATTTAGATAAGGTTTTCGCTTTTTAAATAGAAGATTTCCTCGTGCTATACACTGTTGCAATGTTAATAGTCATTTTATTGTCTGCAGACTATTTACGTGTTTAACAGAATTTATCTATAAATGATTTTAAGAGACATGCCCTTTAAATCTGAAAAAAAAAACACACACGCCGCACCTGCAAAACTTATCATGTAAACCATGTTTCTTATCAAGTTTTGTTTTAATGAATCACCTGATACCATCAACACAGCAATAACATATCTCTTGTTCTCAGCTGCGAAAAGTAGCTAACATTTGCGCGTCTCTCTATCTATGTACGTTCTAGATTTGCCGTTTATAAAGGCTTGCCATGTACGATTACTTGACATATGCTCAATGACGAAATCACATTGCACTTTGTCATTGCCCTGACCGGGGATAGATCCAGGGGTGTAAGGTGTGTGTGTGTGGGTGGTGGCTTCCCCGACCAACCAGGTTAAAGAATAGAGGTGTGAAAACACTTACATGTAAGCTTAAAATACTAAGATTTTAAAATAAATTTTGTCTGTTGACTGCTGAAGTAAGCAGGTCCCTAACTGTCTATGTTGATCTAGTATTTACTGCGATAAAGTTGAAAGAATCTTGATTCATATGTTAACTGCTTAATTTGTCCAGTCGATTTTATTTCATAGTAAAAATAAATGAAAAACGTTTTGGAAATAAAAAAGTGCATGAAGCGTTAAACTGAACTTTACGTAGCAGTTACGATGGTAACATATGATAACATGATATGATAACATTTATTTGACCGGACCTGGTAGCGCAATCGGTAGAGCGTCGGCTTCAGGTACGGGAGGCCCCGGGTTCGATCCCGCGCAGCGACATACCAAAGTCGTTAAAAATGGTAGTGGTATAGCTCCCTTGCTAACGCTCAAGCAAATATAAGGGTAGTTCCACGACTGGTTGGCCCGGTGTCAGGATAATGTGACTGGGTGTGGTATCATGCCAGGTGTTCACGGCATGCTATACACAGTGAAGGCAGCACTATATCTTCTTCAAGTGGACACCGTCTCCAGATAACTGAAATACTGTTGGTGGGACGATAAACCCAATTAACAAACATATTTATTTGTATCGTCGGTTTTATCACAGGAAAACAAGCTATGAGAAACTTCGATCAATTTACTTAATAATACAACAGAACAGGAATTAACAGTGTACTGCATGCATACTAATGAACTATATATGTATGAAAAATGATATAAACATAGTTTACAAAAAATATGTTGTTACCCCTCGGTCCCTCACCGTGTGTATTCGAATCCCGGTCGGGGCGAAAATATTCGTGTGATAAGGTGTTTTTTTTTTCTTCTAGCTTACCTGCAGTGTGCTTGTGGTTCTATCAAGACGTTAGTCTTGGGTATCCCCCCCCCCCCCCCCCGCGTCGTGACGTCACCAATATGACCACAAATGTGTCATCACTCGGAACTCCTCGGGTAATTCCGTCCTCTACGTATTATCCGAAGCTTGTCGGAGATCGCCGAGTAGGTACGATTGATGTGTCATCGCATGTAACAAAAGCAACGCAAAATGTTAATTGGCGCTTCAGTAGAAATCTTTTATATGATAGTTTGTCTGCCTACATGTCGTACTGATGTCTTCAAGGATAGTTTGTGGCAGCAATTTATTAAGCTTTGGTTTGGGTTAAGTTTATTTTATTTTTTTATTTTTTTGCCTTGATGACTCGTGTTCATCAGTGCAAACATACCAAGTTTGCTGCAAACAATTCTTTATATCCATCCAACGATGTCAATTTTCTATTCTGCTAGATAAATTGCACGCTTTTTCGCCAAAAAAAACAATGTAGCGGGACGACGGTGGCAGAAAATGAGAAAGCAGTCATTGCCGAGAGTTCCGAATGCTGTTATTGAACTATACTTGAAGAAGCCCGTAGCCTACAACTGCAGCGATAGACTCTAGCGCAGGTTGTGTGTAAGTTGGTTATCTGGTTTAGTTGAGTACTAGTCCAATTCTACCAATGTGGACCGCTTTGAAATAGCCGTTTAATAACAATGACAATGCCATTCTTCTTTTTTCCTTTCCCTTTTTAGATTTATCGCCTCAACAGTATAATAATAATAATAATAATAATAATAATAATAATAATAATAATAATAATAATAATAATTATTATTATTATTATTATTATTTCATCTGCAGACGATATATTTTTATCAAGCATTTATTAAAACGTGATATACATAATTTAAAAATTAAAGTGGAATAACAATTTAGGCAAAAAGAATGTATTCCCAAAAGCATAAATATGAGTGATATCAATCATGTGCAGAAATATCTCTAAATTGTCTCTCAAATGGGTCACTAGAGTATACATGATGGAAAAAAAACACGAACAACACAAAATATTTAAATATGCTCATTGAAAGATTGACATTGTAAACTCTTTATCTATATTTTTATATTGAATTTCGTTGAACAACATGTCAATATGAAGGTACTTGAGTAAAATGTGTTTTCAAAAGGTCAACCGTTATTAATAATGACCATTGTTATAAGACTACAACTGATATTTTCTAATTAATCTATTTATGACGAGTGGGTACATCGATTTTGCACAAATACATATATTGTGTTTTTTTTGCATCAGAAACAACAATAATTCATATTTCATTTAAAAAGAATTGTGTAAATACTTTAAAAAGTGAAAAATATACTAAAATACATTACATAATGCTAATAATAGATTATTAGCGTCCATCATATAACATTTTTTAAATGAATGAATGTATGTCTTTTCTTGCATTTTTAAATTAAAACATAACAACGTGTAGGAAATCTATATAAGATCATGTAAACAAAAAAAAAAGAGTTGCTTAGGCAACAAGATTTATGAGGTTGAATAAAATGAGCTGACTGTGACCATTTGGTATACGGTAAGCGATTGGTAGAACAAAACGCACCAACATGTTTGAATATTTTGCATAATGAAATGCGAGGCTTCGTTTGCTACCATACTAAAATTTAGAATAGCGTACTACAATTTATTACTACGCTTGCAAATTTTCACCTTGTGTTTCATGTGTTGCAAAACAAACATTTATTTACTTAAACTAGCAATCTACGCATTGTTTATAACATCATATTCAGACACGTGGTTCATATGTTGTCATTTTTATGTTTCGACAAGATATGCAACTGAACATTCAAACTACCCTATTCTTTATCAAAAACCTGGTCCACTTGTTAGATTGTTTAATCTACTGATTAGATAAAAAAGATATGCACTATAAACTTCTGTTTTATCAAATATCTGCCTGGAGTATAATTTTATTTTATTCGTAATTTGCATTGCCTATGCTACTGTCCAAGATATTGATGGTCTACATTTGGCAAAGATTCTTTAAGTCGACCCAACGTTTGAAAATTATAAATAAGATGAATAAAAGATCAGATAAACAATTAGTTCATTCCATCGATCAAAGACCAATACTGAAGGGTTGATTGCTTAACAAAAGATCATGGTCTACCTGATTTATTTTTAAATATCCAAAGGTTATTTTAGGCGATGGTCTATTGATCAAAATATCAAAATATGTCAATAATTTGAAAGGTATCTGAGTTCACCTTATGAACTGTAGTGCATTTATTTGGGTAAAGGGCGAAGAAACATTTAAATCAAGGTTATATATCAGTGTTTTACATTGGGGGTATGGCTTTTGACTTTTAGGTAAAGTTTGCATGTTGTATGTATCAACCCATCAATAAATGAGTAATTAGGGTAAAGTGTTGTCTTAAAGCAAAGAAATTGCTGCTTTCACTGTGTACAGCGCCAAGAATATTTGATACAGTACCACACCATGTCACGTTATCCTGCCACCGGGCCAAACAGTCATGGAACTGCACTGAAATTTGCTTGAGCATTTTCAAGGCATCTTAAACACTACTATTTTGATGCCTTAGGTACTTCAGCGTCCGGATGTGAACATGTGGTCTCTACATAAGTAAGGAAATATGAAATATTGAGCATTGTAACATATACCAAAATTTTAAAGGCACCTAAGTATTCCCATGCAAGGCAAAAGTAAAAGTAAGGACAAATCTGTAATGAGTTATTAAACAAAAAGAGCAAACCCAACAGTTACCGCGATGGAACGGTCAGTCGGCAAAAGGGACCGACTGTGGTGCTTAAACCGGTTTACAGAGCTCTAACTTCGTACTTCCCGAGAGTTTCTCTCTAAATATTGATTGTTAAAACTAAAGATGTAATCACATACGTTTGTGTTCTTTCATTCAATTAAAGCTTCAAGCAGACTTGTTTTCTGTACGACTAAACGGTGGCACAAAACTTTGTTAAACACACAATAAAGTAATCTAAACCTCTTGCAATCTGAAGACAAAACCTCGCTCCATTCAAACTTTACATTTGTTTAATGTACTTCAGCAAGCAAAGTTTAACTAACGGATACTGTAGACAACAAGGCAATAAAATATCTTTTGTTCTAGTATACTAAGCTATGACAAAGAGCTCACATTAACCTGCTTGTTTTTAGCATGTACGCACGGGTACATATGTTCTAGATTTGTTCTTCGTAGACACGTGCTTAGTACATTGACTTGACACATCCGGTATGGCGTACGCATTAAACGTATGCGCATTGCATAAGCGGATTGCAACGTAAGCACTGTAGTTCACAATAAAACATGTCTGTTGTCAATGGATATGAGGGATAGGATGGGATTAGCCGGCATTTTTGCCGATACTGTGCAGCGACATTTCTATCATTATAGCACAGGGGCACTATATGAGGTGCACAGGAACTGAACCCGGCCGGTCCATTATACTGACACCGACGAGTCAGGCGTAATGCTGTCCTCTTAGCCCCGAGCGTTAGGAGGGAAACCACTACTACCAACTTTAAAGTCTTTGGTTTGAATCGGCCAGGGTTTGAACCCACGACCTACCGATCCGCAAGCTCAATGTTTATGAATAGTTTAATAATAGACAGCATAATGGACGCCAGACAGTGATAAGCATCGGTATAAATGTTAACTGTTTATTTTGAAGGCATGGATTTTTAAAAGAAAACACAAGCTCTGCTGTGCAACAAAAAGCTTAAATATGAATTTAATAGAACAAGGTTGTTATGACACATTTTTTACGTACTTTAAATGGATGTATGAATATTTTATATAAACAAAGCTTTTAAATGTATTGACTTTCCATTTGTTCTAATGGTCTGGCTATTTCTTTTCAGAAAGTGACTTAATCGATGTCTGACAAGAATACGACCAAGTAAATAGTATTGTTATTATAAGTATGTCTGCCTAGATGTCTAGAATTGATGTTCACAGAGATATTTTATAGTTGTCATCATCGTCGGACAACCGACCCATTCCGTAACTCTCCATTCATTGCCTGTGGGAGAGACTTAGTTCACTTCTCGCCGTTTCTGGTAATGATATTTTATTGGTCTTTTAATTCATAATCAGATGAAAGATTTCAGTCCAATCATAAAGCTCGTTCTTTCATTGTTTTGACAGACTTGTCAAAATGGCGACGTCCTTGTTATACTTCTAGTCTCTACGCTGAGGAGTATGGATTTTGTTAGCAGTATTTTGATTGGCCTATTCAGTTCGATAAGACGAAAAATTACCGATAAACCCACGGTCAACGAATGCATGAAAACGGAAAAGTCGAGCGCGTGTATCCGACGGTGAGTTGTCATCTGCAGAGATTTAATTAGGGTAAAAATGAATTATTTATTTCACCCCGATAACTCGCGTTACAGTCGAAGCTTTTAATGCATTGTTGTCATTTCCGTGCGTCTTCGTCCAACGTTAGGCCAAAATATTACTCCATCATTACTCTACATAATGTTGGTAGAAAGTTCATGGTCATTGACCAATTTACCAATCAGATGCAGACACACACACTGCATTTGATGCATGCTCACTATTTACATGTAAAATACATTTTTCTACAACTTTTATTATTATTCAACGCTTATAGCACAGGACTTTAGGCATCAAACAAAGGAAATGACCCTATAAGAAACTATGACAGAGCAACGAGTCGTTTTTCTTTCTTTTTTCTTTCTTTCTTTTTTTCTTTCTTTCTCTCAAAAGAAATCAGTGCCTCCTGTAAAAGAGTATTCACAAAAAGTCGATAAGAACTGTAAGTTGCTTTAAAAAGAAGGCAGTGGGCTCGAATTTTACTCGAGCTTAAATATGCCCCTCACCTTCACACTTTGACCCCAGATTTAGAAAAAAAAACATGAGTCCAGGTACACGTGCACATTTATACGTGTCCTCGGTGAAACAAAACCCACTGAAAGAAATTTACGAGAGAGAGGAGAGAGAGAAGAGAGAGAGAGAGAGAGAGAGAGAGAGAGAGAGAGAGAGAGAGAGAGAGAGAGAGAGAGAGAGAGAGAGAGAGAGAGAGAGAGTGATACAAAACGAGTCTTTACTTTGCGTTTATAAACTACATGTCAAAGAAATAAAATGTTCTTATTCATAAAAGTAATGATACTTTTATTATAAATACACTGATCGCTACAACAATAGATCAGGGTTTGACTTAGGTGTTTTAAGTGCGGTGCCTACATTGCTATATGACGTTTTCCTCAGGTACAGCGGGTTCATTACTTTATTAGTGCAGTAAAGGTTCACCCAGGACACTGTTCTAGAAAAAATAAAAACTTATTAATTATCTATCCATTGACCATCATAACTGAGACAACTGCATACGTTGACGATTCCTTATTTAGTATCAACAATCGGACGATACCATAGAAGAAGTTACAAGCTAACCGTGATGACAAAACGATAAATGTTTCCATTGTAAGGCTTCTCTACGTACACGCCAAAGTCTGATTTTGTGGGGGTGTTATGATCTTGATTACCTCTTCACCGACGCTTCATTCAAGTATTCAGTCATTGTTTATTGTCTCTACTACATCAGTTGTTATGCGTTTTTATCCGCTACTACATCATTTCCTGGACCATGTCCAAACAACCAGCACAGCTGTTTCATCTAACGTGTGCTTTACCACTACTGGTGAAGATAACGTCGTATGTTTAGTACAATGTCCTAGATAGTCCCTGCCTAAAGACAATTGACCATTGTACCATCTTTTAGGGGGATAACTTGTTAACGACGTCATAAACCAAACAAGACCTAATTAAAGCGATCATGCCTGTTAGTATAAATATCAGAGTGCGCGTATTTCGATAATCATTCGACAAACCCAGACTAAGACGATAAGTCATTAGCTTCTTGCGCTAGACTAAACTAACGAAGCGAGCGGTAGACGATAAATTGTCTTCAAGTTTGACAACGCTTGCAATAATGCATTCTACTCCAAGCCAAACCGGAATGAGACCTGAGAGCGCAGTGGTAGTTCCAGATATTGTCATCACGGAATCGGAAACGGATTCCAGATCGACATCACCTGCGGGCGAACATTGGCATTCAAGATCATCATCTATCTCTTCCACACGAAGCGAGATTCTGCAAATAACAAACGACGATTCAGTAACCCTGACATTGCGCCGTGGAAGAGCTAAGGTTGTTCGAAGAAAGACCAAACAGCAAGGTCAAGGTGATAACAATGATCACCACAGAAGCAACAGTTGTGTTCCATTTGGCGAAAGTTCAGAAGGTCGTCACAGAGGAAACCACAGCCCAAGTCCGTGCAGATATACATCTGTCATCACTGCCTTTGACGAAGATATGAGTCAAAGCCGAAACAGTTCTGAAGGGGAGGAAACCTCATTCAGAAGCGTGTCTCCAGCACTTAATGGGAAATCATTGACACATTTCTATAAATTGTGGAACAGAGCGAAATCGCCCAAACCCCTTGGACGTGGGCAGACAGAACTACCGAAAGCCTTTACCAGACAGGAGAAGTTTAGGCAATGTGGTTGTTTTACTAGGCAGCATCTGAAACAGTCCAAAAAAGGATCTTGTGTACACTCTTGATGACTTAAAATTTTCGATGACATATTTTTACGATGTAGCACTGATACATATGAATAGATTATTCAAACGTTTTGACAACCCAGTGCGCGGTTAAATTGACTGCACGATAAGTTCGGTAGATGAATAAGTGTCAGTTTGTGGAACAAGGGACAAAGGGTGTTGTGATCCAAACAAACATGAGAAAGGGACAATGATTGTCTGTGAATAAGTTTGCAAGCATCATCGAAGACGATAATGACTGACAAAGGCCACACGAAGGCCGGCTTAAGATAAGATGCTAGGAGTGAAATCAAGACGAAAGGTTATGTTGAGAATGTTGGGACTTGTTCTCTAAACCTGATTTGTTTTAACATTTTTCTGTGAAGTAATTTAAAATGAAGTCTGTGGCTATTTTATTGGCTTTCATTTAAAATTTAACTTTTTATAAGTAATGAATATGTTTTATTTCTACATGTTATTGCAACTATGCAAATTGGTTTGTATCGTTTAACATGTATATCAAGATATAGTACTCTAGCGTATAGGTATAAATGAATGAAAATATTTTTATTTTAACAAATTTGTATATGTATTGTATATTTTATGTACAAACCATGAAATCATGTCAACTTACCAAAAGTCTTTCGAAATAAAATATTTATTATATGCATTTCCTTGTTCGTTTTTATCAGAACAGTGTCTTTCAGTAGGAATATGACACTATTAAGAGTAAGACAAAAGCAAATTAAAAAAACAGGTATATTGAGTCAAATTAATAATAATTATAAAGATGATGATAATGATGATGAAAATGATGATGATGATGAAAATAATAATAATAATAATAATAATAATAATAATAATAATAATAATAATAATGAGGATGAGGATGAGGATGATAATGATGACGATGATGATTATGATGATGATAATGATGATGACAATTATAATAATTAAAAAACCTGAGATGCATTGCACGTTATAAAATCAACATTGACTTTAGCAAAACCTTTTTATACTTTATAATGTTTAATTTCTAGTAAAACTTACCTTTTTGTTAGCTTCATTCCATTAATTAACTAATCGCCATTGCAACATTTTTACTTTGTAAGCATCATTTATATTTAAGAACATTAATTATCATTAAGAGGCAGAAAGATTTAATCGTGATTAAATTAGTTCACATATTACCTTCAACCCTCGATATATTGGGAGTAGATCACGCAAGCTTTAAATCGATTTCGCAATTATACACTTCATGTTCTGGTTTTGTTTTATGTACACTTTTTTATCGCGATAGAACATATTTAGGAATTTAATATTCTTTGTTATATTTGTGTTTTTAAAATACAATCGGAAATATAATCTATTGGTTTAATTTTTTGCAAAGTGTCTAAGTGAAATGTTCACGCCTGTTAGACAAAGCTTTACACATACATATATGGGAAAATAAGAAAAGGTCCTATCAAAATTTCCACAGATATTTAAATTTTATCTACCTGTTGACAAAGGCAAACAAGGCAAATGTAAATGTGACAAAAACACAGAGACGAGACATAACACACAAAAAGAAAAATCACCAGTTATCGCCTTGGAATGGTCAGTCGGCAAAAGGGCCAACTGGGGTGCTTACACCTGGTTTGTGAAGCGCTCCAACCTCGCACTTCCCAAAGGTTTTTCTATCAAATAAACAGTGTAAATAAAAATATCCCGTCAAAGTGAAACAACTAACAGTAAGCACCTGCATCGGGAGTTAAAACAGATATAATGAACGTATGTATATACATAATAACTAGTAATAAAATTAACTAACAACATATGTACAGTATGTACAGTAGATAAAAGCCTCGGCAACCAAAAAATTCCTAATGAAAGAGTACAGTCCACTCTCACTTTCTCGACTACTTTTATTTCGACTTTCCGTTATCTCGACCAGGTTTGTTAAGTCCCAATTTTGTTCGTTCTTTATCTATTATAAAAATAAATGTTTATTTCGATCTTTTTATTTCGACAAATTCAGTATGTCGACTAGAAAATCTAAGTCCCAAAGCTACTAGATTGCTATTTAATGTCACAGTTTATCTAGACTCGCGAAATTATCAGTGGCGACCGCGAGAGGTGTAGTTTCAAATAAAATAAAGCAGTACAAGCGCTGATATATTATAAGAACAATAAATGATTTTTTTTTTAATTTGTTCATTTCTTTTCCAACAATTAACTTTTCTTATGTTCCTCTGTTTATATATTATATTATCTTATATACAGTGCCTTTTACACATTTACCGCAGAGAATTAAGTAAGTCAAAATGACGGACTCCTAGTCGGAAATTTTTGTAAATGGAGGCATTTTGGATTATTCCAACCCATGCATTGTTTGAAGTAAATTGGCGGTCACGAAGACTTCGAATAGTCGAGGTTCGACTGTACTTATAATTAATTTTAAATTACTTTAGGTGTTTTGGCGCTGAATAAGGCTGTAAGTGTAAATTTTATATTTAAAAAGATGTTTTGAACCATATTAGGGAACTTAAGAGACATTATAAAATATTTGACCATACCTAGTTAAGCGTGGGGGACGAGGTCAATGTCGTTAAAAAAAAATTTTGCAAGGTGTCAAAGTGAAATGTTCACATCTTTAAGACAATATTTTATACATACATACATGTAAAAATGGAAGGTCGTGGTGAAACCCTTCATCGCGTACGCTAAAAGACATACGGCTATTACAAGACTGGTCACCAGGTCAGGATAACGTTACTGAGCGTTTTTTTTTATATCAAGTGCCCACGGCGTGCCATCTGTATTGGAGGCAACACTATATTTGCTTCAAGTTAACACGGTCTCCAAGTATAACACATACACGAGACTATCATCAACCACGTTTAAAGCAACAAATGCTGAATGCTAAATCAGAAACATTTATTATTCGACCTTTCGATTACTGTTATTTATAGTGTTCACAATAGTAAACATTGAAGTTTATTGAAAAGCTGCTTATATAAAAATTAACTTAATTTGCAGCAAACATGTCAAACTGACCTTTGAGAATTTACTTGTTTGCTTTTATTGTAAATGACTCATCATAGATTCGTTCTCAAATTTACATTTGGCGAACATGTGGATACCTTGGTCCTGTGTCTTTTCAATTTTTGTATATGTTGCAATGCTCATAGGACTTTGTATTATATATTTTCCTATTTGTAATGTGTCTATGAAGTCTAACATGAACTTCCGGTCTATGATTTATAAGGTAGGATATTTTAATGTAGACTTTACCAGGCATGAGTTTTTCTGGTGCTGATAAGAGCTTCCAATGTTGCGTCAGATTGAAAACGTAACATTAGCAGTTTGAAGAATATTGACTTTTGCTTTAAATGCTGCTAGGTAGCTCGTGCTATAAAAATGATAATAACCCAGAATGAGATGTTTTACAGAACAGAGCAGAACATCGTTTATTGAGATTTGTACATACATACATCATCTGATACAAACATACATTCACACAATAAAATACAACAGTCACGTGATACAATCACAATTTTACAAATATAACAAAGAACATGGAGCTTTTGGAGAGTAAATCATTAATATCAGTGTATAGTTGATATTATCGTTATAAAAGAAAAATCAGCATTTACATTGTTAAAAAGTGTTTTTCTTATATTAAAGGCTTGCTTTATGAAATTAGCCCTATATAAAAGAGCTGTATTAACTTGAGTTGACATTAATATTTTAAATTTGTGAAGAATTACAAAAAATAATCAGTTTCACATAAAATATAACCTCATATGCTTTAATTGAAACTATTTCTCATGATATACTAAATCGGTAGTATTTAATGCCCCCGCCATTGATAGTGTGACTGTTCACACACATGTTTGTTCTATGTAGGTTAGACGTGCACCACGTGATTTACTTGTGCAACGACTTAATGATAATGTTAATTCTTGGTCAAACGTCGGCAAAAGTGGCAGTTGTACAGCTCCCTTGCTAACGCTCAAGCAAATATAAGGGTAGTTCCACATCTGGTTGGCCCGCTGTCAGGATAATGTGACCGGGTTGGATG
Organism: Sinonovacula constricta; assembly: GCA_007844125.1. Classification (NCBI taxonomy): domain Eukaryota; kingdom Metazoa; phylum Mollusca; class Bivalvia; order Cardiida; family Solecurtidae; genus Sinonovacula; species Sinonovacula constricta. The sequence continues at coordinate 15,798,965 of CM017565.1, forward strand.
CCAGGTGTTCAATGCATGCTATACACAGTGAAGGCAGCACTACATCTGCTTAAAGGGGACACCGTCTCCAGATAAATGAAATACTGTTGGTGGTACGATAAACCCAACAAACAAGTAATTCCTGGTCATTCCTGGTCATTTGGTGTTTTCGTTAATCTCGTACCGCCAGCCGACTTGCAGCCGATACATGGTGCTTTGAAATAACATTCATTAACCGAAAAAAACCTCGCAGGTTTTGTCGACATTGCTATAACTAACATCATTGACATAATTAGCGTACACGCGGAACACGAATATTTGTCAAATTTTTGTAAGGTTCGTAAATATGTCATTGAGGACTGCCCTGAATGTCACGCCTTCACATCAATGGAAGTGATAGCTAATTAAAGCTTATACACAATGACTTTTTTAACAGAATTTTGAGGTTAAAGAAAAAACTGCAAAAAATCACCTTATCAAATGACTACTCGTATTACATATTTAACAAGTAGTCAAATGACATATTGTTCATTAGGTTTGATAACTATGGTTTACATAACACATTACACACAGAACGGGTTATCTGCTAATATACGAAACTTTGAAAGCTTGTTCTGATGACTGTATCTTTTGTACGTTTTGTTCTGAAACAACAATGTGCAAAACGATGAGACCATAATCAATGGCTTCTGAACTTTATTATTGTGCAATATGAACCAGTGCGCAATTTCTAATTTGTTTAAATTGATTGGATTTATATAGTCCCACCAAGAGTATTTCAGTTATCATGAGACGGTGTCCACTTGAAGCAGATATAGTGCTGCCTTCACTGTGCATAGCATGCCGTGAACACCTGGCATGATACCACACCCGGACACATTATCTTGACACCGGACCAACCAGTCGTGTAACTACCTTATATTGCTAGAGCGTTTGCAAGGGAGCTATACCACTACCATTTTTAACGACTTTGGCGTGTCGCGGTCCGGTTTCGAACCCTGGGCTTCCCGCACATTGAACCGACGCTCTAACGATTGCGTTTCCAGGTTCGGTGTATTAAGTGGGAACTCTTTTCACTTCTTCACTGTTACGACTGTGTAAACTATGAAAACCATCTTTTTTCTTATTTATTTTTGATCACTTTTACCAACGATATGGACTTCCGCTATATATAGCAATCTGATATGTCCATATACCACACTTATCAACATGCATACCGCTATCCTGCTGAAATAACTTTGAAACAAATATTTACTTATCAATGCATTAGTGGGAAGTACCGTTCATCTTATGGTTGATTCTAGTATTTATTTTATGATGCCATTTCTTAGATTTAAATACATGTGTACGTCGTCACTTGTTTTGTTTCATATAGGTTTGCTTTCATTTTACTGCTTGCATTTGAGAAACCCCTCAGGAAGTGTGAGGTCAGTGCTCCGTAAACCGGTCTAAGCACCACATTTGGTCGTTTTGCCGACGGACCGTTATTCCCTATTTTCGTAATGAAAGAAATATTTTAGTTGTCTCCCTTGTGGGAAGGTATTTTCATATATTTCATATAAGAAATATAATAAATTAAATTTTTAATGTGCTTATTTTTTAGCAAAGCGCTCAACCTTTTTTTTTATCAAATTCTTATCTCAAAAGTTAAGATTCCATTTTCTTTTTGCGTATGCTTCAGTCTTAAGTCCAAAAGTTAAAAAAAATGGAAATTTTTTAAGTTTTCTGCAGTAATTATATACCAAATACCTATCCACAAGGAAGGTAAGAATGAAGTTTTTTAGTAGTTAGAGTAAAGTCCCTTTACATACGAGAAGAGGGAATAAGGTGGTTAATTGTTAGGTACGCTCTTTTTAATAAAACTCTCGTTTAATTTCATGTCACTTTTTAATTTGGCTGGCAAACAAATGCCTATGTCTTGGGATTGTTTTTTTTTTCAAATGTTACTTAATGCTGCATTTCTCACAGGAAACTGGACTTTTAAACTTAACAATATCTTGTGGTTGTTGTTTTTTTCGCATTCTTTTATGTGTTGGTTGTTTTTTTCTGTTACAAAGTGTCTGATCCCACCTGTTACATACACATTGAAAAAGAACACTACCGATATATCTCCATACACATTCTCCTTGTAACAATATTTAATTTTGTCTTGATGGGAATATTTATATAAGACAAGTAATCAGATGCAGCTGTTGTTAATAACGAGAAAACACGGCATTTACTGTTATTTCTAAAAAATACGTACAATACTTGTCAAAGTTGAAATAATCCAGAAGCTTGTTACATCCATGTAAAATGTCAGTTGCATAAAGTTTCATATATTTTGAGTTGTCGGCTGGCTTGTGTATTTTCTTTTCTTTCTTTTTTGATAAATACTGACCTTAATGTGTTATACATTTTAAATAGTAAAGCAAACGTTGTATACATACAGTATTTCCATACTGATTTAACTTCATCAATGTTTTTGTTCGGTATATTTTATATACGACAAAATTACAATCGCAATTGACAGACACACATAATTCACGACGCGCCGCCATACACATGTAGTTGATAATGTGAAACCTTAAAGGTGGAATCCGATAGTTTGAACCAAAATATTTTTTCTCAAATGACTAAATAAGTCATTGTTACCCGAAAAGATCCTGCAAACTGTGTTCATTGATGCCCTAGACCAGTGTGAACTGTGAAGCATAAATCCCCATTCCTCATTGCAAACAGGTATTTTCTATCTGAGCCACGCTGCAGAGACAGCTATTTTTAACTAAGAAAACTACGTGACAACTTACTTTTGAGATTACGTTTATATACGCTATATCGCCATCCGGGTAATTCGTTCTGACGTCGATATCTGTTTTTAACAGAGATCCCTGTCGTGTTTATTTTTAGATTTGGAATGTATGGACTGTTAGTGATTTATAGTGAGTTGTACTGTCTAACAATAAAGCTGGTGTTAAAACCGTCTTTACTTAAACTAAAGTATGAGTTTATACAGAAATTATGCTGAATTCCCAAAAGCAGTGGTAAGATATATTATTACATGAATTTGATATGGGAAAACTGTCGGATACCACCATTTAGATAACTAAATACACACTTCGGACCATATATGTTGTTATTATGAAATACATATGCTGCAAAAACATATTGCCGAGAAAATGTTAACTATTTTCTGTACATGTTTTAGTGGATACTAAACCCATGTTTTGTAATAAATAATTTTATGCATTGTTTTAACTTTTAGCACAGATAATTGGTATTTTAAACTAATAAGACAAAACCCCACCGCCACACAATCAATCAATATGAAACGCATTTGAATAGGCAATAACAACTAAAAATGATGAATTTGGTGTTGATACATTTAAAATATTCGGAACCATGATCAAAGAAACGTGTATCTATCATACAACACCTTTTTGATTGAACATTAACTGTGGTATCCAACAGTTTCCCTACATTTTATATATGTAACAATACCAGTCAATAAGAACGATTGGGATTCCTTCTAAAAATAGACATCTACGTCACAGCGGACACATTAACGTTCACGTGATTTTCTTAGATTTAAAATAGCTAACTGTGCAGCGTGGTTCAGACAGGAAATACATGTTTATATGACGATTGTGGCGTTGAGATTCACTTTTCCGACAGGTGTGAACATCAATAAACAGCATTTTACGATATCTATTTATATAGCAATTGTTTACAAAGATGTATAACGAAAATAGTTTTGGTCAAAACTGTCGGATACCGCCTTTAGGACGTTTAGCATAAAAAGAAGGACCTAATAAATCTGCTCAGGGGATCTAAGTAGCAATTATACAATTTTTACATGATGCAGCACTGGGAATTGGCAATATATTTTTTAACATTTATCCATAAACAGAGGAGAATATAAGACCGCTTTAATTGTTTATGCTATATGTATCACGTAACCATCTATAAACTATAGCTTCAAACAATCAAATGTCTGTACGCATTTAGTTCTACACTCAGTGCTTTTGAAGACGTGCGCAAATACTGTAAACGAAATCGCTAGCTCCGTTTTTATTAATGATGTTTTGTTATAAATTGAAAAAAAAACATTCTATCAATGAAAAGAAAATATACATGCTCCGGTGCTATTAAGGACCAAGCCTCGGGAAATATGTGAGACAGCACCAGTTGACCTTAATACTCTGGGGTAATTATATCGAGTATTATTTGATTATTGTTACGTGTTGAATCACGCAATACACAGTGTGCACGTTCACCACTGCAAACAATTACGCGCAATTAGGGAGTAAGAGATAATGCATTTTTAAATATGTAAAAACTTAAAGTAATGTTTTGGATTCAAATCAATGTTTGTTCTTAATTGTAACATATTATCATATTAATTTCGTTATATATACTCGCACAATTGTGACATTTATGTGGCTTTTAGTACAGTCATCATACAGTTTTGCTTATATTTGTGTCATGGTAAGGTTACTAATTACAATAAAATTATTATTCACTCTTTACCACAATAATTTTAAATGACTAAACGGCCTAACGAAGCGATTTGTATTCTAAAAATATTATATGCTTCAATAATGGCAGTGCCTTTCGATTTTGAAAATGCACATTTATTTTTTACTAGCATTTTGTCTAGCATTTTGAATCTTTAAAAAAACATTTAAATCGATTGATGATTCGGATCTGTATTGTGAATTATTAACGGACTTGGCGTTCCTAAAGAAGTATCGCATTTGGAACGCCTTGGATAATTCAGGATGATTGTCCTCAATCACTCCTCGGGTAATTCCGTCCTCGGGACAATCATCCCTTGGATATATCTAGTGCAATGATACTTAAAGAAATCAAAATCGTTTTGTTCGTCGGAAGTCGGAAGAATAATATACCAAAAATGTAGTTCGCACAACACATTAACAATTGCATCGTTTGACCCTTGTGTGCCTGTGGCGCTGGGTTAATTAAAATTGGATTATTTGAATTTGAAGCCGCAACAAATTTAAGTTTTACAGGTGTGAACATCAATAAACAGCATTTTACGATATCTATTCATATAGCAATTGTTTACAAAGATGTATAACGAAAATAGTTTTGGTCAAAACTGTCGGACACAGCCTTTAGGACGTTTAGCATAAAAAGAAGGACCTAATAAATCTGCTCAGGGGATCTAAGTAGCAATTATACAATTTTTACATGATGCAGCACTGGGAATTGGCAATATATTTCAAACATTTATCCATAAACAGAGAAATAGCAATATAAGACCGCTTTAATTGATTACCCTATATGTATTACGCAACTATCTATAAACTATAGCTTCAAACAATCAAATGTCTGTACGCATTTAGTTCTACACTCAGTGCTTTTGAAGATGTGCGCAAATACTGTAAACGAAATCGCTAGCTCCGTTTTTATTAATGATGTTTTGTTATAAATTGAAAAACATTCTATCAATGAAAAGAAAACATACATGCTCAGGTGCTATTAAGGACCAAGCCTCGGGAAATAGGTGAGACAGCACCAGTTGACCTTAATACTCTGGGGTAATTATATCGAGTATTATTTGATAATTGTTACGTGTTGAATCACGCAATACACAATGTGCACGTTCACCACTGCAAACAATTACGCGCAATTAGGGAGTAAGAGATAATGCATTTTTATATATGTAAAAACTTAAAGTAACGTTTTGGATTCAAATCAATGTTTGTTCTTAATTGTAAAATATTATCATATTAATTTCGTTATATATACTCGCACAATTGTGACATTTATGTGGCTTTTAGTACAGTCATCATACAGTTTTGCTTATATTTGTGTCATGTTAAGGTTACTAATAACAATAAAATTATTATACACTCTTTACCACAATAATTTTAAATGACTAAACGGCCTAACGAAGCGATTTGTATTCTAAAAAATATTATATGCTTCAATAATGGCAGTGCCTTTCGATTTTGAAAATGCACAATTATTTTTTTACTATCATTTTGAATCTTTAAAAAATCATTTAAATCGCTTGATGATTCGGATCTGTATTGTAAATTATTAGCGGACTTGGCGTTCCTAAAGAAGTATCGCATTTGGAACGCCTTGGATAATTCACGATGATTGTCCTCAATCATTCCTCGGGTAATTCTGTCCTCGGGACAATCATCCCTCTGATATATCTAGTGCAATGATACTTAAAGAAATCAAGATAGTTTTGTTCGTCGGAAGTCGGAACAATAATATACCAAAAATGTACTTCGCACAACACATAAACAATGGCATCGTTTGACCTTTGTGTGTCTGAGGCGCTGGGTAAATTAAAATTGGATTATTTAAATTTGAAGCCGCAACAAATAGAAGTTTTACTTGCATTGTTTAAGTGGAGAGAGAGATACGCTGGTCGTGCTGCCAACAGGCTTTGAAAACAGCTTGATATATCACATACTGTCCTATATGTTGGCTGTAAGTGTGCGTTTTTGTAGTTCAATATACCACTGTTGTATCATTGAATTATGCAGAAAAACAATGTTATCCACTGCAATCTGTCATCCGAGCTGCCATCTTTGTTTTGAAGTCTGCCACGAAAGTAGTCCCATTGAGCGAAATGGCCGAGGTTATCAGACTACCTACATACATCCGAGAGATGATTCGTGAAGGTGTTCCGATTGGATTTTCTCGAGGACGGAAATTCCCGAGGAGCTCCGATTGCGACGTGACAAACGAAATAGCTGAAAGGATAACAAAAAACTTTCCGCAAAAATTATTTTTGTGAAAGTTCATTTAACAATTTGTTATAATAGTCACCTATAACGAATTTGTTTTACAAATCTAAATCAACATCGTTTTGACATCTTCATTACTTTAAAACATTTAAATATTCGTTTAGTCATTCCAGATTTATTTTACGACACACTTCTTCTACGATCCGTGTAACATGCTCTGAAACTAGCATTTTTCCTTTTTGAAATTAAAAAAAAAAGATAATGAAATTCTTGAGGTGAACATATGGGAACATATGAAATGCCTGATTAAATTTTAAAACAAATGACGACATTTTTAAAAACTCACACCTTTTTATAAAGTTCAAAACTGTGTTACATTCGCTGGCTTTGTTTTTATTCCACTTTTACAATTTCAAACCACAGAGTAAATTCCCGATTTTCGAACTGAAAGAATTGTTAAGTTATCTCCCTTGGGGGAAGGTATTTTTATAATTATACTTTATATTAGAAATATAATAAATTTTATTTTTAATTTGCTAATTTTTTTTTAAAAAAAGTACTCAATCTGTTAAATAAATTCTTATCTCAATCAATAAGATTCCATTTAATACATATCCTTCAGTCTTAAGTGTTTTTCAAACTTATAAAAAATAACTATATACCAAATACCTAACCACAAGGGAGGTAAGAATTTAGTTTTTTAATAGTTTGAGTAAAGTCCCTTTAATTACGAAAAGAAAAATTGCTAAATAGGGCACGTACGGACAACATCTGTCATATAGCTTTTATATAGGAAACAGTTAACTATATTACCTTAATAGGCATTTGTTCTAATGTGTGAAATGTCTTTATAGGTGGTATCCGACAGTTTGCCGAATATATTAAATATATGTAACAATGCCGTTAGGCCATGCCAAATCGGAATTCTGTTAAGCGTCCGCGTGCGCGTAGGTTTTGGAGTCCCCAATCCAAAAAAACAACAATTTTGTTAGTGAAATTTTCTTAAATAATTCCAATGTTCCGTGAATCGATAACGACAATTTCGTTCGGGGAAAATGTGTTCGGTAACGACGTATATTACTCGTATGCAATTTATCATAACCGTAATCATGTAGACGCTTGATAATAAGAGAATAACGCGAAATCCAAGCGTTCAGAGGTCCAGTCAAACTGTTCGTTGGAACCACGATGTTTTTTTTTTCTTTTCTTTTTTCTTTTGGTTTCTGTCTTAAATAAATTCGAATTTAACAGTTCGCTCGTGAATAACATGTATTGGTGAGTAACAGTCCTCATGGCAAGAAAAGTTATTGACCTTTTCGAAATTACGAAATCTCGCGCAATCACGCTCCGCGAGATTTGAGGTCAGGGGGTTCCGTTTATGTGCTCGCGTGTAAACATAGAACAGCTGACTTACTTTCGTTTCTTCTTCACACACAAAAAGAGGAACAAAGTGAATAAAATGATAAACCAAATCATCAGAACTTGTATTTATATGTTTTAAATGAATTTACTTGCTGATATAATTTTATTTTGCTATGGGACAGAACGATTTCTGCTGTGCTGAAGGTTGTAATCTACGAGAGATCTCGAGGTGCCACATGCAATTTTTACAAGATTCCTAACGATAAAAAAGCTCAGACTTGCGTGGCTGGCTAATTGGAGAAATGGATACGTTGTCATTTAGCCTTTAGTTCCAATCAAAATTGAAATTATCTTCCAAATTATGCCATTTTGAAGCCCACCCCCCTTCCCCCCACCGCCAAGTCAAGGAAAAAATGGTTTAAAGTGCCAAGTATATTTTCCCATAGACCAGCAGTAAGAAAGGCCTCAAGATGACAATCAAAAGAAAACATAAAAAACTATGCCTGGTAAGCTAATCTTTTTTATTAGCACCCCCTCCACTCATTTTTTCAATGGTCAAACATTTGAACAACACTATAACGATCCATCAAAGTATAAGCACAAAGTTAAGGCCATAGAGCAAGTAAAGTTGAGTGAGCATTCCCAATCGCTCTTTCGTATTCTTACCTACCCTTGTAATTGACAGTAAGAGAATGAAGCCATTAAAAAAGCTGTATTTTGCCTAGCAAGCTCTTTTTCAAAGTATTCTGATTTTATGTGTGATCAACAAAAAAGGATCCTTGATATTCACAACCTACCCACCCAGCTAGGTCCCCCGATGATGGCATACATACAAGAATCAAGCATATCCCTGGTCAACCTCGATCTGCTGTAGTCGCAGAAAAGAATGCCAGTCTTGAAAGTCTTCTTTCAGAAAAAGACAACTATGAAGCAGTTTCACTTTCTGATGTTTATCCATTTGATAAGAAGAAAAGGTACTACTATGTTCAAAACATTCAGTTGAGCTTTGACATTACATTCTACCACTATTGTAGTGGTGGTCCGAATGAGGACCTTTTCTTTGTTTGGAAGTCCCCAGGAATGCTGGAACCCTTAAATTTATAAAATTTTGCAACATAGATCTCCAAAGTATTTTGTCTCAGATTGCCATTTATATATTGTTTAATTCTATTATGACATTATTACCAGTATAATATAGTTCATGCATTGGTTCATTGTACATGACACATTACTCCACATTCCTTCTTACTTACAAATATGTTGTGACAATATTTCCATAGTTATGCCATAATTACAATATAAATTTTATGTTAAAAACACTAGTCATTTTATATTTTATGTCTGTGCTTACACTAGTCATTTCTTAAGTAATTCAGACCATTGTTTCATATTATGATGATGTTTTTCCAATAAAAAAATATATAATGCATTGGGTTTTTTTGTCGTAAAATATTTGTTTTTTCGTTTTCGGTTTGTGTTTTTTTGTGAATAGGTACCTAGGTTTGTCAAACTTGAGTTGACGCTTAACAAAATTCCAATTTGGCATGGCCTTATCCCTTAACCCTACTTTTAGGAATTTGAGAATAATTTTGATAAACTCGTTTTTTTTTGGTTTTTTTTGTGTGTGTGTGTTTTTTTTAAATTAAGAACATTTTGAACACTTTCTCAATTTCTAGACAGTTAAGACCGTTTACACTAATTAGGGTTTCAATGAACTGCATTTCACGGAACCATTTCGAGTAATAATTTAATATATTTGGTGGTTTGAAAAAGAAAACTCGGGTCAAAACTCTCGGATCTAATGCAATGTGGTGTATATATTCTAAGTTTGCAAATCACTCGACATTAAATGTTTGATATTCATCATAGTTGTAAAATATTCGGAGCTTATACAATATTATTGGACCATTTGCATTTTGCTTGATAAGCACAGTGAGAACCCCTGCAAAATCAAAGCAAATGTAAAGTTAACAATCGTTGAAGGGGAAGTAATTCGACAAACACCGTTCGGCGCCATCCACCTGTCGGAACGTCATAATTATTATCAAACACATATAACGTACATGTACGCCACCATCCGGCTGGATGGGTGGATCAATGGCATCGTCAGCGCCGGCTGGATTGAACCAGTAACACACACCATGTTACTGTTCCTGGTTTATTTTCTGAATCGCTCTTTTACCATCTTCTCGTTGAAATAAGCCTGTATTGAAGCCTGTGTTATTATCATATAAGTTAAAATTTGTTTCCTACAAATCAAACATACTGTGTTAATACCTCTCCTGGTATATTACTTTGTTTAACATGACAATTAATTTGTGCGTAAAATTATATAGTCATTTGTTGTTAAAATAGGGATTTTTAATTAGGGATTCTTAAAACAGAGACTAGTATGCAATTACCTTAGAACAGTGGGTTATCTGACCGATTGCATTTTCATACATGTTTGCAGGTTCGAATCAAGCTTCTATAGTTTTATTCAATTTACTAAATTAACTTTCCTTCGCATAAAAATCTTCTCTTCACATTAAGGGTGTAGGTAAGTATGATATTTTAGTAAGTATTTGTATTTAAGAATGCCAAGACGCTTCATTTTTGACAACAGCCGCTGCTTTAAAGATAATATTTGATTGGTTGACGATATTTTCAAACTTTTGTAAAACGATTATGCCATTTTCGTACGTTTAAAAGAAAAAAAAAGGTAAATGGAGATGCCTAGAATCTCCACCAACGGCAGTCGCTCTGATCTTTAGTCGGACTGACCTTGTGTCAGTATTTGTTAAGTAGGTCAAAAGTTAGGTTATATAGCTACACATCTTAGTTTTGAAGTCTGTCATAAAAGAAGTCCCATTTAGGGAAATGGCCGAGGTAATTCGACTACTTACATACATCCGAGAGATGATTCGTGAATTATCCGAGGTGTTCCGATTGGTCGATAAATGTTAACCCGAAACTAGGTGACAAGTGTATGAATTTGAGTTTTTTAAAGTCTTAACTCTGATAATTCAGTCACTTTCATGTACGCTATTCAGATCTTAATGTACGTATGTACATACAACATTACGTTCATGTGGGTGTGCGGATGACTGTGTGCGGGTGTGTGTAGGTGAGTGTGTGCCTGCGTGCGAGTGTGCATGCGTGTGTATGTGCGGTTGTGTGTGTGTTTGTGCGAGTATGTGCCTGTGCGCGCGTGCATTTCGGGAGCGGGTGCGGGTGGTTGTGCATGTGTGTGTGTGCGGGGGAGAGATAATAAGTTCAAAAATTTAGTTATAGTTATTTTGGAACCTGCAAACTGGTTTCTATAAGGTAATGATAGTCATTGTGAGAATACTTGATTTCATACAGTTTATAATGAGATGTGTTGCGGGCATTTTGTGTGATAAATATGTCTACAATGTTGTGGAAATAATGAAAGCAGAGATTGGACAAATAGAAATATTTCGTGACGGCCTTGGGCGCATGTCAATTCAGCTTATGATTTGATACCATTCAATACACATAGGCACGATCGTGCCTAAGCGTATTAAATAACATATAAAGTAAATAAGTTGCCACGATACCACACGAAGGTCATTCGTGACTTTAATGAAAGAGACTTAATTCTAAATGGGAGATTTAATAGTCTACGTATGCAATATATCTTAAAATAGTCAGCATTTCGGTTTGGAATAACAATAATGATTTTCGACAGTTCTGCTAATGCCTAAATAAAGTGTTTGTTCAATAGTTTAATGAAAGATAAGCATAAAATTCAACTAAAATAACGGGAAATGCACAGCAAAGGTTTTATACCCGCGTGAGCTAGGACATAAGTTTTTATTTTCTGGAATGAAACAATGTTACTTCTAAATTCCAGAATATTTAGATAGTTTTGAAATGTTAATCGCGACGACATAAGTAAAATCAGTGTATAATTAATTTCAGTTGCATGTTGTACCGATAACTTTTTCTAAGGGTTTTGAACTAGGTTAAACATATTAGATCGACATCTTTGTATGTTGTCATTCAGTGTTTTTCTTTTGAAATCATTTAGCTGTATTTTCAGATTCTTCATGTTCTACGGACAATACGTAAACGTTAGACTGCAGGAATGACAATTAAGCATTATGATTGACTCGGAGACTTTATAAAACATCGATTTATGCCAGGTTCTCGTGCATGTTTGTCCAAATATATATTATAATTGAGCCTTTTTAAATCAATTTATTGATCGTTTGCACTTTTACATCTATTGTGTGTAAATATAGTGTTTCCTTAGTCCAAGCAACACAATTTATGATTGGTATTGAACAATCGTAAATTATGTGTTAACACTACAATATTTAATTTATGATGGTCATGTGCAATCTGTCACTTTGTTTGATGTCTAGCTGAGTTTATGCTCCAATTAACGGAAACAACGAAACCCAATTGGAACGTAATATGCCACACAAGGTTAGCAAATAAATACTTTTTATTGCTGCATTTTAGTTTAAACAATTGCATTTTTTATCACAGGCAATCACATGATCGTACGTTTTCATATTGAAAAGATTAGTCTAGAGAAAAATTACATGTATTATTATAAACTAGGAATATTACTTTAATGTCAAGAGTTGCTTGAATAATACGCCACCTGGTGTAGTCTGATAATATTAGTAAATAATATAAAAAGGTTGATATAATTTTAATGCTCTTAGTAAAACGTATCTTATATATTGGATGCATCACCGCCAAGATAACGTTTACTTTCATCCTCACTGGGGTAAATGTTTGTTCAGACAACATAAAACGACTGGCTTGTTTTAAACCGGTTTACAGAACTTTGATCCTGCACTTCCTGGCAGGGTAGTTAGTAGCAGGGTGGTTAGTGGGGTGATGGTGGGGTGGTGGTGGAAGCGTTTTCTAAATTAAACGGTAATGTGAAAATATGTCAATTTGAAACTAGAAAGAGCACAAGACAGATCTTGGCCATGAAACATCCATGGCGCCGTAGAATGCATACGCTTTAAACAAGAAGATGATTATACTGGGATACTAAACACTCTCTTACACTGCTGTCGAACCTGACATAACTCTGTGTGGAAATGGAGTATCTGTTACTTTGTTTTCTTCCTTGTTGCTGATTACATCTGTAATTAAAAGCTGCATAATTATCTGGCATACTTGGTTTGATTTGTTAAACATGGCATCGTCAAACAACTGAACAATCCTAATAAAGCCTGCTATCGTTTTATTAAGTTACACTTTATTGTTGCAAGCTACACTGTTAAATGCGAAATACGCGTTCTTTTCTCTGATAAATGTCTAATAGAACAGGTACCATGTCCTGTTATTGCCTACCAAAACAATTAAGGACAGCACTCTCAAGAGCGGTGAAACAAATTATCCCAAGATGGATCGTATAATTAGATATAAAAAATCATTTACTGGAATAAAAGACAGAAGCTCAAACACCAGTGGAAAGTTGTAAACGGTCCTTTTGCCGACTGACCGTTCCAAGGCGGTAACTGCTGGTTTTTCTTTCTGTATATTATGTCCAGTCTCTGTATTTTTGTCACTTTTACATTTATCCTTTTTGCCTTTGTCTAGAGGTAGTTAAGATTTATATTTCTGTGATAAATTCTTATAGGACATTTTCTTATTTATTTATGAAGTAAAGTAAATTATTTCTAACGTGGAACGGTCTGACTAATATCACAGCTTTTTCATACATGTAGTATTATTTTGACTCCGTGCTTTGCATTTTACGTCTTTTATATTTTTTGCCGCCATAGATTATGAGATAAAATTATGCATACCATGTTGTGATCGTCTTCTTATGCTTAAAGCTGATCATTCACGTGAACTATAGGACGACGTGCAGCTTTTTCTTTATATGGTATCAAAGTCCAACCTCCTTCAAGTCGAGTCCTTTGGATTCCACGATCCTTTAAACAGTCCAACACGGTTCTCATCAACCGATGAACGTCAAATATCAACGATTCATTCCTTAAATATACGTAACAACTTTGACAGAATATAATAAAAGACAACATCAATTACACGAACAAGGAGACTTTTTCACAAAAGCTACATTGCATAAGTGGCTTTATTCTGATCGTGAATACGAAAATAATTCAAGGTTTTATATTGAATTTGCTTATAAATTTAAAACGTTTTATCTGAAGAAACTTCATAAACGTCACACCTTTTTCAAACTGTTATATATGTGTGTATGACCAAATTTACTAAAGCATGCTTTGCACATGTTTAATACAACAAAGCATATCAAATTCTTCAGATGTGTTCACAATAACGATTGTTCCCTGTATTCGATATATACTATTTTCTTTACCGATACATTTTGCGATTTTGTGCGTCTTTTGCCTAGCGCATGTAAAATAAAAAATAAAATTGCTTAAATAATATTTCTTACAAAATTTACAAATAAAATAATGATACTTTTTAGGTTAAACTTTTTCCACTTATATAAAAGGAGAGATATAAATGCATTAGTTTATATCTGAACCATTTAAGAAGCCATAAAATTAAGATTCTTTCTGTTATAGATAAAATGCACTCGAAATAAATAAATAAAACAGTTCTGTGGTGAAAGGGTTATACATATCATGTTGCAGTGACCATAACTACAACGAAGCATGTTGTGGACTTTTAAAATAGTTTACGCTATAAACTTTTCGAAAACAATACTTGCAATAATTACAAAACTTAAATACATTACACGTATATACGTCTGCTACATAAATATTTAACCAGGCGTATAAACATTTTTAACCAACATTGATAATTAAATTGTTTCTAGAGCTGCTTTGAAATCGCTTTAATATATTGCTTATAGTCAATGTTCTAAACAATCACGTTGGTTTTCTCTTTAACTCTGTTGATAACTTTAACACGAATGAACCTTTGGGTTGGGTATTCATCATGCTTTCAACCATCCCCCCACCCCCCACCCCCTAGCTCCGCACCCCCCCCCCCCCCACACACACACACACAAACAAAACAACAACAAAACAACAAAAGAAAACAACAACACTAAACAAACAAAACACAAACAAACACACACAACAAAACCCCAACAACAATAAACAAAATGGATAACAAATGTGTATAGTCCATTGTTTTTAAGATGTAATGTAATGACACGGATAAAATCTTCTTTTTTCCTAAGTGTGTTTAAACATATAACACCTCTTGTTTATAGACTATTAATATCCTGTCACGATTGTTTATGGACATGTTGAAGCCATAACACTCCTATGGTCTTTTTACTGATAAGATTTAGCAATAATTATATATTAATTAAGCACGTTTTGCCATCTACCTCTTACGTAGGAGACTTAAATTATCAATTGAAAGTGCTATGTATCTGATAAATAAACAATTAACTACTTCTAGAAGATAAACGTCTTACAGAAAAGGCAATTTTATAAATTCTAAATTATTTCTTAATTTTTTCTCTTCCATATACTGTGGTACTAATTATGACGTCGCTAATATAAATACCTGTGGTACTACTTATAAGACCTTTTCTTACATTCCTATGCAAAGACGCGCTCGGCAGTTACCGAAAAAGTTGTACAGTTCCCTCATAGTATGTTTAATTGAACGTATATACAACTCTTGTCTGTTTTAAGCAATAATTAATAATACATGTAAGTAATTTTCACGGGGTATGTTTTTGTTTCGGCCATTCTTGGCTACGCTAACGATTATATTGTTTTTGTATATTTGTAACATAACGTATGATAGAAACCTCAATAAGCAAAATTTTATTAGACATTATAAGATTAGACAAATAACAATATTGTTAATGTATGAAAGACCTAACTTCGGCGCCGTATGACCTATTAAGTGTCGGTGTGCCGTAAAACCCAAATAAATAAAGAAAGACCTAATCTGAAGAGGTGTCTCACATGACCTAAGCTGCGCCGGTGGTTCTCCTTACACATTTGTCTGGGTGTCTTCTTCCAATTTTAGAAATAGGCATTGCTTATGTTACAGATTTTATTATATACCAACTACAGTCTACGGGAGGCCCCAGGTTCGATCCCGGGCCGCGACATACCAAAAGTCGTTAACAATGGTAGTGGTATAGCTCCCTTGCTAACGCTCAAGCAAATATAAGGGTAGTTCCACGACTGGTTGCCCCGGTGTCAGGATAATGTGACTGGGTTTGGTTTTATGCCAGGTGCTCACGGCATGCTAAACACAGTGAAGGCAGCACTATATCTGCTTCAAGTGGACACCGTCTCCAGATAACTGAAATACTGTTGGTGGGACGATAAACCCAATAAACAAACAAACAAACAAACCAACTACAGTCACAATACTTGTATAATATAAATGGAAAATATTTTATCCGGAGCATTAAGACGGCTTATTTTATTTCGAATAACATATGTGATTTATATACGACACAAATTATTGCTTTACGTCATATTGCACACATTAAAGGATATTCAATACGACGTATGATGTACGATTGTGTTTAATGAAGAGAAAAACAACGTACTTCTATTAACGGCTACGCTTAATCAAGCCTTATAAAAGATATCGTTTTAGATAGCACTGAATTCAATAGACGTTGATGACTTTTACTTACACGATATAAATGTAAGGACTAATGTAGGTATTATCCCTCAATATGTTCGTAAATGGATGACAGAAGGTTAATGATAACGAGAAAGATGACGGAGAAGCTGGAAACTGTTGACACCTTTGTCTTCCTACGAAACCATTTCACAGTTTTACAGTGCGTATGCAACTTCTCCTAAAAACTGTTTGGCAGTTTTTATTCATAGATCGTTAAAGCACCTCCTCGCCGCCCCCTCCCCCCAAAAAAACAAACAACAACAACAAAAACGTGATCTTTTTAATGAAGTACTTACCTGCAATCATCGGATAAACCGTTTTCCCGACAGTCTAGAAACCATGATGCATTTTTAAACTTAAATTACAAGTAAACAATTAATATTTCACTTAAATGAATATTTCAAAAAGGAAAAAATGGTAAGTTAGTTAAACTTTATGACGATGTACGTTATGATATTTGATGTTATGTCCTAAAATATAGTTTCCTTATTGACAGTATGAAAATATATTTATTACGGGTATATAAAAATGCAAGGCCAATGTGCTCTGAATCGATTCAAAAGGTTAGCCAGAAATATTTACAACAAATACAGATGGTTTCCATACGTGCTAAAACTGAAAATACAAGTATTTAAATAATTATTATATATATATTATAAGTTTTCATATATATGATAATTTTATAATTTTATAATAAACTCTTCGTATTGTAACTATTACATGTTTCCAACTACACTGTTCGTAAGCGTGGGGTGTGTGAAGTGGTGTTAGGCCTGTTTGTGTCTTTTCCTTTTTGATTACTGCGATTGAGTACGTGCTTATGTATTAGTGTGCAAGCGTGGGTGAATACGCGCGCGCGCGTGTGTGTGCGTGCGTGCGTGTGTGTGTGTGTGTGCGCGCACGCGCGTGCGTGTGTGTGTTTGTGTCTGTGTATGTGGTTTTGACTTGATGATCAATGACAGTAACGTTGATTGTAACTATCTTGCAACAATGTACTATGTACACGTGGAGCCAAATAAAAGTCCGTTCTGTTCTATTTATGTTTTAAAGGACAAACAACACGCGAGGTCAAAGAAAATACTGTGAAACAGTGATGTTAGTGGTTTGTTTTTTCCATTGTTTACCAGATCATTATACTGGACACCATATCAGGTGACATAAGCGTTAGTCTAATGTGCTGGATAGCACAATAGTTTACATAGCACTTGGCATAATTATGAAGGTATGGTTGTCCATGCAGGTGATCTGTGACAAATGGTGGCCTTTGATAATGAATATTTACTTTTCCATGCATCAATAATAAAACCTGCTCGTACAAAGGGTTTCAATGTGATTTCTAGGCACATGATGTTGGTTTTTTTCAAAAGCAACATGTGCAAGTGCGTCATCTCATGTCCAATCCTTAAGTTTATGCAATTATACAAAAAATGTAAACCGGAAGCAAATAAGCGAAAGTGAAATAATTTTTTTATATATTTTCTCTGTCATTAAATCCATAATCACGCCATTAAGAATCCATTTGTCAGCAGCTATTGTCGTTACGTGCGTTGTAATTAATGACATTAAATCTGCCTTAGCATAACCTGTCATTTCTGTGGATTAACAATAAAAAGATATTTGGCACGCTTAGTTTATCTAAGCTAAACATTTAACGGGCAAACTCGATGTCGAAGGGATGATGATGATGATGATGATGAAGATGATGATGATGTTGTTGATGATGATGATGATGATGATGATGATGACGATGATGATGATGGTGATGATGATGATGATGATGATGTGGAATAAACACTGATTTTACTTATTCACTTTTTTGTCTAGTTTGTTGACAAACCCATGTATACATGTATGCGAAACAAAGGGTTGGCTGTGTGAACGACATTTTGCGATGCAGTGTCCTTAATGTATCTTTTTCGTTGCTTTTAAAAAAATACTGCCTTTATAATGATTCTTAACGACGTGGTGTCTGGAAATGGGTCAGACAACACTTATCTACACCAACAAACCTTGGGGAATGATATTAAGTAGAACTAAATTGTTGTTATTGGTAAACGCACGCTAACCCCCAGCAAACCATAAGGTTTAATCAAGAACTAAGAGTTATTTGTTATTTTATGTACATTTTGAATAAATAATTTGGTTTCTAGTCCATTATTGTACCTGCTTGCAACATTTATATGATATTTTGTTTTCATAAAAAAAGCCCGTTGCTGCGTCTGTGTATGTTTTGTTTCCATTATTTTCTTGTTTGGTACAGTTTCGTTTAGTTTGTATGTGCCAATATTACTCATATCAACATACATGTATTTATAATGCAAATTTAAAATTTGTTTATTAATTGAATATAATTTGTTATTGTTGTTGATAGTTAAGTTATTGTTTGACATATTTTTTTCTTGTTATTTGTTAATTTACATTTCTCAAACTTACATATGGAATTTCAAAAAAATATCATATCGTTTGTCATATTTCACGTTATATATTTTCTTCTTTGTTAGATTTGTTTGGCTCATATTTAAAGTAAGACATCCACAATGTTTTAATTATCTTCTTGTCCATTTATTTATTATGCATTGTGTCAAGTTTTCTAGTATTCAGAATAATAATGTTTTCTGTCATCTTTCTACTGGGGTATAGACACATAAATATTAACTTGGTAAACAGATATTATCTCTGACATTGATAAACAATGAAAGATGAAAATTATTCTGCACAAGGATTATCTATGGGTTGTTGTAGCCTTGCAATTATGTTGTTGTTGTGTTGTTTAAGAAAAGCAGAAAAACAAAAATAAAATAACAAAAACACACACACACACACAACCCCACTAAAAATAAATAAATAAATAAATAAATAAATAAATAAATAAATAAATAAATAAATAAATAAATAAAGAAAGAAAGAAAGAAAGAAAGAAAGAAAGAAAGAAACCAATAAACCAATAGATAGTTTCCATGTGATGTCATCGACACTGATAAGACAGTTAAAGACAGCCATCTTTGTGGGCAAAACCTAATGCAGGCCGAAATCGGGAAATATGTTCTGTATTAAACTAAACACTGCGTTTTTATTTTTCAGTCTATTTTACTGAATTCTACATCAAATTTAACAGCTGTTATAAAGTATTTTAAATAACAAAACTATATTTTGATAGTTTAAAAGGTTAAAGAAATACAACCAAAAATGATACACTGTTCATTTTGTTTTAAGTATGAGCCAATAGTTTTATTTATTTCTGTGTATTAATTCTTTGTACATTTATCAATTGTCAAAATATTGTATTCTAAAAATAGGAATTTCAATGGTGTATAGCTTTTAAATTTCAGACAACAAATAATAAAATTACAAGAAAATAAAATTTACCTTTCTATACAAGTAATATGAAAATCCATTGAAGTTACCATCAAAGATGGCTGCCAATATAATGGATTTTCACTTATGTGGAAACTATCTGTTAACAAATAAACAAATAAACAAGTAAATAAATAAAATAAAACGCTTCGAGAATATATGCTTAAAGCCAAAATAACTACTGCAGACGCATTGCTGATTTATAGCAGTTGTAAAACAAGACTAAAGAAATATTTAGTCGATTGATTAAACAGCTATTAGTATGACACAATCGTTATTCTACACATAAATGTTATTAAAAGAATGCTAATTCCATAGTTTGTTACGAAGGCAAGACCTGGGGCGCTTAGTGGAAGGCATTCCACAGTTTATTGCTTTGCTTTCAGTAAGATGCTTAATGTTAGTTGTTCCATTTTGTGCGATATTTTATTTACAATGTTTGTATTTCGAAAATCACCAGATGTACGAGGATATATGACATCCATTTAAGCACCCTAGTCGATACTTTTGCAGTTTTATAAATTCCAATGCAGCACCCCTCTCTCTCTCTCTTCCTCTCCCCCCTCTCTCTCTTTCTCTCTCTCTCTCTCTCTCTCTCTCTCTCTCTCTCTCTCTCTCTCTCTCTCTCTCTCTCTCTTTCTGATTTTTTGTAATGTTTCGTTTGTTCTTTGTACACCTCCGTGTTTATTCCTTTGCTGCGCTGGTTTAAATTATTTCAATATACGATTCGATTCTCATAAACCATTGATATATTTCCTTAGGCCTAAATCGGTGGTAGCTCAGATCAGAAAATCGCGAATAACACCAAGTTCCTCCACGATGTTAAATATTTATTTAAGCGATAACATGGACCATTTATGTATAAATAAATCGCGATCTCTCTCTCTTTTCATAAGGTATCTCCAAAATTAACACCTAAATCTTAAAAGAAATTGAGTATAACACAAAAACGAAAACTTAATTTTTAAAAAATGATATTGACCTTGACTATTCTGACTTGAAATGAAGCCATTTGCCATAACTTGTCAATCTACCAAGTCAACAAAATTGTATCTCTGTTATGACAGGAAATATTCGGTGGATATAAAAATACAATTAAGGTACCGTATCTTCTTATTAAATTGAAATGACATTGATTTGGACCTGATTGATATCAAAAGCAATAAATAAAATTGTGTTTGTAAGGATTTAACCTTAAATATTCATCTCATAATTGATCTCTTACATAATTAATTGTTCTTCATATGATATAGTTCGTGTAATTAGCTTCAAATAGACCATTTCAAACATCCAGTGCGCATGCGCCGATTTATATCTCGCGCTACGAGACTTGACCCGTTTTCTTTCGATTGTCAAAACTGGGGGCTCTTGCGCAAAGGATTTCATCATTTGTGTCCGTACTTTCTTAGAAAACAAGTTGGGTTGGGTTCTTTTCGGTTTGCACATATTAGCGCCAATTAACGGCTGTTAACAACATTGTTCACGCACTTATAACATGGAGTCGCTATTACATCACTTTGATTTTAATTTCTTCAAGGTTGTAAAAAAATAAATGCGGTATGTTATTTCTTTCTGGCGCGGAGGGCTCTCTGGCTAACACTGCAACAACAAAGAAAATTCTGGGAAACAATCGACGGTCACTATCATTTGAAGTCGCCGACAAGAAATATTTTTTGTGTCAAATTGACCGACCCATTATTTCACAATACTGTGTAACATGATATCGATCGATAATTGTCTTCAAGCTGCCATTTAGAAGATAGAGAGGGTGTGAACGTTGGGTACTGTTGAGAGATTAAAAATGATAAGTACACGTGAACGCGTGTGCTATGAATAAATATGCAACGTTATTGACGATTTACCTTCGCGGCATAAATATAAGTTCTAAAAGAGTGAGAGTGGAGGGGGGTGGGGGAAC
The DNA here is from genome assembly GCA_007844125.1 of Sinonovacula constricta. Taxonomy (NCBI): domain Eukaryota; kingdom Metazoa; phylum Mollusca; class Bivalvia; order Cardiida; family Solecurtidae; genus Sinonovacula; species Sinonovacula constricta. Next base: position 15,820,868 of record CM017565.1, read on the forward strand.
TTTACTATGTATTAATATTTCAGACTGCGCATGTTTTTACTTATATAAATATCCTTACAAACTTCTTTAGTCCATTGAATGATCATAAGCATTTTTATAAAGTAATTATTTATATTTAAGGTATGGATTAACTACAAAAGAATAGGCGAGCTATTGAAATAATACCTTTGCAATAAACACGAGATGAAAATATACCTTAGATTGTGTTCCTTGAAATCCCAACATCCACGTTTCCTCTTCCTTAACGAAAAAATAGTGGGGTTGGGAAAGAGTGCACCATTGTGGGTACTGCTAAATATAGCGTTAGGTCCTTTTATGAGCCAAAAAAGATATTGTAGACCTTAGTGTTTTGTCCTTTTTGTTGTCCTCGCGTAAGTCAATGCATATTGGTCTGTAAATGGTGAAGGTCATAAACCACACGACTGCCATATGGTGACAGTTTCAAACACAGCTGCATAGCGGATGCATGTGTTAATTCTTGCGAAGGGGAAAAGACGCCAAAACACGGTCAGACTTCCTGTCCACTAGACAAACAAGGTGTCATAAAACTGCCAATTAGCTTAATTAGTTGGGGTGTCCGCTCATGTCATAAAATTAGGGATTCAATTAGAGTAGAACTTTATGATGGTATGAAAGGGACCCACGCCCATAGAGAAACATACCCGGTAATATGAATTTACAAAACTTAAATTAATACATTTCTATCTTTAAATGGGTACAAAAATTAAGTACCCGGTAGGGCCCACTTTAGACCACATTTTGGCATAGAACATTCAAGCCATGAATGGGAATATAAGACGTAGCCAGGCGTGTAGACCCTCATTCAAATAATTGCAAATCAAGTAAAGTCAAAAGTTGTATGCAGATTTTGAATCGCAGTCCACGAATTCCTATTAATCATTTATACGTAATTGCGCATTATGTGACCGATGCATTAAGAAATAGGGATTTTGACACTATTGTCCAAATTTACAACATTGTTCATTATAAGATATATAACAACTAAGATTAGAAGCATAAGAAAATTTGCTTGACAAAGATCCATACCCCTGTAACTAAAGTAATGATGATGCAAATGACGGTGATGCTGCTCCTGCTACTGCTGATAATGATGACAGTGATACCGATGCTGTTTATGATTATTATGTAAATGGTAAAAACGGTTACGGTGATGCCCATGACGATTACGATGTAGATCGTGATGGCGGTGATGCTGCTGCTGATGATGATGATTAAAGGTGATTATACAGGTAATATGGGATCATGATGATGATCATGTGTGGCCAGATAAATTTAATGGCGGTAATGATTATAATTTCTTTAATATTTAACATGTAAATGGACGTGATATAAGTTCGTTTTTATTACGGTTGTTTTATTTAACTTTCAATTGATGATTGTATACGTGCACTATTTGGCAACTTATGGTTATTCAGACGTTGAACTTTTGTCAATTTCATGATTTTCAGCACTGTATTACGTTCAATTAGATAATACAAAATCCGGAAGTGAAGAGCCCCCAGTTTTGCAAAACAGGTCGAGTCTCGCGAGATTTTCTCACAAAGCGTCTACTTGATCAGCGGAATAGGATTGGCTAGACGCTTGGTTTGAAATGGTCTATTGATATGCACTTCCTTGAACTAACGTAAGAATTACCTTTACTGCGATGTCGATAGCAGCTTAACGCTCCGTTAACAGGGCACCTGTGGTGTAATTATGTACATGAATGTACGCCTGCTGTAATGTCGAATTTGTTAACAAATCCACGTTATACAGGGGCATGTTCACCGGTGATGCATACTATTCACACGCTGGCGAATTTCCTTTTATGATTAAAATGCAAACAGCGTTATTCTACTATAGTATGTTCATATCCGTGTTATTAATTTATTCATATGTATGATGTATGTTTTTGTACACCGCCATCTACAGTCTTTGTAGACTTGGCAATAGCATTTGTGGCTTGTGTCAATAAACGGTTTGACTTGATTTGTAAATGTCGTACAATGCAGTCAACGTATATACTTGATCTTTGTATGTTCAATTCAAATTCTTGTGATAATGAGTTAAAGCAATTAAATGATGCAATTTCCTGGATATGTCAGTGACACATTCGTATATCAATTAGACAAGAAACTCTACTTGCATTTTACATATACTGCTAACATCAGACTGTCAATTTACTGCGCTATTAAGATGAAACTATTGCTTTTGAATAAAAAGAGTTCGTTCTGTTAAATTAACGTTTCTCGTGCATTTATATTTCAATTATTTGAAGTAAAGGTTGGAATTGATGTGCATGTTCAATGAAGACATGCATTTATATGACTAAATGGCTCAAAGAATTTTTTTATGTTAAATTCATAATTTGCCAAACATAACGGTTTGTACTTACAAGAACCGGGATCGTTTCCATTTTCAGATTTCATTACGCGTAGATCAAATGCGTTTTGTGTATAAATAAAACAGAGCAGAACTTCTATGCATTACGATAAGTTCGAAATTAAGTCATCATTTGAAAATAGTCAAACCATGTACTTTTAAATAACAGTGGTCTGTATTTAAGAAGACAGATAACAGATATGTTTATTAACGTAATTATTAAACAGGTAACTGATAATTACTTTCATATTATTATATAAATATGGTTGTTTTGATGTCAAATTTGTATGACGTGTACTGATACCACACAATGTCATTAGTATGGATGTTAAAACGTAATTTGTTACGGATTCTTTATTATGACAATATTAAAACCTGGTCATATAATATAAGTCGAATTTTAACTTAATTAAGCAATTAAGCAGATATTTGACTAAAGCGTAAATAATGTTGTCTTCAGTTTACAGTCAAAAGCATTCTACTATCTAATGTAAGCTAATTTAATTAAGTTTTCATTTATAATCAAAAGCCCACCCACAAATATATTTTCCACAAAACATTTGGTGGATTCTATTATTTACCTATGTTAATATTAACATGTTAATTTAAAATTCTTACTACCATGTACCAAGGATCAACTGATCGCTTACTTTTACCATTTAGTTATAAGCGTAAACCTATTCTTGATAAATTGATGAATCAATGTTGTAAAAACTATGAAGGTCATTGGTCAGCAGACTGTAAACATCCGTGACCCTCGTTTAGCTATTGCAATTTCTAACAATAGTGTTTACTACTCATAAACTAGGATTAATTTATTAATTGATATTGTCATTTCCTTACGCTCGTTTAGGACTGTGACCATTAACTTTATTATCTTGAAAAGCCACTTATGTCACGGTCGTCTTTTGCATCGCAAATAAATCACCATTTTGTTCTGAAAGTGGAACGGCGTAGGGCTCTTTTGTAGAAATCGTTATGATGTCTGATAAAATTCACATCAACTTACAACTTCATATAGAAATGTCACTGACCGAATAGTATCATGAATAGTGTCATCAATCCACAGCCCCATCTTACTTGAAGTGTTTGTTTAATCGTGTTCAGGGAAAATACAGACTAAGATCTTCGGATGACAATCAATTTGCTGATCCAAAAACAAGAACCAAAATCGCTGACAGATCAATAGCTGTAGTTGGGCCAAAATGGTGGAATGCCCTTCCTAAAGATCTAAAATGTATAAGAAAGGAAACAACTTTCAGAAAGGAACTAAAAACTTTTTTGTTTAGAATGTTCTACAACTTAATAAATTAACTGTTTTGTGTGTGATAAGACAATTGTAAATAGCTCATGAACTCTGTGAAGCGCAACAGAATATTGTTAATATTTTTTGCGCAATACAAATGTATTTGTATTTGTATTAATAATGACAAGATAAATAAATGTTGTACCAATGTTTAAAAAGCAATACGATGGCAGTGTGTCTACCATTGGTTTGAATCCCGAATTATGACCTACATAAACTATTTTCTAAATATACCCGACTTTAAAATAAAAAAAACATGTAATATTCCATTTCAATTTGTAGTTGTTTTCGCTAAATATTATTTATGTATACTAAGTATAGACGTCTTATTTCGTTATATATTATTTATTATCATATCATATTTCGTCTTTTTTTGTGCATATCCCAATGAAAACTTGGCCTGTTCCCTTCAAAGGACCAGGGCCAGTATTCACTAACTATTCTTAAGTAAGAATTGCTCAAGTCATGGACTTCAATCCGCAATATCTTTAATATGTATTTCGCTACATTTCTGTATACATGCTTGACACATGAACTTTGCTACTTTTAGCAAAAAATCACAATAAAACTTAATATAAAAGCTTATTTTTGCTGGAATGGAAAATGTGACTTATGCGTAAGTCATTACTTAGGCTTAAGAATGGTTGGTGAATGCGGGCCTAGACTAATTTAGCGTAAATTCAGGATATCTTCTCATAAACTAAACAGTTTAAACAGTGAAGCGTAAAACTTTAAATTTAGTTAAATAATTCCATCATTGTGTCCGTATGTGTTTGAAAAGTAAAGAAGAATGTTAAGTTACGGCTATTAGTTCTTCCAACCGCTGAACTTAATATGGCCAGATATTGATATGATGACGTCATATGGTGCGGGCACGCAATGTTTTGTTTCATTGTAAAAAATGTTACATAACTGTTTACTTCGGGTGTCTTATTCATGATGAATCTTTAATTTTTAAGAAGTTTGTAAAAAAGAAATCCTAAGATATTCCGATATCAATACATACCGTGGGTAACTTGGCCAGCAAATCTTCGTTCTTTCTTATGACAATATTCAGGACGCACTTGGCGCACTTGAGTGACTCCATGCATAAAATAGCACTGAAATTAACCAATGAAATGATTCGGTCCTTGTTCATATACAACCTTTTGTTTACAATATGTAAACAACAGGCGTCGGAGGTAAGTTCGTCTATTTTGACACTGACAATCAGTTTTTTTTAACTTCAATTGAAGAGTATGGTCTATGTAACTTTTAATTGGACGACTTTTTGCTATTATTTAAATTTTATTAACGAAATCAATGAAAATGACCATTTACCATCCTAATTTCCTACGGCCAGCATAAAACATAGCGGTATGTGTGAATATGTGTTCCGACACATACATCTCCAATCTCAATCGCTCTTTTGAATAAATGCTTATTTCTGACAATGTCCAATTCAATTTCGTTCGTACGAACACAAGTGCGACATGCAAAATAAACAAAAATATTTTTTATCACATAACCTAATGACCACTCATATCAGACTCTCTATTTATCTCATAATTTCCCTTGTTTTCCATTCAATACAACCATACTATGTTTTGTATAGTTTAATACAGTGTTAATTGATGACGTCATCGACGTCATCATAATGCAGTTCGTCTCATACCACTGTTTCACCAAGTATTATTGTTAAAATTTCATTGAATCGTATACTGGCTACTGAAATCATTTAAAAAAAGAATCTGACGCGCGTTATCACTTAATACAAACATTTATAAAACTCGCCCAGGAAAGTTTTAGCAAACCATAGGCTCGCTTACTATTACTTTTCCTGAACTCGTTTAATAAATATTTATATTAAATGACAACTCGTGCTAGATCTTTTATTTAAGGCGTATTGTTCGTTTTATCGTTAATTATTTGACTTGTGCATTATAGACATAGATTCCGGTCTGTAGCTGGTGAAGAGATGTTTCAGAAATATCGTTCAAACTTTTAACAATATTCAAATTCGATAAAAATTGGAAATTGAATATCTGCTGTACATACTGTACATAATGAATTAAATATTTGGTGTTCTAAACAATTTATGTCAGATGTATATAATTGATTCAATTAATTTAAGAGAAAATGCCCTTCTATATAGCTGTATTTTTGTAACTACAAAGACAAGAAAATTATTGTTTTCTTACAATTACAAGGTACCTATTTCATTCGAAAAATGAACGTAATTCGAAAAATAAATGTAAACACCGGGCAACAGATAAAACATTAGTCTACTGTTATTGAAAGAATTAAGTATTGGGAAGTTTCATCTACAAAAGAAAAGGAAAAGAGAACATCCCCAGAGAAACTCTATGAACAGTCACAGACAAGGGATGCTAGTAGCTGAGCAGGAAGAGCAATCGGAACACCTCGAAAATTCAAGAATCATCTGATATCTGAATCATTATGATAGCAAAACCCCTCGAAAATACACATCGAAAATATACATGTCGGATCATATGTCGTCATAGAAAAAAATTGCGTTTTCTTCTTCCGGCTAACGAAACGACATCGATTACTGTAAGTATCATTGCACCAGATTTATCCGAGGGATGAGTGTCCCGATGACGGAAATACCCGAGGAGTTCCGATTGTAGGAAGAGTGGTCGACTTGTGTCTTCTCTGACTTCTCGGCCCCATAACGCATGTTCTGGAATCCCGGCGACGACGGAAAAAACACAACTTTTAATTGTGCCAGTTGTATATTCAGACACTTGCCTGCGATCTTTCTCAGCCTATAAAAGCTGGTTGTAACTGTAATAACATTACTTTTGTCGGTGCGATGAATTGAACAACAAAACAAAACAACAGGCATGCTGTGTTCCAAGCCAGTTAATTACTAATTACTGGCTTTTCTCTTTGTGTGTTGCGTCTCGTCTCTGTGTTTTTGTAAATTTTACATTTACCCTCTTTGCCTTTGTCTATAGGTAGTTCAGAATTAAAAATCTGTGGTAATTATTAAAGTGATTTTCTTTTTTTTCCCCCTTTCCTTTCACGGATAGTGTTGCAGCACTTCTGAAAATCGGAGAATTTCTGTCACGTAGAAATGGATGGGTTAAAACAAACCTCTTCTCTGTTGAACGACGTTTCGATTCATGGTCTTGATTGTTTATATGGCGGAGGATCTATTTAACAGATGCGTATGTTTTAATTTAAAAAAGTAATTTTAATGTGGGTTAAAATCAAAAGAAAACTCCCCTGTGTTGAATGACGTTTCCATTCATAGTCTTGATTTTATCCATGCCGGAGAATTTTTGATTTTTCTGCTCGTTGCCTTTATTCTGTTAAAACTGGAAATAAATAAACATTCCTATGATAGTTTTTTATAAAGAATCTAAGTTATATTTGTCTGATCTAAGATTTTGTTAAATCCTAAAATATTTCCTGAGATATGAGAAAATATATTAAGTTTCATTCATAAAACCAATGAATCTGAGAAATTCACATTGATTTTTCAGAATTTAAGCAAATTTTCATAGTTTTAGTTTAATCAAATCTAAGATACTTTATGAATACAACACTTGTTGTTAATGCATAACATACAGTGTTATACATGAAATGCTAATATTACATCTTACATCAACACATACACTTAACTTTCAAACATTCACATATATTTCCAACTTAAGCGAACTCCTAACAGAAGCTACAATTTATTTGTTGAGACAATGTTTGCCTTCATTGTATCTGTTTTAACTCCCGATACAGGTGCTTACTGTTAGTTGTTTCACTTTGACGGGATATTTTTAATTACATTGTTTGCTTGATAGAAAAACCTCCAGGAAGTATAAGGTTGGAGCGCTCTACAAACCAGGTTTAAGCACCTCAGTTACCACTCAAACAGAGTAAATGTAAATGTGACAAAAACACAGAGACGAGACATAACACACAAAAAGAAACACAGAGACGAGACATAACACACACACACACACACACACACACACACACACACCACACACACACACACAAACACAAACAGTTACCGCCTTGGAACGGTCAGGCGGCAAAAGGAAATGTTGATGCCACATTAATAGAACATGACAAACTATATAGCCTCCTATACTACATCAGCCTAAATGACTGTTTATGTCGGAAGACAGATTTGTTTACGACCCAACGCAGTTATTTACGTGGAAATAAGATAAAAGAAAATGAGTTGAGTTTAGAAGCTGATATTGTTTTACGATGCGTACTTGTCATGTTACCAAGGACATACGTAGTTTATATGTTTCCGTTGCTAAAATATATAAACACTAATGAGAATGCACATTGTCTACAGTATCAAAGACAAAGAGTGTAAATCAAGGTCATTGCGTACACCGCAATTACACGACCAATATCTTTTTAGATTTTTATTTTAAAACTTATTGATTATATATTGATTCTAATAAGGTTTAAGGTTAATTTTAAATTTAATAGTGTTTTCTGTTTGTTTTAAAACTGCTATATCTTTTACAGATAATTATGTTAATATGTAACCACACTTTGTGTATAAACTAAATAGTCTCCCATAACTCTACATAGAGTGGTTTTGTACCTTTCACGTTCTATTTGTGTTTGATGTCTTGTAAATGCAAGTGGATTACGTTTTTATTGTACAAATGTGTTTTACTTAAAAAAATAAACACTTGTCACTTGTGCACCCACGTCCATAAATGCTCACGAATAAACACCATAATGCCTTTATATTCTGTTATTTGTAAAAATATTTTTTCTTAATATTTCTTATTTCTTAATTCTTAACTGTATGAACATAGTTAAAAATCATCAGAAAAGTTATTAGGCCTCAAACTGATTTGAAATTTCCGATTTTTCGGAAGAAAACGAGGGAAATATATTTTAGTGAAAGGAGAAGCAGGAATTTCTTAGTATATGCAATATAGTGTCCATTCACATAGCCTACCATAAGAGCAAAGTTGTCTTGGCAAAAGAATCTTATTAATATTTGGGATTTTTCTTGCATATAGGACACGTTCTTTAATCAGGTTAACCAGACTTATTTGATATTTTAGTTGATTTGATTTTTATTCTTGTTTTTAAAAGTGGAATCCAACAGTGTGCCTATAACAAATTCATGAAACAATATCTTACCACTTCTTTAGGAGAATTAATTTCAGCATAAACTCGTACTTTCGTATGAGTAAAGACGATTTTTAACACTGCCTATCTTGTTAAACAGTACGAATAGCAATAAAAACACTCGAAAAGTTCAAACATTCCTAATCTATAAATAAGCACGATAGTGATCTCAGCTTAAAATAGACACCAACATCAGGGCGGATATCCTGGATGACTATATATAATGTTATCTCAAAATTGAGTGGTCATGTGGTTTTATAGTTAAAAATAGCTATCTCTGTAGCGTGGCTCAGATAGGAAATACCTGTTTGCAATAAGGAATGTGGATTTCTGTTTCACTGTTCACACTGATCTTTGGCTTCAATGAGCAGCATTTTGCAAGATCTTTTAACGTAACAATATTTTTTTTGTTATTTGAGAAAATCTATTTTGGTCCTAACAATCGGATGCCACCTTTAAGGGAACATAGAAAGAAGTGCTTGCCACGTTTATATTTCTCCAAGAATTGGCATCATTACACCACATGCTGTACATCTAGATCCAACTAGACCGCCGAACAGTGAAATGCGAAATAGTTTACAATTAAAATAATAATTATAATGCTTATAATTCTCATTAATCATAAAGCAGATATCGCTTTGTTTGCCTGTTATTTGTTAAAATATATCTATGAAGCAGAATTGATAAACCGCATGTAAAATATACCGATGGATATCAGACAACTACATATTTCAGGATGCGTTAGCATTAATTTTCAAAATGTCAAGGCATTTATGACGGAACATAAAGGTTTCATTTCATATTTATCTTTTTCATATTTCCAGACGTAATCTCATGAATAAGAGAATGAGCAGCAACAAATACTGGCGTAGCTTCTTTTAGGCACTATAGGCACGTGCCTACACATTTTTTGAAAAACAAATCAAAATTTAAAAATGCCAAAAATGAAAAAAAATGAAGGGGACGGTCGTCGCGGTGTATGCATAAGCTTTAGATACACTAATCACACAATCTATTGTGCCTAATTCCATAGGTACATAGATTTATTGATTGTTACTGAAAAGTGTACCACAAAAATGTATACAAAACTCCGCCCCCACCCCATTTAAGATTTAAAATGCCTTCACATAATTTTCTGTCAAGCTACGTACCTGATAACCAAGCGTACTAAACCAAAAGTCATATTCAAGAACCGCTTTCAAGAAAGAAAAACATACTAAGAAAGGAAGACATTTAAGATAAGTGAGCAGCTAAAGCACCGTTCTTTTCGTTTTCCGAAAAGTATTTTAATAAAGCAGCATCACCATCAACTATATTACCGTCTAATTTTCACCATTTAATGCAAAAAAGATGGCCTAGCTGTAAAAGCGTTAGACAGTTCATATAATGATGTTTGATAAAGTTACAGACATGTATATGTTCTATATTTCTGTGATTCCGTGGATGTTCCGATTTAAAAAAAAATGCGAGTAGTAGAAAAAACTCAACAACAACACAACACAACAACAAATAATATAATAATAATAATAATAATAATAATATAATAATAATAATAATAATAATAATAATAATATAAATAATAACATAGTAATACTTATATAATATATTATTATAATCATGATACAGAATGATAATCCTAATTAATTTAATGATGCTAATTATTCTAATAATAATACTACTACCTAACTAAAACCCCTCCTCCTAATCATACTCTCTATCTCCTCTCCTCCTCATCGCTCTCTCCTCCTCTCCTCCTCACTCCTCCTCCTCCTCCTCCTCTCATCTCACTCCTCGTTCTCCTCCCTCCTCCTCCTCTCCTCTCTCCTCCTCCTCCTCCTCCTCCTCCTCCTCTCCTGCTCCTGCTCCTCTCTCCTCCTACTCCTCCTCCTCTTCTCCTCCTCCTCCTCCTCCTCCTCATCCTCCCTCCTCCTCATCCTCCTACCTCCTCCCTCCTCCTCCTCCTCTCCTCCTCCTCCTCCTCCTCTCCTCCTCCTCCTCCTTCTCCTCCCCTCCTCCTCCTCCCCTCCTCCTCTCCTCCTCCTCCTCCCTCCTCCTCCTCCTCCTCCTCCTCCTCCTCCTCCTCCTCCTCTCCTCCTCCTCCTCCCTCTCTCTCCTCCTCTCCTCCCTTCTCCTCCCCCTCCTCCTCCTCCTCCTCTCTCCTCCTCCCTCCTACTCCTCCTCCTCCTCCTCCTCCTCCTCCTCCTCCTCCTCCTCCCTCCTCCTCCTCCTCCTCCTCCTCCTCCCTCTCTCCTCCTCCTCCTCCTCCCCTCCTCCTCCCCCCTCCTCCTCCTCCTCCTCCTCTCCTCTCCCTCCTCCTCCCTCCTCCTCTCCTCCTTAGTAAGGATCATCCTTATATCTATCTCCTCCTCCTCTCTCCTTCCCTCCTCCCGCAGTAATGCGTCATCCGCCGCAGGCCGCAAATTCCGACTTTAAGACGATGCCACATGAAGCGGGGATGTTTAACTAACGTTTTAGGTTAATGACTGGTATCAGTAAACCACACTTCTCAATCTATAAGTCATTTCTACTAAAACCCACTCGGCACTCCCATTGTATATACAAAGGTTACGGTTAACATTTGGTTATTTTCTAACAACGGTTAACTTTAACTTCCTTGGTTAGTCAACCAAAGTGGATATCTATTTGTATTAAAAGGCAGTTTATGTTACTTATGTTATGTTACTTAACCAAACTGTTAAATTTTAACCAAAAGTTAAAGAAACCAAAGTATCCTACAATGCAGCATCTTAATTTGTTCTGCTAAATGAGCGACCATTGTTATTTTTGGTTATAACTTACAGACCATTGGGAGAATGGTTAAAACCATATATGGTTAAAAATGGAACCGGTAAAATTAACAAAAGCATTTATAAAATAGCTAAGCATCAAGTTTACCAAAATGTATTAGGTAACCAAACATTAACAATTGGTTAAAATTTAACTAATAATAATTATTATTATTATAATTATTATTATTATTATTATTATTATTATTATAATTTGACCATATATCAAAGCTTGTTTGTACATAACCTTATATTAACCTAAAAGACCACATAGAGCGTGTTTCGTGACCTCAGCATGAAGGTTAACAAGAAATAATTGAGAGAGCGTGCGTGCATTCCTGTGATGCTCTAATGGACATTGTAAGTAACTGGGACAATAACGGTTATTTAAATGCACACGATTATACCTATAAAGCAAAATTGAAAGGCAAGTTCAACCCCCTATCATGAACTTATGAAAGTCTGTCTTAAGAAAAGCACGGTCTTTTAATACAACTTACGAAATTCTTGATGTTATTCTGTATTTTCATTTTGAAAAATGATATTTGGCTATTGAGTATCGCTTGGAGACAAAACATCACAGAAGCAATCAAACAAAACATTCTAAAGGATTGTTTGGACTCATATTATCTGAAATATCCTACATCAAAGAGTATTAATGCATGGAAGACAATTTAAATCTACGCTGATAGTATTAATTATAGTAAAGTTATCCTTTTCCTTACTCACAAACACAAAAAAGGTTATGAGAAAATCACCACAATAATGTTTTATTTCAAGATTACAGTACCATGTAATAGAATAAAAATAATCATACTGTTTTCTTGATTACGTACAATTAAACGTCCTTGTTGACGATCGAATGCAGCAGCAGGTCCCGAGTAAGAGATTTATAAAGTAACTTGAAGTATATCAATATTACTTAATCAATAATAATAAAAATGAGTGTTGGAAAATTTACTTTTTATACGATTGACATTTCCCGACATTGGAACGTTGACTTCCTGGAATAAATTCACAAATTAGCTCCTCACTTATGTGGAATATATACAAAAATAATCTAATACTTTGAATGGATATGAACAATTATATAAATACTACACTGGCAAAGAAAACAATTAAAATAAATTAAAAGTTACAGTTTTCATAATGAGCACAATATATGCAATCTACCTGGTTTTGGGGAATTCTAAGGTCTTAATACGTACATGTACATGGTAGAAACAGAAAACAGAACACAAAATGAAGAACCAAAAGTTTTAATAGTTCATTTAATGTATGTTATTTTTTTATTAAAAAAATCATTCCTGTAATAGGTATAGTTTCAGGAGTAGAGTAAATATAAAATAAACATTTTAACTTTTAACATCTTTAAAAAATCGTGTTGTTTTAAGCTGTTAATTGATATAAATCAACCATTTGAAACAATGTTTTGTACTCCTTGTCTGAATGTCAAACATACAACAACCGATTTCTTGTTATTTTAAATAGTGACATTATCATCTTCAGTCTTTTTCGTAATACACAACATATTAGTTTACTAACTAGCTTAAAAATAAAATTACAATTAGTCACTTAGTCATAAAGAGTTCAGCAGCAAACAAATAAAAATACAGTGAGGTAATTTGATAAACTACTTCAGACAATTGTCCTTCATTTTTTTCTGATTTCTATTAAATTTCATAAGGTAAATCATAAACGGTAACACAATATACTTCATGCTAATTAACTAGGTGTAGCCTACATCATTCTTGTTAATCATAAAAGCAAAGTTGTTTGACCATAAAAGGACCCGTTGCTAATTTCTAATTTCTATAGAACATACGTGATAACATTTAAATTGAACTCTTTCCGAATGAACCAAATAATAGAATGCGCCATGGTTCCCTGTTCTGTTTGATTCTTTTAAATTCTATTAGAACGGTTATTCGAGAACTTTGTATAGCAGTTACTGGTTAATACTGCTAAGTTCAACAAAGTCTAGTAAAGACAGAGATAAAAAATGAATTAAGGTACATCTGGTACCCTCGCTTGCTATCTGCTGGCCATAACCACCAGGGCGCAGCTGGAGGCTTTAATTCTGGTAGTGGTCGGATAACAGTTATAGTGATTAGGAGTTCTGCGGTCCAATGACATTCTTTGTAAATCAAGTGTGACACCCAGTTGACAAATCACACACTAATTAGACTTCGACCCTGCCCACTGCACTTTACCTGCAATTTGTAATTCTATATGTTTTTATTTGGTGGTGGTACAGTATACCATTTTGTTACATGAAACCACATAACACAAACATTGTTTCTTTTTCTTGACATTTACCACAAAGAGCGATCGATTTGGTCAGTTTCATCTTTTTTTCATACCAACAGTGTACACTTTTTAAAATTTACATGAAGTAAGTTTTAACAATCTTTACCCATATATTACAATCTAGGTATAATAACTGCATACTTATTGATAGTAGCATTGTTAATGTGAAACGATTTACGCATACAAAAGGTAAAGGTATTTCCGGATCCGAGTTCCATCGAGGCAGTTAAGTGTTTCTGTTTATGACTGGCGTTTCACATGTTATATATATATATATATATATATATATATATATATATATATATATATATATATATATATATATATATATATATATATATATATATATCCCACTCCTCACAACCGTTATGCTTCGCTGTGATACAGTCACCACTTGAAACGTGTTGAAACTCACGTTACGATGGTTGAGATAAAGATTATTATATTGTCAATGTAATAGTGTTTCATACGATATAAATGTACTTGTATTAAATTATAAAAAGTTTTGAAATGTAAACAATCATTGAATTTTATCGAGCCTTTTAAGACTTATTCAGTTTTTTTAAAATTTATATAAAAAAATATATTAATCTCGTTCAAATCTTGCTTGTCAAGCTTATTGACGATTTTTATTTTTGTGGCAGAGGTAACTATGATCTGAAAGGCAAGTAATCTCAGACATGTGTCTTCGACATTTATACATAACATACATACACATTGATTCTGACGTCTAAACACAACAAATTATTTTGAAGGACGGAGTGAGTTCAAGCAAGTGATTTAGGGCTAATAATTGTTCATTGTGGGTAAACAAAGTCTTGCCTATATAAGCAAACGTTAGAAATGCTTATTTTAACACATTCGTTTAAAACATGCATATACAACTTTGACTTGATACCAATGTATGAGGTAATATGTATTTGAACGTAATATAAACTATGTATTCATACTCGTTGCACATGTGTTAATCTGAACATCCAAAGATTCCGTCAGGTCTGGCGAACTATACGAAAACACAAAGTCAAAGCACTGGTACGAACTAATTTTACGCAAATACAGACAATTGACGAATACAATGTAAATGCTATATGTAATACCCTTTACAGGTAAGTTAGTGACTTTTTCTCAATTTAATGTAGACATGATATGGATGCATACAAAATATGGTTTAGGGTTTGCCTAGGTATTCTTTTAATAAAATATAAAACGCCTTTAAATTTTAAATCCCAGAAACATATTCGAGTAAGTTTTTGTGGAAAAGTTTAATGAAGTTTATGGAGAGCAATTAAAAACCAAAATCAGTGACTAATCCTTTTATGTACAGATACGAACTCTTTAGTTTCAATCTTATTAATTACAATATAAACTCGGGGTTCTTCTTAAGTAATAGACATCAAATATATTAAATAAATATATACAGTGGGCAATACTAAATTAAATCCAGATATTTACAAACTATATACAAATATGAAAAATAAATGCGCTATGTGCTGAAGAAACATCGTAACTACTTTCAGCTTCACCTAATAATACTGTAATGAATAAATAAATTGTAAGTCAACTTAATTTATAAATGCCATAAACCAATCAGTCACAAAAAGTGAAGCCATTTAACAGTCAGCAACCCAGAAGTGATGCAAACAAATGAAATCTAAATAAATAAATATGAAACAATGAAATAGCGAGTGTGTTCAGATAAATACATAAATATAATATTATTTAACGGACGAATCGATGCTATTACCTTAATATTATTTATGGAGAAAGCGTTGTTCATTGATTGCTTTGAATGTCTTGAAAATCGGGCACGCTTTTGACATGAATTCAGTATGATACCATTATGCTAGTTTATTTTAATTTATAATTAATGATTCAATATTTCTTGTATGGTCAATGATTTTAAAATGGTGGCATAGGGTGGCTGACTTCAGCGTCAGACTTATTATTCTGTTATAATATCAAGCATTCACATCAACACACGTTTATATGTACATAGCCAATGCAGTGATAGTATCAACACAAGGTAGGTGTACCAATATAAAACAATGTAGATACATAAACATGAGGATACAGGATCAAGTTTATGTCAAAATGAATTTTTTCGACTACCACCTTGCCTAATAAGTCATAATAATGCGGTGATATGTACACCAATCATATAAAGTGAGAATATTAAATATTCGATTTGACAATTATATAACAAATAGGTCATACTTGTTTTAAAGTTTTCGATGACAATAACAACACATACGATAAGGGACAAAAAGGTGTTACTCATGTAGAATTTGGTTAAAAATCTATACTGTAATTCATTTGATGTGGCGTTTTATTGTTATGTTTTAAGTTCATTGTTTAATCCCAAAGATACAGTTGTTGCCATAATAGAGAATTAATTTTATATAATGGAGAAGCCTTTTTTTCTAGAATCTCTAGTAAAATATCGACTTGCAAAGTGCAAGTAGCTACAAGACATTTTTACATGAAAGTCCTCGTCCCGGCTAGGAGTCCGACATGTGCTGTTAGGACGGGCCGATTATACCAGATTAGATACGATTAAACGAATCATTACGCAATTACCAGAATGTACATTGTGTATTGTTTTAACATTATTTTCACAGCAATTGATGGTAATTGGTGTTTTTCGATCGAGATTATAATCAGTGAGAGATTTACTTCTTTTAACTCGATAACCAAACATAGTATATTTTTATATCTAAATATATTGTTCACATTATACATTATTAGTGCATCAAATTGTTAATGCAGTATTTATGGGGCAAATATGGAATGCAATGTGTTGTAATATTTTCATGTGTTATACTAATTACAAATAACGCAGACACGCCAATTACGCTAATAAGATAATTTATTAAACTATCTTCGTGATTGGGTTACTACTTTGTTTTTTACAACCTGTACATGTACCTGCATGTCATGCAAGAAGAGGAAAAAGCTATGTTAAATATATAACGCGTCACACGACTGCAAGCAATTGTAATATCAAAAAGCAAGCAGATTGTCATTAAAACCATATCATATCATTCAAAAGCGAACTCATAAAAACACTGCCCTCTTTCAACCAGTGTACATATACCGTACCACAATCAAGCTTAAATGATTGGTCTTTGTATGTTTTGTAAGACACATCTTTTGGTCTTTGCTCAGGCGAATGTTTCAATAGGGTTTTTTTCATTAAAGGAAATCTTTGAAATTGAAGGAGTTTTAGTATCGGTAAACATCATGTTAGACTGTGTGCAGGAACCAGAGCTGCTTCTGACCTTTATTTTACGAATACCTGATGACGTCTCTACCTCGTTAACATCTTCGTATTTCATGCAAAAGCTCTTTCTGAATTTTTCTAGACAAATCAAGTAAATAATAGGCTTCATACTGCCGAAGATCAGTAGAGTGCAACGCAGGGTGAAGTTAACGTCCTTCATTTCTTTCTGGTAGATGAAGTTGTCTCGCAGATCAAGCAAGGATAACAGAAAGAACGGCGTCCATACTGCTACGAAGAGGGTTGCCGTTAATGTGAAGGTCAGGGACAATGTGTTGTTCATCTTGGTCACCGTGTTCTTATTGCAACTTATGTGTATCGAGTTTCGCCTCTTCCACATGAAGAATCTGGCCTTCACAAGCGTGAAAAGTATAAAGCAAGTCGGCAGGAAGTATCCAACGATAAACGTGACGATGGTCAATCCAGCGTACCAATTGCTTAAAATTGGTTTGCAATTCAGAATTACGATTGGAATTCCTGTTGCGTTTTCTTTGTTGAAATCGGTACTTGTAGGAAATACGAAGGATTGCTCTTCGAACAAGAAGACTCGTGGTAGAGTTAACAAGGCTGCCACTGACCACGAGGCAAAGACCATCCATCTGGCATCATTGCTTGTCCATTGCCGTTTGGCAAAATCCAGAAGTCTCCGAAGACGGTCGGCGGACAATATGCACAGCAAGAAGATCTGGGCGATATTTGTCAACATCGTAAGACTCTTGAATAGCTTGCATCCAGTCGTGCCAGTCGTCCAATTGTGCAGCGGGTGCAAAAGATTAGCCAAGTAGAATGTATTAGATACAATGCAGACGAAGATGTCGCAGAGGCATATGTTGATGATGACAATGACTGTCAAAGAGGACAGACGAAACCGCTTCAGGAACACGAAGATAGAAAGGCCATTTAGAAAGGCGAAAATTGTAGAGATGATTGGCGACAGCACAATGTATATGAGATGTGAGAGGTTTGATATCATCTTGGCTATTTAGTAGTGTCAGAGGCACGATACCTTGGCTACTAGCAGGCAAAACCGAGGCGTCTTTGGTCTTCAGTGTTTTGGCTTCCCCTCACTATTTTGTCCGATCTCTAATGTTGTTGGGTTTCGATCTCTAGGTCAACAGTGAAACGCTCACGATTCTCCAGTAAAGCAGTTTGTTTTGTTTCTGTAAAGAATGCAGCATGTGTCTCTTGCCTATGTTGATGAATTGCGGTAATTTAAGTTTCGTCTATTTCTGGAGTCTTGGGTTATGTTTGTAGCGTGAATCTAGAAAGAAACAAAACGAAAGGTTTGTGTTGAAACGCAAAAAGAAGTTTATAAATAATGTAATTAGTGTATGAAAGAGACGTTCAGTTTTATGAAAATGTCAATCTAATTATATTACATAGCACACGGCATATCTTACAACCATAAGAGAATATTAACAACGGCAAGGATTGCAGTGGCGTTCTATAATTTGTTCTCCGCATAAATCGAAAAAGGATGTTAAGATAAGTACCTAGATTAAATTAATACATTTTATCCAGACTTTAGTTTGAAATCTTAAATTATTAAATAAGCTTGAGGCGGTTGCTTTAAGATAAACGTTAAAAACGTGTGTCCTAATAAGTAATCATGGTCAGTCCGGGACGGCCGGTGACTTGTTGTCACTGTTTGTCTTTAAGAACCTCTGAGGAAGTTCGAAGTTATAGCAATGTAAACAGGTTTAAGCATCCCAGTCGGCTCTTTATCGATTGACAGTTCTAAGGCGGAAACTATTGTGTTTTCTCTTTGTTCATGCAATGTCTCCTTTCAATCAGTTAAATTTACTGGTAAAGTGTGTCTTGTTGCTTATGGATTTTAATAGATGTTAAAATAAGTATTCATAGGACCCTTTGATTTCGTTCATACATTGGACATTTTTATTAAATTAGCATCGGGTAATCGAGAGGGGAAAATAATGTAAATAAGTTGCGATGAGGCCAATACAGACATAATATTAAATATAAACCTTTGTCTGGCTTGAAAACGTTTGTTTTTGTTCTGTTTATAGTTATTAACGTGTTTGGTATGCTATTTCAATCATTTATGGTAAAACAACAACACATTTACGTTTCGACTTTCACCGATACCAAAATGGGTGTCTTTTTTTCATTTAAATGACCTTATAGGTCCATAACCCGTAACATCTGGTATCTAGTCCAGTATCTAAAAGAAATATTGACTGCACGCAGGCAATTTTTAATGCGAGCTCATCAGAATGACCTCGTATCCTATTAATTGACTGAGGGAGAATGATTGTCATTAGATTATCTTCATTTCTGTACGTAGGTTGCTGGGTTATTTGAAGTAATTTGGAAGAATATAATGACTACATCCTTACAAAAATAATCTTTTTATCATGTCGCTTCTGCAAGCACTTTTGGTCATAATAAGAAAGTAGGGTAAACCTATGTTTAAATAATTTATTATCGTTTATCCTCTCAGTGTATGTACCTAAACAGGTCACGTTTTACCTGTATACGATTCCGACCCACCGCCTTTTCTAGAATTGCAATTACAATTTATGTGGTAAGAAATTTTTCTAATGATGCCACGTCGAAACCTATGTGCATATGCGAGAGCTGTTCAAGAAGTTTTTGTACTGACCTGCTGTTATAATGACAACATTTGATTATATCAACTTATATAGTATAACATAACTGTTTATTTTATACAAATATAAATATAAATATAAAAATAGGCAACACTAAATTGACGCACGCACTATAAAACCTAAAGCCATGTATACACCTCTAGATGTTTTTATTTCAAACTCAGTAATATCGTCCAGGAAAGCAAACATCAATGTTAATTAATTGCCGTTTTAAGGTGATTCAAGAAGAGTTCGAAAATGTTACGCGTTTAAAGGAACTGTTTTAGTGAAGGTGTTCTTGATATTAAATAACAATCGGAGGGTTTTTAGTTTAATTACTTATAAGTTGAGAACTACGGTTTGCTGCTACTAGTCATTATCTAAAACGTAAAGACGCCGCTTCATTTGCATCATCCTAAAGTCGGCAATTGTGGCTTGCACCGGATGGCGCATTACTATCCTTGTTTAATAGCTTACAATGTGGTCAAGTTTTATTGAAAATGGAACATTACTTGACACTCTGTAGGGAAAAGTTTATATGATGATGACGATGATGATGATGGTGATGATGATAATGATGATGATAAATCATTTTAGATAATTTAAATATATTTGTTATCTTATTATTATTGTTGTTATTATTAAAATTATTATTATTATTATTATTATTATTTTCTCGCTTCTCTCATACTATATTACGTTTCTGTAAAAACAAGGCATAAAATATACCCATTGACATCAGCATTGACAAACCTGTTTTTGTATGAAAGAACATAGATGAAGATAATACCCATTTTTAAAAGATAAAATTATATGTGTGAAGAATTTAATTTTATTATTTTAATAATTGTGCATAGCTTCTGATTGTTCATTTAAGAGCCTTAACTAATCTTTTGTTACAATACACCATTGATAATGACAGCTTGGTGTGTCGTCGATAAGGACATGGCAGCTGCACAACAAATATGCATATTTTAAGCACATATGAGTACAATGATGATGTCCACTGTTTAAATTATACTCAAATGGAGATGATGCTAAACAAACAACACTGATAACAACATCCTCGGTTTATGGTGAGGTTGTATTGTTAATCCCTGTCTCTATTTTCCCATTTGATTGTTGTTGTTCATCGCAGTAACACTTTTATGGTCATTACTGCGACGCCCATTTGTAACTAGAAGACTGAAGACAAATGTTTTGGTAGAACCATGGCCACATGTGTGTGTGTGTGGGGGGGGGGGGGGGGGGGGGGGGGCGAAAGGTCTCACTTTGCCAATGTTATATATGTTTATCTCAAAAAGACAGTTGACAAAGTGATACCTTTTGTGGTGTTTTGGCAAGGCGAAAATCCGTTCGGTGTTAAAGTAAAAGTACCCTTGGTGTTTTAGTAATATATTTGCAGTTTTGCTCTATTCATTCTTGTTGAACTTTTATTACCGGTACTTTTAAGGTTAACTGCTTTCATATAAGTTGAATACACATACACAAAAAAGTTAAACACAATTCAATGATAGAATCATTTGTGTTAGGAATTGCTGTGAACATTAATAAACAATATTAACCAGAGTAATTGTCAAATTGTTAATTATTGTTCATCGCCAGTCTTAAAAAAACTGTTATTATACCCCTATATATACCTACTATTTTGCTCTGATGTTTAAATGATGTCATTGAACTTAAGTAGTGAATGAATGCCGGTTTGATCTTTTCTCTAAAGTAATGGGCCAAGTAAGAAACAATGATAGCTACAATTAATAATATTATGTATGTGTGTGTGTTTTTTTCAAACAAAAAACATGACACATTTGCGTTATGTTGTAATTGCGTTCAATGGTAAAACCAAAGAGAAATCAATTAGATGAATATTGTCTCTTTTATAACATTAATGTATACATGTGGATATAAATGTCAAGGTCATTGTGATAATAATCAACAAGGCGATCACTCCTGTAGCTGTTTAACTAATAGTAATGATAAGAGATGGGAAAACCCACAACCTCTCAAAGTACAGACTGAAAACACAAAAACATAAGATCACACAAACATAATAATAATAATAATAATAATAATAATAATAATAATAATAATAATAATAATAATAATAATAGCTTGCACGTGTCAAAGGCGAAAAAATCCCGCTAAAAATGCAATATAATCTTAAACTGGATTTACCGCCCGGTATCCTATCGATGCAAGGGCATCATGAGATTAGTTTCTGTCATTATCGACTTGAATCAAATACGACACTATGTAATTGTTTTTTATACTAATCACCCATTTGTGTTAACCGTATTTTCCATCAGTATGAATAGAGCTGAAATGGCATTAACGTTTATACGTTCCCTGCGGTTTAAGCGTAAAAGCCTATACTTTGAATTAGATAATTAAATCGATGTTTGTATGATGCAAATCAGAACATGTCCCTTACATTGTATAACCAATCTGTGCCTGTGATTTAATGACACTTCGTGATATATTATAAATGATCTGAGATGACGAGCTAAACACATGACGACATTATACTGCTTGTATTTAAAAGAATAAATTTTCAACAATATTAACAAATATTAGAAAATACAAAACGGGAAGAACGTACCTCATATTGTTTATAGAACATTTTCTGTTAAGTGTCTTTTTCTTTTATCAACTAAGTACAGTATATTATACATGATTCAATAAAATAAAGACTATTCCGTCTAAACCACAAACAGCTTGATAATGAAATATGTGTACGACAAGAAAGTCGTAAAAAATTAAAGTGGGTGTTTAGCAAAGCATTGTTGAGTTGTTTTCTAAGAAAAGAACCCTGCATGCCGAAGGGGAAAGTAGAGCCTGCAATAACAAAAAAAAAGTATTGCAGACAACAACCTAGAAAGCACATTAGCTAGCAATACAAAAACATTATTCAGGAAAAATGGCTTCGAAATATTCTTTGATATTTATTATTTAGAATATATGCGTTCTGAAATCAATCAGTTAATGCCAATACAAGTCCAGTGACGTTAAAACCTCGCAGTTCATTTCCTTGCTTTTATTACATGCTGTCTGTGGGACTTTGGATTTCACGCATTATCTTTCTGCTATTATAATGCTATTGTTATCGAATTTTGAATCATGAGCCATCAGCATGCAATAACGTGCAATCAGATATATCAATTAACGGTATCAAATCCGCAACTTCTGAAATGTTAGATTTACGTCTTTTACGTTAAATGTATGAATGCTACATGTACGAGGGGTGATCAATAAATTCGCGGAAAAGCGTTCTCGTTTATTTAGCATGCGTGCGTTTTCAGTAATTTTGTATACACATTTCAACATCATTTAATTCTGCTTAGATCCGAAAATTTCACGGCGATTGCTTATACACTTATCGAATTATTGTTACTATAGTAACATTACCTAGCGAATATAACATAAAATGCAGTAGTTACACGTTCATACTGCATCTGCCTTGATAATAGTTTAACTGGTTATTTTGATTTTTGGGCCACTCTCTAATAACCGTAATAAATACCTTTCCTCGACAGAAATGCCTGACCTGTGACTTGTTCATTTTGATAGTGTCTGTAATTGACACCGCTCTTGTGAGGGGATCTCTTTTAGACTAGTTCTGTGCGTCGAGAGAAAACAATGCTTAAACTACATGAATAAGTAGCATTTTACAGTCTTTATTGTTTTATTTTTGTTTTCTTTTTTAAGAAAATAAGGTATGTCGAGGGTAACAGGGCACCCTGCAACAGTAGAAATATCAATGTCCCAGGAAACAAAAAGGAAAGCAAGATATCAACCTATATACGCACATTTTTAAGAAACTGATAAATTATCATTTTGTGTTTATTGTGAGCAAATAACAGTTATAGCTATAAGCGTCGTCGTTTATGTTAAATATAGGAACACAGGCTAAACCCACACATGTCTCGCTAAGAAACATACATCTTCATTAGGAATAATATATGCTTAGTTGTATTACAGGATCGCACGTTACAACGTCCGTTTGAAAAAATATTCGACGATAATGAAATAATATTTTATGCAAGGGAGTTTGCCTTTCATTTGAATGTTTATAAAGATTTATCCTGATTATACAAGGTTGTGAAGCACGAGACTATAAACAGTACACATGCTTTCTCAGTTGAACTAATAATGGTAACATGATTGCAGGTCCACAGGTGGTTTACGACAATATGTTAATGGATATATTAACTGTGGCTGCAGATATTATGTAAACAACACCTGATGCTATTTTGCGTCGAATACTAAAGTTAATTGCCACGTTTCATGTTACTTAAGCAAGCAGAGAGAGAAGAGAATGTAATATATTTCTTATAATACTGTCCATTATAAAGTACGTAATACATTATTCAGTGTTAATTTGAATAATATGCCAAAAATACGTTTGCTTTAATCGTACACTTTGTAAGCTTTGGTAGCATAAAAACATCATTTTAAAGCACTATCTTTAACTTCATTTGGACCCGGCTGCAGGTCCAATGGTTTTTCCAAGAATGTTTTGATAAAATTTATTTTGATTACTTAATTAATTGATGTTCTGATATATAATCGTACAGCAATTTTTTTTTAAATAGTGGTTTACTAGAGTTACCTATATATTACGCATATATTTATATATATATATATATATATATATATATATATATATATATATATATATATATATATATATATATTACATATTTATATCTATAGTTTGTACTATGTTCACTCTTGTTGGTATAATCAAAACGTAATTTGTCTTCAAACATGAGATGAAAGTCAATGACTTTATCCAAAATGATGGTGTTTTTATGGTGTTTTGTATGTTGTTTAAATCTTAAATAATAAAAACATGAGAACATTCCATTAAACATTAAGTATAAATTTCTATTAACTAACGTATCGGTTTCTGTAGGCATAATCGTGTGGTAAATTGCTCTTAATTAATATATGCAGATATTAATTAACTACACCATTTAAATGTGCAGATGAAACTGATATTATTGTGAAAATTGTGTCCAAGTCATTTGATGAACTTAACTCATTTACTGCGTAAAATATACATGTACATATTTGTAATATACTATTACATAAAAGCATGTAAACAACGAGCCTTATAGAACAAATGTCTACGATTACATTGCGCAATATTGCATTTTTAATATAGTTATTTCATGGCAAAAATATATTAACATATTACACAATCATCACTTCAACCATAGCAGGCATACTTAAATTTTTATACAATCCTCGGATAAAAAGAATATGTCAAAAACTTACTGGACAACTAATATTTTAGGTGTATGCTCGTTTAAATGCATAAATAATATATGGACCAGGCGTACATTAATTGCTTTTTCGGTTACTTTTTATGTACAGTCATAACAATAAATGTCGTAAATTAAATTCCATATTAATTGAAGAAAATGTGTATAAATTGCTTCACTTCAACTAAATACAAAACATAACGCATTGTAATAATTGCTTTTTTATAAAAATGTTTAAAATTTAATCACATTGTTAAACATTTAAAGATATGAACTTCGATTAATATGAATAAAATGATAATCTTTTTTATGTAGTCTGTATTTCCAGAATGTCTTGTCAGGATTTGCAACTTTTTTCATTGATATTAAAAACTATTTTATGTTGTTTGTTTTAATTAGTTTAATTATTCTTTTTAAAGTTTTTAATTAATTTGTTTACAGTTTTATTTTTTTCCATCTTAAGAGTATTTGGTTAAACTTACATTTATATTTTCCATGTCATCCATGAGTATAATTATTCCATATCATAAGTTATCACTTACTGTTAGTTGTGGTAATTATCCCTGACGCAGTTCTTAGACTACAGGCACAGCGGTATGGAGAGAGCGTCAGCAGACGACTACTTACTCTATCAACAGACAAATAGGAACTGACAGGGAGATGGATTCTTCTTGGTGATGCGACACAAAGTCGCCAATATCCGCAGATTTACGAAAAACGACGATCTTGAGTTGTAAATCTCTGTAGATTATTTGCGAAAACATTCGGATGTTTAGTGTTAGAGGGATGATCATTTGATAACAAGCTTTCAATAAATAGGAAATGTAATATCGACGCAACCATAGTACCAGTCACACATGAAGAATGGAAGTTTGTGTGCGTGTATGTGTTTGAGCGAGAGTGTGGACGTGCGAGTGTTCGTGCAAATAATAGTGCGCATGCACATGTGTGGGTGCGCGTGCGTGTGTTTAGTTTTTTATTACAACTCAACAACAATCTTTTGGGGGGCGAATCGCGCAATAACAGCTCGATGAATATTACGACAATAAATGGTGTGTTTGGTTTAGATCTGGACAGACTGTACTAATTACCAAGCACATTTGCTGGAACAGTTGTGTAACAATTGCTCGGTATGCAAGGTTTGTTAAGATTTAAACTTCATTTTTTAATTTTATGTGAAAGAATATTACTTTTGAAACTTATTGTAAACATTTGTCGATCTAAGGCGGGTGTTGGTGACTTTGTACCATTTCAAAGTCGTACCAAGATTATTTATTTTGATACTTTGTATGGGATTTGTTGGGTAGGTGTTGTTCAAACTTACAAATTTACTCAGTTAACAATATAAGCTTTTTTTAAAAGAACCCTTTTGTAATAAAGCCCGTTTGGTAATAAACATATTTTTAGTCCAATCTCTTCATTTGCTTGCATCAAATAGTTGAAAATCATGAATATACCATGAAAACACACCAATTTACGATATTTCAAGTTGTTGTGTACACTTTTTTGATATTTCATTCAATTTTCAACGTTGTTTTCGTACATGATTTTCAGCCATATGAGGCATAGCTGTTTCTTGGCCGGTTTTGTATTAGGCAAAAATGTTCCCTTGTTGAACAGGACCTCGATGGCGATCTTCGATGCTTTGCACCAATTCTCTCTTGTAGAAAAGAAAGTGTATTTACCACACAGACCTTGTAACAGAATTTGCAGGTAGATGAGATGTATCTATGCCACTTTGTTACTCATCCGGTTTTTTGGGTCCCATCAACCAATGTGTAAAAATAGGACATACAGTGAAAACACCACTTAAGTTGGAGTTCCGTTTCGTAACACTGTTGATAGGTATTCCAGCTGACCTGCGGTGTGCCAGTGGATATACCCAGAGTTTCTGGTCCGATCTTCCTTTTTAATGTATTGCAGGATGTCCATAATTGTGTCGCTGCGGTGTGTTCTAAAAAACCCAAAACAAACTGTCTTGTACCGATTGGTGTTTACTTACTGAAACTGTTCTGTTGTCCTTTATGTCCGCAGATAGAAATCTGTTTAATCATCTTAACACCTTATTTACCAGACATTCCTGTTCAAATGCGGTTATGACAGCTCTCGTGGGAGTAAAAAAAAAAACATTAACTCAGTGAAAGCGTTATCGATTTGTTAACAGAAAATGTGACAAGAGTACAAATTCCTCTGAAAAAATGTTAAGTACACTCTAAACTTATCGCAGTTTCTGAATACATGTACTTTTCATTAAATCTGGGTCATTCCTACTAACATCAACCGGTTTAGCGAATCTGCGTAAGTGCAAAGCACGTGTTGAATGTCTGACATACTTTTCACACGCGTGCGCACACACACACATACGTTTACACACGCACGCGCACGCAAGCACATACGCAGACACACACGCACACACCTCCACTCATCCCTGTTTACTGAAGTGCCATCAGTATCCCCATTGTAATGTCAATAGGTGACATATCTCTGTTGCAAGCGTCCTGTCTTCTCTGTCCGTCTTCCTTGCTGTCTCCGTCATCTACAGAACAAGAATTAAATTTTTATATGCGTTTAAAAAACCGGCTCTGATGTATCATATGACCTAACCTATTTAGCCTTTTCCTCTGCAATGCATGTCGATGTAGCCTATTTGTGCCCTCTTTTTGACACTGAGTTTTAGATTTATGTGTATATGTCGCTGGCCTACTGGGTTGCCACCTTTTGTACGAACCTGGGCACTACCATTACAGAGTTAATTTCACTCATCATAAGTGGACTTATCACATAAGGTTGTGCCAGCTGGTAACCAACTCTTGCATTGAAATAACCTAAATGTCGATGTAGACGACGTAGTTTCACTGCCCGGATGTTATCAACCCGGGTCCGTTCATAAAACTTGTCATTTGTAGTGGCAACCTATATTAGTGCAGAGTCCAACATTAATGTCAACATAGTTTTTCTTATCTTGACTTTTTTCATGGAGGTGCGCGTCATATGAGTCAAATGTATTACTGCATCTGCTGCTGTATGTTCCATTTGACAACAGTAGACCAACTTCAACTCCAAGTTGACCATTGACCGTTTCAAGGCGGTAACTGACGGTTTTTCTTTATGTGTGTTATGTCTCGTCTCTGTGTTTTTGTCACATTTACATTTACCTTGTTTGTCTTTGTCTGCTGGTAGATAAAATTTAAATATTTGTGGAAATTTTGATAGGACCTTTTCTTATTTACCTATCCATGTCTCAGACATTATTGCCCTGGGCAGACAAAGGCCCATGTATCTTTCACGATCCGTTACTTGTCTCGCAAACCCGATACATTCCCAAACTATATCCTGAAATATCTGCTAGCATATCACAATGGTGATTTTCCTTCTCTGTCTACAACAAAGTTCGAATATTCCATGTCCTTATTCGTAGCTCATTATAAGACGAAGGTGTGCAGCTTTCCTTCAAGGGTTCCTCGTCAAGATCACACGATACTTTTGGTTTACGGTTCCTTACACATTGTCAGGGGTTTTCTATATGGAAAGGGCGGGGGTCTTTTTAATATCTATTGTTTAAAAACACATTAATCGATAGAAAATCTACGGATATTATCAGTAAGCCATTCTCGTACACTACACATTTTAAGTGTCATTTCGGTGAAGTCAAATAATGTCTGCAAATGTTTACAGAGAAAGGTTTCTTACTTTTTTATACATCACATCGAAATAAATACGGTCCTCGAATCCGCGAGGTGAGAGGCCATGGCATGAGAGAAGGCGGCCCAATCAAGTGTAGACAACATAGCAACTAAGTGAGACATTGCGTTTTGCAGCAGATTTCTTGGTATCTCGAAAAGCTGTAGTTCGTGACACACTGCTACGAACATACATAACGTAGTAATGCAAGACAAAGCTGTACTGTAACTAATGGGCGGACAAACAGGAGATTCTGTTGTCCCAATACGAAAATCAATGCGAGATTTGTATACGTATTTAAGCGAAATTTTCCCGTGCGATAAACTTAAGAGTATAATTTACAAGCACGGATCAATTCAGTTAACCTTGGGGAAACAACAAATCCATGCAATGCATTGCGACAGTACATATTTCATGTATGATAGTGGCATCATTTAAAACAACACAGAAAGGATAATTGATGCATACGATTTTCTAACATTATCCTCGCAAAGTTAAACAAAACAAAATCAAAAAACATGTATGTGAGCAACGTACTGATGTAAATACACGTTAAAATATACCTAAGAATACTTAATATTTATGCATTGACGTTACAAATACAAAGGTATTCATTGTTGTTAAAAAACCAATGTTTATTGTTCTTCAAATATTAAGAAAAACAGCGATGAAATTATTTCTTCAGTAGTGTTTCTGTTGAGATCAAAAGGAAAGAATGTAACAAGCATTGACATATCAGACACCGTAAAGATTTACTGCAATTAATTGAAATAGCAATTACTCATGTCATTCAATATGCCGAGTTTCGGACAGTTTGTTTTCTAGATTATAGGCAATGCACCTTGTTTTCTGTTGCTGCTTATTGTGGCTGCGGTGATTATAACGAAGATGTTCTAGTTCTTAAATGATGACGAGGTAGTAATGACGGTGCAGTAATGACGATGCAGATGTCCTAGTTCTCAACCGAATGGGAGTGATGATGGAGGCAAATATATCCAGGTTCTCAATGGCGGGTGCACTGTACACAATTACAGAACACATGATTGAGTTAAAATTGATCAATTTGCAAAATAGTTCTAAGTGTAAACGGTCTTCCTACTTAAGGCAGTTGTTTATTTGTAAATGTAAAAAGTGCCATGCAAACCGCTGAGCTAGATCGTAGGCGTACTAAATACTAAATAACGACGGTAATTAAGGTGACTACGGTGAGAAAACGCCAGACATAACTTTTGCTTAAAATACAAAATATCGTATTCGTTGCGAAAAATAGACACAATTGTATCTGCAGTTTTTTTTGCAAATTCTTCTAGTTATTTTTTTTTTCTAAAAATTACACGGTAAAACTAATTGAGCAAGGGCAAGTATTTAACTGAAATCAGTTAACTGAAATCAGTTTCATGCGTAAGGATATTATAAAAATGTAGAAAAGGTGCAAAGAGTCATCAGATGTAGAAAAAGGCAACAGCCATGGAGAAAAGATTGATGGTGCTGAGGGAAATCAGAAAGAATCAGAAGAGCAGACACCGTCTGCAAAGTAAGTCAAAATAGGTCTTCGAGAGAAGTGGGCCAGGTGGAAAATGACAAGAAATGATACTTGACACGACAAGAGCTACTACATTTTCCTCTTCTTTACTGTTTCCTTTTCTTTACTGTTTATAATTTTCTGCCCTTACCAGCAATCTTGCATTTCTGAAAGCAGGCCAAACCGATGTACCAAACTGTCCACTGTGCCAATTCATGGGTACATCGTGTCGTCCAACCTCAACGACACGCGGCTTAGAGATCAGGTAGTGGTAAATGTGGTGAATGTGTGGGAATTAGTCTATACACTAAAATTACACGAAAAATTGTTGTGAATAATCGGGACTTCTCGGGTAATACCGCCTAACTACGTACAAGTAGCCCTCGGATGTTTCTTGTGAAATGGTGCTTACAGAATCGCGACTTTTTGTTCGCCGTAATAGACAAATTTCGCGCTGTCATTTTTGTTTTTAAATCTATCAGAATTCGGAACTTGCGATGAAGATTCTAGAAACTGTCGAGAAATTAAGAATGATTTGTTAAAAAAAGTCATTTCAGCTATGAATAAGGTCGACTACCAACATACATTCGAGAGATGATTCGTGAATGACCAAATAACAAATAATATAAAATGACATGCCAGACATTTTGCATTAAAATAAAAAAGCAGTTATGGCTTTAATCTTTGATTTTGATTATTAGCTAATAAAATAGGCTATACATATGCACTCTTATAACGTTTGTTATGAAATACCTACCTTAGGCAGATAAGCCCCGCACATATTACTTTGTCTCCCACGTGTACGCTTTTATCCAAGATGGCAAATTTACTGCACTAAATGGCTCGTGTGCATATTTCTAAAATTCTAAGTTGCTTGATACCCCCAATCTTCCTAAACTGGCGTCATCTAATAGGTAAATAATAAAAGGTCCTATCAATATTTCCACATATATTTAAATTTTATCTACCATCAGACAAAGGCAAACAAGGTAAATGTAAATGTGACAAAAACACAGAGAAGAGACATAACACACATAAAGAAAAAAAACATCAGTTACCGCAATGGAACAGTCAATCGGCAAAAGGGCCGACTGGGGTGCTTAAACCTGGTTTGTGGAGCACTCCAACCTCGCACTTCCTGAAGGTTTTTCTATTAAACAAACAGTGTAAATAACAATGTCCCGTCAAAGTAAAACAACTAACAGTAAGCACCTGCATCGGCAGTTAAAACAGATACAATGAACTTATATACATACATAATATCTAGTAATAAAATAAACTATCAACATATGTACAGTAAGTAAAGTAGATAAAAGCCTCGGCAACATAAAAAATCCAAATGAGAGAGTAGTAGGAAATAAAAAACAGCCCAAGCGCTGATATATTATAAGAACAAACAAAACAGCTCAAGCGCTGATATATTATAAGAACAAAAAGAAATCAGCCCAAGCGCTGATATATAATAAGAACAATTTAATTATGGCATCATATGCCAAAAGTGTCAAAAGTGAAATGTAAAAAAATAAATACGAAAGAAAACATCGAATTTTAGAAAATAACCTACAATACAAACAAAATAAAATGTAGTATTGTTAAGAGCTAATAAGTTTAAAAAAAAAAGTTCATAAAATGCCGAGGATTTATCCGCAGTTGGCATATTGTATATAACAACGGTACCAAAATCCCGATGTCATACCTACTGTGCAATCTCACGTAAAGGGTATGGAGACTGCTCAAGTTGTCTCACCTATAAAGGCCACGAGTGGAGAGATGAAGAATTCCAACAGTAACTGTCCGATTATGGCTTTAAGTCACTGTTGTTTTCATATAGTCTCAACGAACTGTCCGGCCATCGTGTAATTTAAAAGCAATGCAAGTTCTTGACCAATGCAGTACAACGAAGGATTCCCGGATTGTTACCGTCAACAATACATTTTCTGATAAGTTTTGTAAAGTGGTCAGAAAAGTTATTGAGACCCTTGATTTTCTTTAACTTGTATAAAACATTTTCATAAAATGCAGTGAAAAGCAAGAACACATTTGTGATGAGTCATTTAACGAAAAGAGCAAACCCGACGGTTACCGCCTTGGAACGGTCGGCTGGCAATACGGGCCGACTGGGGTGCTTAAACCGGTTTTAAAGAGCTCTAACTCGCACTTCCTGATGGTTTTCTCAAAAGAAAACCGATCTATTTGAATACAAAATGTCCAAGTTATGACGAAAGAAGTGACGTCATTTAAAAAAAATAATGTCCCCATAGTGTTTAGAAAAGGAAGTGGTATCATTTGGATTATAAAAACAACACAAAATGTTTGAATAAAAGTGAAATTAACTTTGAATAAAAAATAATGTCTAACAACAGCCTGTCGCTTTTGATTGATGTCGTTCATCGACGTCAGCTGAATGCAGATCAGTTCATATTAAAATATCACCAAGTAATGTAATAATTTTGTAAAATCGCAGATTTGCGATTATTAAACTTATGTTATAAGAATCTGACAGCCATTGTCATTTATAAGAAATATTTATGAGAAGGCTCGTTTACTATAACTTTCCTGAACTCGTTTAATATATGTTAGTATTAAAAGAACACTCGTGTCATATCCTTTATTTCTTGGTATTAACATTTGCATATATTTGCAAGATAAAATGAGAAAACATTTGTGACAAATTGATGCGTTAAAAAGTATGCAACTTTGAACTTGTATCATATAAGGGCAAAGGTATGTACGGAGGTTGCTCTAATATATTACATGTAGACCTACATATTTCCCAATATTTGTTATTCGTGGGTAAAGTTATGGGCGGAGGTTGCTCTAAAAATTATACCTAGATATGACCCAATATGTGTCATATAAGTTCAAATATATGGACAGAGGTTGCTCTAACAAATTACACCTAGATATTACCCAATATGTGTCATTTTATGGTAACGGTATGGACGGACGTTGCTCTAACAAATTATACCTAGGTATTACCCAATATGTGTCATTTTATGGTAAATGTATGGACGAGCGTTGCTCAAACAAAGTATACCTAATATTACCCAATCTGTACCATTTAATGGTAACGGTATGAACGGGCGTTGCTCTAACAAGTTACACCTACATATTACCTAATATGTGTCATTTTATGGTACCGGTATAGACGGACGTTGCTCTAACAAATTACACCTAGATATTACCCAATATGTGCCATTTTGTGGTAAAGGTATAGACGGACGTTGATCTGACAAATTACTCCAAGATATTACCCAATATTTGCCATTTTATGGTAACAGTATGGTGGGGGCTAGGTCTCAAATAAATGGATAATACGGTATATTAGACAGTTTGACAATTAGTTGGGCCCGTGTGCCGCCGTTCTTTGTGCCGCAGTTTAAACGGTACTCCTATTCACACATGCTTTATATGCATATGTAGTGTTGTTCTACACGCTGTTTGCTTTTAGAATTTGACGCACGTTGCCATTAGCCCACCCAACACGCCAACAAGGAAATTCTTATATGCAACCTACAGCATGTAATGTATACTTGGCTCCGAAAACGCCGAAACCAAAAGAAAACGAGAGTGCCATATAGCCTCAAAATATGCCCGTCGAAAATTTTGGTAAATGGTTGACAAGTTTGACAGAGAGATGTGTACATGTATTAAGTTGCAGGAATGCCTATAACCCAAAAAGATTTAATAACCAGTCAATTAAATAACAAAGAATTATAGGGTATTTGCAGAGGTGTCAATTGACCTTACGCCGAGTTTTGATTGACAGCTGGAGCTGCCAGATTCTGGCCATACAGAGCGCAGCATTTAGTCACGTGATGCTATTGTTTTTCGGCCGCCATTTTACTTGGACATTTGAACTGCGAACGCTTGTCACAGGAACCATGTACTAATGTAATGGATTTGATAACTAGCCACATTACTTAGTAAGTTACAGGGCATTTAAATCATGCGAATCCTTATTACCATAATGGACTTGGTAGCCACCCAATTTAATACCTTTTGCGGGACATTTGCAAGTTCTTTGAATTATTGTTTAAACCATATAATGAATACATAGAGAACAGTAAGTAAAGACTTGGAAAGGTGTATTCTAGAAGTTGTATACACAGATGTTCCATACAACTCATGGACAATGAAGCCATGTCGATCATATATATTTGTCAACAGATAGTTTCCAAATCACTGGCAACTTCAAGGGATTTTCAGATGAATTGCATAGAAGCATAAAAAAAATTTTTCTTGTGATTTCTTCATTTGCGGTCCAAAAATTAAAAGCTACACACCATTGGAAAGCTCTTGAAATTCATATTTTTAGAATACAATATTTTTAGAATTAAAAAAAAACACAAAGAATAAATACTCGAAAAAACAAATATTGGCCCATCCTTAAACAAAATTAATGGTGCATTTTTTTTGGTTGTATTTTGTTTACCTTTTAAACTATCAAAATATAATTTTGATATCTAGAATAGTTAATAAAAGCTGCTAAATTTGATATAAAATTCAGTAAAGTAGACTGAAAAATATCACAGTGGAGAGTTTAATGCAGCATATATTTCCAGATTTCAGCCTGCTTTAGCTTCTGCCTTCAAAAATGGCTGCCTTAAACTGTCTTATCAGTGCCTAACACATCACATGGAAACTATCTGTTTAGATAAATTTTGTATATTTATTAAGCAAAAAGATGTACCTTATAAAAACGTTCTCCCACATAGTGCAAAAAAGTACTGGGATCGTTCGTATTCATAATAGACTTCAGACTTAAAATTAAAAAAATCTTTAAATTGAAAATATTTTTT
Organism: Sinonovacula constricta; assembly: GCA_007844125.1. NCBI lineage: Eukaryota > Metazoa > Mollusca > Bivalvia > Cardiida > Solecurtidae > Sinonovacula > Sinonovacula constricta. The sequence continues at coordinate 15,855,922 of CM017565.1, forward strand.
TCAATTATATTCTTAAATATGAGAAATTTACTTAAAATTCGTTTATAAAACCAATGAAATGTCTTTTCCAGTTTTAATTAAATTTCATAGTTTTGGAAAAAAACACTAAAATTCTATATGAATTCCACCCTAGTACTTCATCATTTTAAATGACAATTACTGAAAAACCAACCACAATTGTTCATTCACTGTTTACTGGTAATTCAAACATCATGTGAACCAAAATGATCTTTGTCAAGTCAAGTAAGGTCAAAATTCATTTATAGTCGGTGACAATTTATAAATAATCAACTATTTCCTTTAACAATTTAAACAGAATGCTATCTCTTTTAGTAATTGCCAGTAAAAAATAATGAGCTGGGAAATGAAAAATGACAAGTCTTAGTGCTTTATCCTTTAATTAGCATAATTATACCCTCAGTCTTTAAGGACCTTTACAATTCTCTATAAGTGCGAGCTTAAACAAAAACTGTATACACACTACTAACAGTGAAAACCTAAAATGCCTTGTGCAAACATGTATATGTGAATAGCTGTACTTGATAAATGTCCTATAATATTACAGATTAAAAAATATGTGACAAATGTAAACAGTCAACTAAAATGTTAGTTTATTATTTTAAGTTCTTTAGTATAAACAAGGATTTGTTGGTTTATCATGTTCATGTATTAACTGTATTTCAGTTATCTGGAGACAGTGTCCACTTATATATATGTTGCTGCCTTTACTGTGTATATCATGCCGTGAACACCAGGCATGATACAACACCCAGTCACACTATCTTGACACCTGGCCACCCAGTCATGGAACTACCATTAAGTTATAGTGGCTTGAGCGTAAGCAAGGGAGCTATATCACTACCATTTTTCAAGACTATGGTATGTTGTGGCCAAGGATCGAACCCAGACAATCTTGTACCTGGAGCTGACACCCTACCAATTGCGCTCCAAGTCCGATAAACAAGGATAAGTTTTACTGAGGTAACATATTTGCCACCTTATAGTTATCAGTTATCACAAAATATCAAATTTGTATCACACTTTTGAAATCACAAAAACTAATTTATCTTAATGGCCAATAAATATCAAAATAAAAATCTGCATGTTGCTGCCACTTCTTCGCCATTAATTTTCAGTATGATTTGTTTTTGACAATCACTGCAGCAACCATTTATGATCATTATAGCAATGTCCAGCTTTTTTTTTTTTGGTGGAGCAAGACCCCAGACATGTCTGGGAAGAACCACCGGCGCACAACTAGTCAGCTGGAATACCTCCTCACATCAAGTCCACTACGTCAAGGGCACCCCTTTTCAGTATGAATAATTTGAATTAAATACATCTTCTTCTATGACATGCTATCACTATGAAGACAAAATTTTATCTGCTTCATGTGGAAATGAGCGAATGTACCTAAATAAAATCTAATTTTTAAATAAACCATTAAATTTAAGTAATTTCTTAGGATTTTTCCAAAATTAAGGAAATTTTTTGGTTGAAGTAAGAAAAAATAACGACCCCAGGTTGACAATAATTAGGGTGTCTCTTAAATATAGGTTCATCTAAGACCAAGAAGTGAACTTGCTAACTTGAAATCTCTGACTTGTCGACACTCAATTTAAGTTCTGGTCAGGGGAAAAAAACTCCATGTACAAGGTGTTCTGGCTGAGCTAAAGTGCTCAAAGTGATTCAAATCTGATGTTTGTCTTATGTCTTCCTCAACTCAGAATGGCTCAACATCACCATAGTGACCATAACTGTGTTACTGTGATGTACTTTAAAATCAAAACAAACTTAACTTATTTAGTCCTCAGTTTTTAAAGAAAATTTGCACAGGTAATAAATGGTTAGTAACAAATGAAGAAAAAACTTTTTCATATCTTTTTTTTTTTTAAACAAAATGCTTGGCCATATATGCATACACTTAAACATCCATATAAATATTTGTAATAATATTACATATTTATGCGTAACTGTGATAATTAACAAACTGTGATAAATAACAAACTGTGATAAATAACAAACTGTGATAAATATGTCTTGACAATATCTGTGATAACTGGTAATTTAAAACAAGTGTATTTATAAGATTTTGCAATATTTTTTTTAACTACATCTACCAGTGTTTTTGAAATAACAAAAGGGATTATAAACTTTGTCAAAACTAAATATGGTTAACAAAACTTTAATTTGCATCTCTATGTCATGGCACCACATGAAGGACAACAATGAAAATAAGAGTTCACTTTTTTTTTGTGCTGTCCTTGGTACTCGATGCATGTCATGGCATTATATTTTAAAATATTTACGAAATGCTTTCCTATGTTAAATCTTGTGTTACATTGTAGATTCTTGTTCTGCTATATATGCTTCCTCAACTGAAATAAATCAATATATCTACATTCCACCAACACAATTATGGTCATGTAAGTGACTATTGGTGACGTTTCCCTCTATCATAGATGCAGCAAGACCTCTGACAAATGTCTAGATAGAACCACTGGCACACTGCACATTAACATATTTTAGGTGATATGCTATAAATTGATATGTACATTCAAATTTAAATTCAATATTAAGACACTTCTTGTGCAAAGAGATGTAGACATTTAAAAGTTGCTCCTTTTAACAGTGACAATAATTAACAAAAAATTATCAACAATCTTATATCATCCAACAACAGTAACAATTGTGATCAGGCATAATCATTTTATCATCACAATAATTAACATCATCATCCCTATCATCAAATAAAAACAATTATCATCATCATTATCATCTTCAACACCATCATCATCAACAACATTATCATTAAAAAGAGAATAATAATAACAAAAACAACAGTAATTAAGTTAAGGCAAAAAAAAATCAAACACAATAAATGTCACGTAAACATATTTATCTATTTGTTTTGTTACTTATAAGTTTAAAATGAACCCTTTCTACAAACATTGATGCAACAACTTACTTTTATTTTAATCAGTTTTTTTTTTTTTATTTCTCATAACTCACCCTACCCGTCTAATTACATGTAACAGTAAACATGATCAAAACACACCCAGAACAATCACTGAGAGTTGTTTGAATATGCACTGTAGAACTTGTTTATCATATAATGTTGTAGTTGTTGTAAAGGTTTTAATCAGTTTACACCTGTTCTGCTTCCAGCATCATCAAAAGGTCAATCCCATTAATTAATAAGACAAAAAAGTGTTAGAATAAAGGAACAGTTGAAGCCAGTTTGGGATGGGATGGGATTAGTTGGCATTTTTGCCGATACTGCGCAGCAACATTTCTATCACAGAGGCACTTATGAGGTGCCCAGGGACTGAACCCAGCCTGTCCATTATACTGACACCAACGAGTCAGGCGTAATGTGTCCCCTTAGCCCCGAGCATTAGGAGGGAAGCCACTACTACCAACTTTAAAATCTTTGATTTGACCTGGATAGGGGTTCGAACCCACGACCTCCCGATCCGCAAGCCGACGCTCTACTACCTGAGCTATTGCGGCCGGTACGAAGCCAGTTTGTTTCTTGGAAGCCATTGCTACATGAGTATGGTCCTTGAGAATGCTTTTATGTTTTTAAATTTTCTATAAACTTATGACTGTCTGAAAAAATAATTACAAAAAACGACAATTTTGATTAGCAAGCATGTTACAAGATATCACACATAAAATGGGAACATATTGCATCTTGTTTAAGTATTTACGAAATAAAAATACAGATTTGAGACAGCAACTATCCTTATGAAGTTAATTTAATAATCATTTATACAGATTTATTGTCAACAATATACAGACAATCTGTAGCAAGATAAAAGAAATAATTGACAAAAACTTTGCAACTTCAATTATAATTTTTTATATATCCAACACATGTAAGTATAAAACTTTAGACAATACTGAGCTGGCAAGCATTCTGAAATATACATTTTTTATACGGATTAAAACCTTTTTTTTTCCATAAATGTTCAAATATTTTTTCTGTGATTGCTTTTTTACGATGAGTTAAAATGATTATTTGTCTGATGTGCTATAGATTGTCTTATGTATGTCGTCTCTGCATAATACTTTTAATATCATATATTATGTTAAAATGAACAGTGTAAACATAAAGGACTACAAAATAAAGGGTGGTTACTAAACCATCAAGTGTGTTTATTCAAACTGTGTCATCCAAATAGTGCATGTGTAATTGTGAATAGTTAACCATCTTTACACTAAAGAAGGTGTGCTTTTTGTTTAAAACTGTGTTTGTGAGCATGTAATCTATGTAAAAATAGAAACTTAGAAACTTTTAAATGTGTAAGGAATTGCATACATTGTAAAATCGTCCACAAGAACACGAAGCAATATAATTATGTGCACATGTATATTGTATACAATAAATACCTCTTTATAAAAATTTTAAAAATAGTGATGTAATACTTGCTTAGACAATACTGCTAGTGTTAATTGCATAATGATTTGTGAAGGAACACCATTGATTAAATACTTCTTTGCCAAATGACAACTCTACTAATTTGCCTAATGACAATTATACTACTTTGCCAAATGACAACTCTACTTATTTGCCTAATGACAATTATACTACTTTGCCAAATGACAATTCTACTCATTTGCCTAATGACAATTATACTACTTTGCCAAATGACAATTATACTACTTTGCCAAATGACAATTCTACTACTTTGCCAAATGACAATTCTACTAATTTGCCAAATGACAATTATACTAATTTGCCTAATGACAATTCTACTACTTTGCCAAATGACAATTCTACTAATTTGCCTAATGACAATTATACTAATTTGCCAAATGACAATTATACTACTTTGCCAAATGACAATTCTACTAATTTGCCAAATGACAATTATACTACTTTGCCAAATGACAATTATAGCAAATTGGCACATGACAAATAGATCAATTTGTCAAATGATAATTAAAGAGTTTGTCAAATGACAGACCAATTTGCCAAATGACAAAATGACAATTAGACTTCTTTGCCAAATGACAATTATTTATCAACATATTATAAACAAAAGTTCAAGAAAGCTTAAATGTGACATAACCTGACATAATGTTAATAATCAAATAAACAGTATAAAAAGCCATTGTTAAATAAGACAAAACAGCAACATTTTGCTCTTAGCAAAGATTAAAAAAGTACAATATGCACATTTGAAAGAAATATCAATATCAAATTTTAAATATATATTTTTTTTTTATTGGTTTATATATTGAAAGAGGCCATTTGGGCTGAAACATCAATAAAAAGTTTAAAGAGAGTTTTATTGAAGAAAATGTTAATATAAAAAAAATATATAAATGTTGTATACAAAAGGCACATAAAAGGAACAATTATTAAGCACAGGATGCACACTTTTGATTCTGGATTTAAGAAAATCACAATAAGATAATACTTTATTTAAACATTTTTGGATAACATAAATACATAATCAATGGTCAAATATAGGTTATATTTGTCCAACTTAATATTTGTTTTATCATCCCACGCTCGACTATTCTGTTTTACTATATTCATCGACTGTGGGTTTATTAGTAAATTTTCTGTCGTCTTATCAAACTGAATAGAACAAGAATTGGCCAAGCATAATACTGCTTACAAAAGCCATACTCTTCAGCATGGAGACTAGAAGAATAACAATGACATCACCATTTGACAAAACTGTCGAAACAAAGAAAGAACAAGCTTTATCATTGGACTGAAATCTTCATCAGATTATGAAGCGACCAATAAAATATAATTAGGCAAAATGGTGAAAGTAAACTAAATATCCCACGGTTGATGAATAAAGGGTAATGGAATGGATTGGTCATGGGTGTCCAATGATGCATCTTATTAAATACTACTACTACCTGAACAATAGCAGGATTTTTTTCTGAAAAAGGGGACCAGGCCTGGGGACTTTGAGGAGGGGAAAATTTTGTGGCCTTTAATTAAAAAAGGGGAAAAATGTGTGTTTTAAATTCTTATCTGCTATCATAGATCTTGTATATTTATTACAAGGCCATCTCTCAAATTGTCTCCTTCTTGAACTCCACCACTAGATTATCAGAGTTCAGTTCACTCAAGCTACTGTGAACAACCCCTTCTATCTAAGGTAAGAAAAAAATCCCTGAATAGTGTTTATAAGTATTGCTTTAGAAAATCCTGAAAAAGACAATGGATAATGACAATTTTAAAGAAGGGTGGTGCCAGTGGCCAAGCACTTATAATATTCACCAACTTGTTACTCCTCAGTCCTTGACCATGTTGTCTTGGTTAAGTGAAGAAAATTTCATGTAGGGAGGCCTTTCAGCTGACCATTAGTGTGCCGATTAACTTAATTAAGCCTGGAGTCTTCCTCCACAAATAATTACAATGCAGCTAAACAATGCCAATATGACCATTATTGTGTAGGTGCAACATAACAAAAACAAACATTCAATCATGAAAAGAAATGACATACTTGGTCACAGTGAAATAGCATCAAATTTAAAGGGTGTGTGGGTATTTTATTCTTAATGAGTTTGAAATAATGAATTGATATTAAACCCACAATTCAACTTTTTTTACTTTCAATTTCATTTAGGACAGTCATCTATCATTTTGTAAGTATTGTTGTGTTGCTATTATCTCTGTCTTTCTTCTCTATCATATAACATCTTTCTATGCAACATTCCCCACCATCACACTTAAAAAATTCACCACCCTCACCCCTCAAAAATTGAACTATTTCTTGTCTGGATGCAAAAAAAAAAAAGAGTTTTGTTCAGTATTTTATTCATTTATGGCTTTAAACCATTTTTGTTAACTGTTTGAGCTTTTCTTTGGCAAAATTTGACTAGTTTCCAAGGATCTTTTGTGGACATGAGGTCACATCAACAGAAACTAAGTGAATTAATCTCATCTGGGTGTAGGAATTAACCTGACTAAACATTTACTACAATCCTGATAAGAGTGTATGGAATGTTAAACTTTAGACTAGCCTAAACTGGTTGGGTCTCAAAAAAATAATCTAATATTAAAGGTCATATCAAGGTCAAGTCCCCTTCTGAAAGGTCAGGGTCAATTCTGAGAGGTCAGGGTCATGGACACTGGAATGTGATCAGTCAGCCTGGCCAGCCTGGTTACAAAGTTGTAGTTGCTGATATCCTGTAACAAACAAATATTTGTAGTGTTAACAAACTGATAAAAAATGTGTACAATAATTATAAATATATATTATAGTTTCAACAAGCAACCACTGGCCAGTTAAGCCTCATGTACGGCCTTTGCACAAAGCTTGGAAGGTACAGTTAACTTCAGATGTGTACAACATAAATTTGGTTTAATATTTGAAAGAGATTCAATTTGAAAAATGATTTATACAACATTTATTAGCACATCCGAGAGGTTTAAAACAAGATAGACAATATGTGTTATGTTTATTGGCTTATTGTCCCACCAACAGTATTTCAATTATCTGGAGATGTTGTCCACTTGAAGCAGATAAAGTGCTGCCTTCACTGTGTATAGCATGCTGTGAACACATGGCATGATACCACACCCAGTCACATTAGCCTGACACCGGGCCAACCAGTAGTGGAACTACCCTTATATCTAATTGAGTGTTAGGAAGGGAGCTATACCACTACCATTTTTACCAACGCGGTGCCTGCTGTACCTGGTGTCTACGCTCTACTGATTGTGCCACCAGGTCTGGTATATGTGTTATATGACAATTTGATAAATGATTTGTAATTCATGAAATAATAAAGTAAAAATATTAAGTGACAGGGGGCGCTAAGAGAGTTAAGAGTCAAATTATACATTCAACTCCTCAGTCCCTCATGACATGAGTTGGGGTATGTGTTGCTTTTTGTTACATTGCACATATACAATTAGAATATTGGCAATGTTAGGCTAATTATTGGTGGAGGAAGAGCCCAGACTTATATCTGGGTAGAACCACTGGTGCATGGCAGGTTAGCTGGAAAACCTGCCCGCATTGAAGAACTCGTTCTGATCAAGACTCATATTTACATGGTGAGGGGCCGAGAAGTTACATGCCTGCGACTCAAACTTCTCAACCATGGGCCAGTGTTTGGTAGGGTAGAGTGGGGGAAATAATTAAAAAATTACAAGAACTTACAATAAGACAATTCTTTCTATACAAGATAAGATCAATCCTCCTGCGGCCCCCTACAGGTGACAAGATGGTGTTTCCATGTTCGTCTTTCTTCATCGTTGGATTGTAGATGGATTTCAGGGTAGCAGTCTGAATGTCAGCATCTATGATGTACTGTTGGCGTAAATACGGATCCTCCAGACAGGCTTTAAGGCCCTCAGGATCTTTTACCTCTGGATCATACAGGTATGCATTCCTGCATTCTGTACCTGGGGAAAAGTGCAAGAAAAAGATTTTGTTATAGTAAAAAGACCAGAAGAAGGTTAACAAGGAGCAAGCAGTTGAACAAAATTTTTGTGTCATATACATAAAGAATCTCAGCTATCCTTTCAGATTTAAAGTAAGAATTTTTCTTTTGAAAAGTACTAACCCTTTTTTTTATTTAATAGTTTAATGGATGAAACCTATGAAATTTTCTTATATCTAAGGAAATTTATTTAAAATTTCAGGAAATATCTTAGTTTAAGTAATAAATAATAACTAAAATTCCTTATGAATACAAGCACTGAGCTACAACTAAGGTAAGTATGCTTTCTGTTAAAGTCTTTCCTTCACCCGTAAACTATATTTTGTTATTTCTCATATAGTCGTCTTAAAACAAACGTTTGAATAATTACAGACGTCCTATTACACAACACAACCCAAAGAAAAAAATCAACTCACCAACCGTCCAATCTTGATCCAGACCTGGCCTGACTCTACCCACATCCACATACTCCTCAAACAGCTTGTGTCTAGAAATGGCTGCTTCCCCTACAACAAACACCATACAATCAATTCATGAATTTAATAAATGAGTTGTTACACTTGTCCTGCATGCAGCCTTCAGCAAGTTTTGATAGAATCCAGACAAGAAAGTTTCCACTGCCAGCACAATAGTTTATTATTTATGAAGAAAGTCAACTGACTTAATCAATACTCTTTGTTTATATATAAAAAAAATCTTAAAAGTATAGAAGTAAGAAGTGTATAATTAATGTAATTACTGCCGGTTTTAAAAGGTTACCACTTTTAGATCAGAGCATTAATCTTTTATTTGTTTCCCAATTCCTTTACATTGGTACTCTTTAGCTTGTCTCTCTTGCTGTGCGCCAGTGGTTCTACCCAGACATTTGTCTGTGGTTTTCCTCCACCAAATAGCTTGACACCATTATAATGATCATAATTGGTTGTTGCGATGTATTTAAAAAAACAAAACAAAGCATTGTCTCTTTAAAAAAAAAAAAGAATTAGTAACCACATTTAAAATATATTTTCATGTAAATAGGTTGAACTACTTTGCTGAACGAAAGACAGAAATAGTCTTTATATTGTTAGGTTGGCAGCTTCCCATATGAAGCAGTAACTCTGTATTCATTATTAATGCAGTGAATATAAAAAGTTTGTTAAGAAAAGTGAAATATACTGCTGCTCAAATTGTTATGCTTCACTTTTGGATTAGGAAAAAAACCCAACTTATTTTGGATAAAAGAAAAAAATTAAATTTAACTTCTTTTTTTGTATTATATGGATAATATACAATAATACTGGATTACAGATGAGAAAAATGAAAATAAATATGCTCTAAAATGAGTGGTAATAAAGTCAAGATTTAATGAAAAATAAAGCACTATGACATTCTTCTTGATTGCCTTTTTAGTTTTTAATTACAAAAAGTCAAAAGTTAATTAAAACAAGGGTTTGAGATTATAAAACTTTTGAGTTCGAGTCTGAGAAAATACTCAATCATCTGATTAGCTGGATTCAAATAAAATTTAAAATCTGACCAGTAAGATGTTTGAGAGTTGTGTCAGACTCAATCTCAAAGTTTTAAAATCATTGGCCCAAGTCTTCACAGTTTAAGTATAACAGTAACATGATAATCATTTCATTCATTGTCAAAATCAGAGAAGGGCTTCAATGAAATATTTTACAGTAAATCTCTTTAGGTGGCTTTTATAGAAAATATTTACCAACATATCAAGGAGTAAACTATACCTGGCGACATATTGTCAACATTGAAGTCTCCACAGAGAATATCAAAAGCAACAAATTCGTCCAGTCCCTCATCTGTTTCTTGTCTGAACTCCTCAGTCCATGCTAGAATCTCCGACAACTGGCTTTGAACAATGGGTTTATCACCTATAAGTAAAAATAAACAGCTCACTGCTACGGAAAGTAACCACATCATGATTAATCTCATTTCTTGTACTATACAACTCTGCATTCAATCTGGTGGACTGGATAGGGGATTTGCGGGCATTTTTTCCGATACTGTGGAGCGACATTTCTATCATTAGAGCACAGGGGCACTTATAAGGTGCCCAGGGATTGAACCCAGCCGGTTCCTTAAACTGACACCAATGAGTCAGGAGTAATGCTGTCCCCTTAGCCCCGAGCGTAAGGAGGGAATTTACTACTACAAACTTTAAAAATTTTGGTTTGACCTGGCCGGGGTTTGAACCCGCGACATCCTGACCAGCAAGCTGACGCTCTACCACTTGAGCTATTGTGGCCAGTCAATGTGGTTGACATATGATAAGCAGAATGTTAATGTAAAGGACCAAGATCAGGGAAGGTGACCTCTATCTTGTTTAGGATATCATCCATCACAGCCAAAAACACCATGCAGACATGTAGATAACTTGGTCACAAAATATCAAAATACATGTACACTTAAAACAAAAAATACACATTTGATAACTGGATCTAGATATTTGACATTTGACCTTGAAGTATGACCTTGAACTTGTGTCTGAAATATGGTCACTGTTCATCTGCACATGCATCTCTGTAGTTTGGTGATATATAAGTGTGAGGATTCAGGAAGGTTCACTGGTTACTTCCTGAGACAATGTTTGGATGGATAGAAAGACGGCCAGACATAAAAACAGATAGATGCAGAGATGTACAGGCAGACAATGCCAAAACTATATGAGACACCTTTGGCTGTGATGATGAGATCTCACCTTGAAATGCCTGTAAGTGAGTGTTGAACAGGTACCCGACCTTGGGCTTGCCATCACCTGTACATGTGTCCAAGTTTACCTGCAAAAACATAAATATTTTTGTTTTCATACATAACAGTTTTATGTTTAAATCTAAGTTACTTTCCTTTTTACTAGTTGAGTACAGGAAACAACTACAAACAAACCAGAAGGGGTTGTTCATTAGTACGAAGAGATTGGCATATTCATAACCACTTGATTAGCTTTTTGGTACCCTGCAGTGTTTATGCGGTTCATCTTAAACAAAGTGTTGTTCCACATAGTCATCTTTAGTATCTGTTGCCTAGAGCCGAAAAAATGTCCTGCTAATGCAGAAACTTAGTTACAAATCTTTTTTGATGATGGTGAAGCTTAGTTACAAATCTTTTCTGATAATGGTGAAGCTTAGTTACAAATCTTTTCTGATAATGGTGAAGCTTAGTTACAAATCTTTTCTGATGATGGTGAAGCTTAATTACAAATCTTTTCTCATAATGGTGAAGCTTAGTTACAAATCTTTTCTCATAATGGAGAAGTTAATCACGAATCCTTACCTTTGTCATTAGAAGCCCTTTATTAGTAATGGTGCAGAAACCACATCGAGCAGAAAAAGGTTTGAATTTTACAGCCATGATCTCGTATCTGCTTGCCACCATAAGACCGCTGTTCATACCACAAAAGTTCTTATTCAGATGACTATGATCCGCGTCAAACACAATCCAAGGAAACACCTTGTGTAACTCGGTCAATAGTTTCTTTGAACAGTCGCGATCGAATGTTTCTTGAAGACAGAAAAAATCAATGTGTGTGAAATGAGAGATGATGCTGACTTTGAAGTTATTCGTTGCTGATTCTTCCTCTGAGCTTGAATGATTGCTTGATTGTTTAGGTAACTGTGAAAAACTTTGTGTCATCCGCCTGAAGTGCATTTGGTCAGTAACTATTCGTTGACTGATTTCCATTGTTCTCTGCTTGGTGTTGTTAAGATTGTTATAGCGTGCCAAAACTTCTGGAAGGAGGCACAAATTTGCTGTGGCTACAGTGTATCTGATTGGCTCTCCCTTCTTTGAGGATGTTTTCCAGGATTTTCCTGACATGATGGATATTTTGTCATCATTTATTGCAAGGCAGTAGGCATCTCTAAACAGATGGAGAAAGTTTTTTAAGGCAAAAACTAGAAGGGTTGGTATAAAGATTAGAATTAAAGCTCCAAAGAATAAAGGCATGAAGACGATTCTTTTGATCCACAGTACGGTCATGTTTCGTCGTTCTGGAGTTGTAGGAAGAAGTGGTCCTAAGGCTCCATTGATGATGAAGAAAAATGGCCTCAGCATTGCTTCTGTTAAGTTGAAGAATATCCGAATTAAAAAATTCCTATATGGGGACATCCTTCTATGTGCGTGTATTGTCACAGGCATTCTGTCTCCTGAAAAAGGTGATAATTAAATATGTTAAAATAGTATGCAATCTAGGAAAAAGAAATTAAGAAAACAAGTTAATAAAGAACTTTTATTTTAATAAAACAAATATCAGCTTAAAACAACAATATAACTCACGTCAAGAATCAAGATGTTCCAATAAATTCATTTTTTTCTAAGAATCCCAGGTGTAGACCTTGTACAAACTACATTTATTAACCCATTTATTGCCGAAAACATCATTAAAACCATTATCATAAAACATAGTGCACCCTAAGGGTGTTTCCAACAAGTAAAGGTTAATGAACTATATCAAATTCTTAGTTTTCTGTTCACAACTACATGCAGAGCGAACTGAACATATTGCAAAAAGCTCTGTAGCAAATAGTGCCGATCCTGATCTGACAGCATCTCCATAGTATGAGCTGGCTGTTCTGGATCTACACTATTTGGCTGAGCCTTAAAGGCATCTCAAAACCCTTATATAAGTGACCCCCCCCCAATTTATTGCCCCACCCAGCATGTGAGGGCATCTGTTTTCTGATAAGCCAGGCTGCCACAGTCTGTAACGATGTGTCTGTCACACAGGTATTGTTCAAGATCCAAGTGTATGTATGCTATATCTGGGGGTTGAACATAGTCATTCACAGTTTGTTAAGGAAACAGTTGTGAATATACCAATTACGCAACGCAATCCTATATATATATATATATATATATATATATATAAAACTTTATTTGTTTTCTTTCTTACTTTGTTGGTTGATTTTGTTATTTCTTATACATTTTGTTATTTCTTTCATTCTTTTAGTTCTCATATATAGTTTAAGTTATATTTTATTTTGATTTGTAAAATAAAACGAAATCTAACAAAAGCAATTTAAAAAGTCATTCATTGTCAGAATAATGTCCTTCAGACTCATTTTAAGTCATTTTGAATACTAAAACTTGTATCTCTCATGTATTTTCAAAATCAAATATTTAGCTATGAAATAAATACATAATCTTGCAGTTACAAAATTGACACCTTGTAATTAAAGCAATAAAGAATTAGTAATGGATCATATAGTAAACAACCCACATTATCACTAACAATAATGTTTGTGGCTTTGTGTAAAACTAGCCTACTGTCTCACATCCATACTAGCAGGTAATTTAGTTTTGCATTAACCCATCAGAGGTTTTACTGTGATAGATTAGTACTATGTTGGCTAAAGACTCCCTGCAGTGATGACCAGCAATTAGCAGGACTGGTCACAACAGGTCGGGGCCTGGCTCAGTGGGATACCACATTCCTTTCGAGACGCCTTTAATTATTAGGTTCATAATGTTCGGCATTAATGGTGGTATCCAACAGTGTACTTATATCAAATACATGTAACAATACCTCACCACTGCTTTAAGGGGCATAATTTCTGAATAAATCCACACTTTAGCCACCTAAGACTAAGTAATAACAATTTTGAATGCAACCTGTATTGTCAGACAGTAGAAACTGTGAAACAAAATCTCACTTAATGTTCATTCTTTCCAATTCTAATAATAAAGAATGTAGTGGTCTCTGCTAAAAATAGATATCGACGTTAGAGTGGACTACCCGTATGTAAATATAAAGTGATCTCAAAAGTTGTTACATGGTTTTCTTTGTTTAAAAAAATACTTATATTAGCAGTGTGGCTGAGATAAGAAATATTTCTGTGCACTGACAAGTTGGGATTTGTTCTTCATTGTTTTATTTATTTTATTTATTTGGGTTTTACGGCAAAACAACACTTAACAGGTTCATACAGACCTAAGGCATCAATGAACAGCATTTTGTAGGAGCTTTAATAGTTTACCATGACTTATTTAGTCATTTGAGAAAAAAGATTTGTCCAAACATTTGGATACTACCCTTAAAAAGTAGCTGTAAATTAAAAAATTAAGATGAAATGATTTAAAGATGGTATCCAACAGTTTGCCTAAATCAAATCCATGTTACAATACTGCACCACTGCTTTGGGGAATTAGGGCATAATGTTTGGGATAAGGGATTAGGGATTAGCCGGCATTTTTGCCGATACTGCGCAGCGACATTTCTATCATTATAGCACAGGGGCACTTATGAGGTGCCCAGGGACTGAACCCGGCCGGTCCATTATACTGACACCGACGAATCAGGCGTAATGCTGTCCCCTTAGCCCCGAGTGTTAGGAGGGAAGCAACTACTACCAACTTTAAAGTCTTTGGTTAGACCCGGCCGGGGTTCGAACCCACGACCTCCCGATCCGCAAGCAGACGCTCTACCACCTGAGCTATTGCGGCCGGTCCATAATGTTTGTATAAACTCATACTTTAGTATAAGTAAAGCTGGTTTGAACATGGTCTTCATTGTTAGACAGTACAAATTGTGATAAAAACACTCTAAAAGTTAAATCATTCCAAATCTATATATATGCACAATAGCGATCTCTGCTAACAATAGATACCGACGTCAGAGTGGATAAACCTGATGACAATATAATGTAATCTCAAAAATGAGTTGTCAAATGGTTTTCCTAGTTAAAGAAAGCTATCTCTGCAGCATGGCTCAGATAGGAAATACCTGTTTGCAATGAGAAATGGGGATTTATGTTTCACAGTTCACAGTTCATGGTCTGAGCATCAACGAGCAGCATTTTGCAAGATCTTTTCATGTAACAATGACTTATTTGGTTATTTGAGAAAAAATATTTTGGTCGAAACTGTTGGATACCCACTTAATAGATGTTTTGATTCGTGCTGAAACTTCTTCAGGCTGATTTAAATTATGTTGATGTCATGAAAACTTAGTTAAAAACTGATGTCATGAATGTCATTTGTTTTGCCATAAAATTGTAATTTACAATGTACATACAATAGAGGATCAATAGAAGTAGATACTATAATGCATAGAGAAAATGTTAATAAGATTTGTTGAAAATACAATACGGTAAGATACATAGTAAAATGTTTAGGAGATATTTATAGCAATATTTATACAGAACAGATCCAGTAATGTGGTACTATTTTATTACACAATTCATTGAGGTAAAAAGAAAATTTTGCTTTTTTTTAAACTTTTTTTTAACTAAAAATTTGACAAACTACAACGTATGACTAAGTCGCTCTTCTTTCCTATTTTGTTTGTGTGATTGTTTGTTTTTTGTTGTTGTCCACAAGTAGTATATTATCATTTGTTTATTTCCTACACAAATAATGATTGTTTATTAATTGCCCCAAATACATTATGTCAAGCAATGACTGTCTCTAGATCGTGGTCTGTGGTCTATATTTTGTAGTTTAACTTCATGAATAAACCATAAAAAACCTCTTGTGGTTTTAAATGTTTGTGGTGATTCATTCTTTAGTGAATGTGTTTATTCAAACTTATCAGGAAGTTAATGATATTATACAAAAATCTTTTTACACACAATAACATCTTTAACAATAAGCTCAAGTATCTCCTCTTTTCATAATGGTTTTCTTTTTTGCATGTAGTTGTTTAAAGGCTAACAAGTGTTACAGCTCAAAATTGTTTTTGTTTTTGTTTTTTGAATATATCACAGCGACCAACTATGATCATTACTTTGATGTCTGCCTATTTTGGTGGAGGAAGACCCCAAACAAATGTCTGGGTATAAGGTTAGACACCACTAAATAAGTTTGTTCTATATTCTTTAGTGAATCATGAAAAGTTGGAAACAAATTGCACCATGACCAAGTTATGATGGACCCCCATAACCATATATAGGGGACCAAGCAATTTATTGTCTATCAGAAAGACCCAGAAATAAGCCAAATTATGCAACTTGTAACAAGGCTCTACTTCTTAGAATGCACATACAGCCAAAATGTCTGTAACCCCCAAATTTAAATAAAATAATAATTATGTACTTCCTGTCAAAGTGGATCAGTCCATTATTATGCATAGGTGCTCAAGACTTTTGTTCTCTTTTAATTTTACATGGTTTCAGCTTTATTTTGAGACCAAAAGATTAAGATTATCTTCAAAATAGGATATGTAATGCCAAAACATAGCAAAAGACTACTAAAAAGAGACAGTCCATGTCACACATTCTATTTCTGGTCATATTTAGTGTAACCACCCCTAGAACCACTGGCATACAGCAGGTCAGCTGGAAGGTCATACTGGGGCTTTAACTATACAAACAACATGATGACTTTTTCCGATATTTGTGTTTGCGTTGTAATGATATCAATAGCTTATTGTTTTATGTAGCAATATAACACTCTTTCAAAAAGATATGGAAATAATAGATATTATGTATCATATTCATATTTAGACAAAAATAAATTGCTAGGTATATGAAACAATATAAGGATCGTATCATCTAAAAACATACTTTTGGTAACTTAATCAGTGCTTGCAGTTTTTCCCACCATGTGTATCTCAAAACAAACAAGTCTCACCACTAATGAAATCTATTGTAGTTTATAAGTTTGTATCTGTTGATTCATACCAACCAATATAGTAATATGTTCATTATTGTGATAGTCCAACAAGTTATCAATTTAAGAATACACATGCACAGAAGCACATAAAAAACAAACATGCAAACAAAGAAATTCTCTATTACTTTTTTGGTTGCTGATGAAACACAAGCTCCAATGCCCCAAATGTTATAGTCGAGTTATGACAGCTAATAAAATATTCAAAACACAAACCATATAATCAAGACAAAAGTATTCTACTAGATAACAAGTCTAATAACGTACCAAGCAGAGCCATCAAATCTTTCTTTCAAAAGATTTATTCTTCTATAGCAGGAAAAATGTAGATACTATCTGGTCAGAGACCTTATCCACAGTGATGTTACTAAGGTATATGTTTTGAGAAGGAAAAGAAGTAGGCATGCTGATTGCAGGGATGGATCCATGTTTGGGGATGTGGGGTTGCATCCCCCCACCCTCCATCAACCAGGTAAAAGAATATAGTTGTGAAAAAACATACATGTAAGCTTGCAAAAATACTAGTCTTTTAAAGTTCATGTTGTCAGTTGACTGCTTAGGTCAAAGTTAGGGTCCCTTACTGTGTATACATGTATATATCTAGTATTTACTGAGATAAAGTTTAATGAATCTTGATTCATACACACACAACCCACCAAAATTTTCTGGATCCACCTGATTGGTCAATTTTTTAGGAAAGTTTGTGCTATATTATACCAAACCTGCTCCAGGCCATCTCACTCACTCAAGACACTAGCTAGCCTGGACATCTTTTCTAAACTATCTCCAACCCCAAGGCTGTCATATACGTAGCCATCCTACTAATAATTTAGAACAGTCCCATGTCTTCAACCAGACCCTTTGATGCTATCTGTCTTGTGTACTGTATCTGCTTTGTATAGCATTCACTGTCATCAGCCTCACCAACTAACAATGCTTTTTTTTAGCAGTCCTCCGCAGTGGTTTGGAATGATGGATTTGGCCAAGGAAGTCCGATTGTTTGTCATCTTACATTCTGACCAAGTTTGGTGAAAATTGGGTTGTAAATGTGGTTTCTAGTGTGCTCACAAGCTTTTGTCTAAGATTTGACCTAGTGACCTACTTTTTTGACCCCAGGTTATCATAGAATGAACTCATGCAGGATCTTATGCAGACAAACATTCTGACCAAGTTTGGGGAAGATAGGGCTATAAATGTGGTCTCTAGTGTGTTCACAAGCTTTTTCTTAAATTTGACCTACTAGACCTTCTTTTTGACCTCACGTGAGCCAATAACGAACTCATGTAAGATTTCAAGCAGACAAACATTCTGACCAAGTTTTTTGAAAATTGGGCTATAAATGTGGTCTCTAGTGTGTTCATAAGTTTTTCCCTAAATTTGACCTAGTGACCTACTTTTTGACCCCAGGTGAACCAATTATGTACTCATCCAAGATTTCATGCAAACAAATATTCTGACCAAGTTTGATAAAGATTTGATAAAAACTGTGGCCTCTGGTGTGTTCACAAGGTAAAATATTGATGACAGATGCCGGACACTGGACGAAGGGGTATCACAAAAGCTCGCCTTGAGCACAACAGGTTGTGCTCAGGTGAGCTAAAAGTGGCAATAGTTGTTAGAAACAGTCCCAAGTGTACAGACCTGTATTAACGTTAATCTCAACAAAGAAAGTTTATAAGGTAAATATATTACTGGTTTGTTGACGTTTATTTTAATATTCTAGTATTCTGAAGCAGTAATAAGCCATGTAAAGCAAAATATTTTACAATATTTGTAGTTTTTGTTGGTTTTAAAAAAATGTTGGTGCAAAATTTTACATGTACAAAAAACAATATGTTTACCAAAAAATAAGGTGTTTATTTCAAAATGTTGAATTTTTGTACTCTTTGTACTCTGAATGAAATGATGCCTATTTGTCAATTTTTACCATAGCTGTTTGCTTAGATTATTGTACACTAAATGGATTGCAGGAAAATGAATTGCTTAGCTATTCTAGGAAATTTTGGCTGTACATAAAATCTAAAAGCCCTTTCTGGGCACATTTTTTGTTACAAATTTAAACTAATTATAAAAAATAAAGTTATGTTGCTCAAAGTTTTTGTATTCATCTTTTTACTTTAAGGAAGTTTTTGAGTTAATTTAATAAACTATTTAAAAAAACTATCTTTTGTCTTGATACAACTTAGAACGACATTCGAGAAACAAAACTTTTCATGGGGAGGATGACCCGCAACCACTCCCTAGCTGAAAGGTTCTTAATCCAGGTGTGCACAGGTAGTGCCACTGTGCAGTGAACAGAAACAATTCTGCATAAAACATGGTTGACCACACATATAAAGGGACACTTACACTAGAAGAATAATAAAAAAAATATATAGCAATAAATGAAGCGAGGGCAACATTATGTATTGTGTTGTTTACTTTGCTGAAAATAAGTTAAAGCTTTAAATTGCTTGTGTGTATTATAGTTTATATAAACATCATACTTTGTTATTAAATAGCTCAAATGCAGTGTCCGTTATCAGCATGATTAAACTTTCAGGGTCAAGTACCAACAGATGTAACCATGTATTATATAGATAACCTTTTAACTTCAAGTATGCTAAGAAATCAATTAATCAGACTAAGACAAATACGTAAGATCTAACTAGAAGTTGTTTAATCAGCCAGTCTGCACTATTTGCCATTTAGTGTCTAGAAATATGTCTTGATACCATTGCATGTAGTTGTAAGAAAATAATAATGCTTTTAGATTGCTCATTAATAACACGGGTAACACTTGAGTCTTATTTAAGTACAGGATGCCTGTGGCCGAGCGGTAGTGTTGTCAACTTGTTACTCCGCTGACTGCTCACTCTCTCATTGTCAAGTGTGCATTCTTATAGCCAATATAGGGCCAAGGTGTTTAAGGGTGGTATCCAAATGTTTGGACCAAAGATTTCTTTCTCAAATAATGAAATAAGTCAATGTTACTTAAAAAGGTCTTATAAAATGCTGTTCATTAATGCCCCAGATCTGTGTGAACAGTGAAGCATAAATTCCCATGTCATTGCAAACAGGTATTTCCGATCTGAGCCATGGTGGAGAGATAGCTATTTTTAAACTAAGAAAACCATGTACCAACTTACTTTTGAGATCACTTTATATTGTCATCCTAGTAGTCTGCACTGACATTGATATCTTTTTTTTAGCAGAGATTCCTATTGTGCTTTTTATAAATTAGGAAGAATGGTCATTTAGAGTGGTTACTTTTGGCAATTTGTTATGTCTAACAATTTATAATCATCTTTACTGAGACTAAAGTATGAGTTTTAGCACAAAATAGGCCTTAATTCACTAAAACAGAGGAAAAAATATTGCTACATGCATTTGATACAGGAAAACAGTCCGATACCATCTTTAATATGACATCTTTAAACATTTTTCTGGCCTCTTAATTTACCAATATAGCTTCATGTCACTTTAATAACAATTGTATGATTTCTGTTTGGGCTGTTCCAAAAGCAATCTTAGAAAGCCATTTTATTTTGACAGTAGACCTTATGTTGTGATGGTGTATTTCAATCATAAAAAAAAAAATTGCAAAGTAGGAGATTTGTTATTTTCATTCAAACAAAGAAGGAATATCATCCAGGTAGGGAGATTTCTGAAAATGCATTAAACACCCCTCATTTTCAAATAATATTTTGAACCTTAATAGCGAGTCTCCCTCCATAAGCGGGAGAGTTCACATGCATGGTCTATGGAAAACAAATATCCCAAATATGGTATTAAATATTTTCAGCTGTGTAGGTCAAAGGCCATAACTGATATTAACCTACTTGACCTGTACGTTCTTGACCTTTATTTTGATCCTGTTCTTATTTTAAGTTTAATGTTGCACTTTTCCTGCAGTGAGGGGCTTGCAACTACATATCTAAGTGAATTGGGCAAGTGGTGTTGGCACCTCTCCAGGCCCTATGATCTCAAGCAGCGGCTGATGTCCGCATTGACGTAATCCATTCATCACTTTGGAAAGCTGGACAGGTGCACCTGGTAAGTCAAGGATCATGGCTTCCATGTCATTCTACCTTCTGGCATGCAAGAGACTTGGCCAAACAATCATAGCCTTTATGTCCCAAGTTCTTTGTCAAATTCTGGGATGTGTAGTTGGGATGGTGGATTGGGCTTAGACCTAATCATTTGATCTATCATTGCTCAGTTTGAACGCTTGATCCTTCGAAGAACTTCTTCAGTGATCGGCAAAGTTTCAGAGGAATACCACAGTTACGCATAGACTAAACATTAAAATTATTAATTATTAGTAATCAATCTTAATTCACTTACAAACAAATATGAGACAATCAGCAAATATAAGATGGAATATTTAGAACATATCAGAATTTTTTTAAAAATAATCTCTAATTCTCTATACTAAAAATTTACCAATATATATTATAATGTTAGGAGGTACGACTATTCCTAATTTGGTATGAGATTGTACCTGTATGAGCTTGTAGTGGTACGACTATTAGGGAGCCCATGTATATATTGATTACACTAGTTATAAACAAAGTGTTCAATTTATTTTGTTTAATCTTTAAAAATTAATGACCAGAAAATATACTTGACTGAACTCAAGCATGAATACAGGCGCAAATATAGCACCCCTTCACCATTCTGTTGGAAATGGTGACATAAAAAAAAGTGCATGCCTCTCTGTGTATGTCACAATTAATCTTTCATAATTTCTGTCAGAGTAAGGGTTTGGCTTGGTGGTTATAAATGCATTGGTGGTTAATTGAGCCAATGATCTTTATGAGGAACAGAGCTGATACTAATTGTGCACGTTTTGTGAAATTGTGTAAAGTTATGCATAGGTTCTGGAATGACTCTACACTAAACTAGAATCGAGAGATGAAACATGAAAAAAGAAACTTGAATGTAAGAAGAAGGAATAAATTAGAAATATAGACAAGTATGGTGGGTTGGAGAAAATAGAGGTGCAAACGACTGACTGACGGACAGAATTACTTCAGTAAGAATATATAAGACATATAAAAGTAATCTTACAGTTATAGCTGTATCACCGGCGTGCGTGTTGCTACTCACATAGGCAATGTATAATTGTGTCTTTAGAGGTTACTACGCTTTTACGACATCATCAAGGCCACCTAAAATGCAAGCTGAAAATACTTGCAATTTTGTACGTTCTTGTACATTCGATTTTTTCTTTCATTTTAAACGTGATGTCGTTTCGATATAAAAACAAAAACAACTGTCATGCAAATAAGACACTTTAAATGTGGCAGTAAATAACTTTTATACGAAATCGAAAGTAGAGAATCCGCAGTTTAAACACTTACGTTCGCATCCGGTGAAGACCCGTTGACGGTATAAACAAATGGCCGACGACTCCATAAAAATACATGAAAAAACTCGTTCGCATTGTCAACACAGTTAAAGGTATTCTAAGTTTCCTTGTTATACTATGCATGCGTATCAAAAAAAGTTCCTAACCATTCTTGAATTAGAGTAAAATGCGAATGAATATGTCTTGTCATTTACATTTGGACTGGATTGTTTTGAATTTGTTTTGAATGTCTTGTTTATTACTCATAATTTCTTGAATTCTCATGATTTTGTTAATGCTTTTTTAACTTACCCAAACAGTAGATATGTGTGATTTTTGTTCAATCTGTTTAGAAATAGATTTTTATCATGAGATTTGTTGAAACGGGCAACCAAAACAATGAACAAAAACTCAATTAAATTGAAAACATGCCAGTTTAGAAAACCATCAACTTAGAACTGTTACATTACTGATAATATAAATCATTTGTTGTGTCTCTGTGGTCTCTTTTTTAAGTTTGATAGTATGTATTTCGAAGCACATTATTGAGCGATAAAAAATCTATGCTTTTCAATACAGGATTTATTGTGAATGTGAAATATGGAAATTTAACAAAATTAATTGGATTCATGAGAAAACACATTTTTTCTCCAGACATTTAACTTGTTATTGAAAGCAAAGCCACATTTTGTTTATTGCTATAATGTTTAAGTTTAGTGCTTGCGGTGGTTTGCTGAAATACATAGTAGCAGGATGTATAATTCACAGCTCATCTGGAGGGAATTTCAAGTGTCTAAGAAGTTTTAAGCTGACTTAAGTTGATGAAATCACAGCAAAACAGTACATATATTTATTTTCTGATGCATAAAATAGCTATTTTGTAGGTTTTTCTCTTATACCTTTTGTCAATTTTTAGTGTCAAGAGTGCCTTAAACATTAAGGAAAAAATGTAGTTGTCTTTACTTCTCCCGATTATCCAAAGCCAGTGAACTGAAAATGAGTTGTCAGTGCTGAGATAATAATAGCAATGTGTGTTAATGTAACCAGGTGTTTTAAATATGCTTAAAGCTGTTACCTGTACATGTATATTTAACTGCTCAGGATAACACTGTTCACCTGTGATCAGTATTGACCTCTGTGACCAGTATGTTTCATAATATATAGCTTGGTATGGTTAAGTGTATGAGAATGTTGTTTTACGGGTGAGTGAAATTCATGAACGTAATGTGTGTTTGTGCTAGTTGTAGTTAAACACTGGAGTCCTGATTTGAATATATTCATTCTAGGCTATACCTCTAGAGAGTATGCATATAATTTTGAATTACTAAAGAACCATATTTTATTAGTTTCTTATACCCGTTTTAACGGTAGTAATTAAGATATCTCCATTACGACTGGTTTCAATAGAACCTTTTCAATAAACATATATTAATCGACCTACACGTGTCAACCTTTATTGAAACCCCACTTACATTAATTTGTCTCTATCCCGAGCCAATGGAAGTTCATAATTAGTAGCAATCTTCATAGTAGTGAGGCTTCTTGTTATTACAATTCACATTATGTTCTTTAAATTTTAGTTCAACTGTTAATTCAGATAAAAAAAAATGGAAATAAATTAAACAATCCTTCAATAACCTTTATCCGTTTTTTCACTAATCTCATAGTTTTTTGTAGAATATTAAATGAATTGTTTTGTTTCATTTTACAACAACAATTTTATGACTTTACTTAGTAAGAATAAAGGGAGTGAGTGTTATAAAGTTTGTAAAGAGTGAGGCTTAGTCCATAGTCTTGCATCTGCATGTATGACACAAAGAGCCAAACAATCTTTATATTTACATAAATTATTCTGTCACTGTCTAATTAATCAGTGCTTTGTTTATGATTGATATATATACACAAGTTGTATATTACCTTTGGTCATTTATTATTTAAAAGTATATAAATTAAGCATTGTGTGTGACTGTGCTTCTAGAAAATGCCTAAGCTTTCCATTTGTATGGTATTGGCAACTTCATGTTTTATAGACAAGGTATTGTGCATGTGCTAATAATGTATGAGAGTACAACCTAATAAGATCCATGACTAAACATTTTCATTAATGCTGTAAAACTTGTATTGTTTCAGTACTGTAAAATATTTGTACTTTTACTATTAACGGTTGTCTTATAAAGGTGGTATCTGACAGTTTGGACCAAAATTTATTTCCTGAAAAAAAATAATATTGCTACCTGAAAAGGTCTTGCAGAATGCTTTTCATTGATAAGTCTGCGTAAACAGTCAAGCATACATCACTACTTGTCATTACAAACAAGTATTTCCTATCCGAGCCACGCTGTGGAGATAGCAATTTTTAAACTTAGATAACCACATGACCACTTACTTTTAAAATATATATTTTATATAGTCATCCGGATCATTCAATATGACGTTGATATCTATTTTTAGCAATGACCACTATCAAGCTTTTTATACTGCTGGACATGACACACATTCAGGATGATTTTTTTTATTAGTTCTGTCTAACAATTCTGTCAGTGTTCGAAATCTTATTTATTAAGTATGGGTTTGTGCAAAAATTATGCCCCAAATCCCCAAAGCAATGATCTGATATTATTATATGTATTTGATATAAGCAAACTGTCGGATACCACCTTTAAGTTAAATATGTTTGATATGTAGTGATGAAGTTACTGGGTATGAATAACATGTGGTTGGTTATGATAGTTCTTTCAGTAAGTTGTATACAGCTTCTGGAGACATATGCTACATTTCGTCCGATGTTACATTTGCATCCAACATAAATGACTTACATTTGTTTTTATATAAATGTTTGAATTGTCAGAATTCTACAAACAAAAATGTAGTAACCAATCCTCAGAATATGGTAAATTGCTTAATAGTGTTCACATATATCATGTATAATTAGTAACATCATTTTCAAAGAACAGAAAGGGAAACCATGCAACCTTTTGTGGTGAATGCTGTAATGTTGTTATAATAAAGAAGTTGTTATATAAGTGTATATATAAATCAGTTCTTGTCCTTTACCATTACATTGTGATTAAGGAAGCTCATACATTGGGCTTGCCTAAAATCAAAGAGTTGATGCTGTCACTATAATGACATAGCATTCAAATTTAAAATACAATTAATGCTGTGTTGAATTTATCCAGAGTTTAATATTTAAAACTTTTTTTCAGGTTTTAAACAGACAGCCAAAGGCAGATCAAAATGTCTAAAATAAACAGGGTAACTATTGTTTATATTATTTATGGTTGCTTGACAATATTTAACTGGCAGTAATTATTTTCTGTTACTGTACTCATAACTCTTGGAGATTTAATTATGTTTACTCCATTTTTCATCTGCTCAAGTAAATTTTAAAAAGGCATGAGAAGAAGTGAAATGGCTCAGTGGTACAGTGTGTGCTTACAATGCCAGAGGTAGGGAGAGGTTGTAACCTCTCGACTGCTCTCTTTTTTAAAGGTTGTTATTTTTTTATAGTTTGAAATGATTTTACTAAAATATTTTGTATGCAATAATTTTATTGAATTTTTTCTTTGATTCTTTGGTAAATGCTCAATAACATCTTACCTTTATAAAAAAAGTGCTTAGTATGAGATACACATTAAATGATACCTGTGTGTAATTTGAACCTACAACCTCTGGATTTGCCAGCAAAATACTATACCACTGCATCTCACATGCCTTACTTGTAAATGGTACAGAAGTACAAATCTTTATACTCATCGCTGCTACATGTTAACAAGCTAGTGATCATTTGTTCCTGGTACCCCTTGACGGAAACATACAAATATTCATTTACTGCCAGTTTAATGTTGTTAAGCTATACAAATGTTGTTTTTTCTTTGTCTTTTTTGTTGTTGTTTGTCTTATGTTATGTTAATAGAATAAAGGGATGAATTAAATAGATTACAATTTAGCATCCATTTTTAAAATTTAATATGAATAGAAATTGGGTATTGTGACTTTTTTTTAACAAATATTATTGATTTAAACATATTTGTTGAGTGGAAAAGAAGTGATTTTTCACCATATATATGTTACCCAGTGTTCATATTTCCAGATCTTAGTTTAGTATAAAACCAAATATATCATTACATTATTACATCGTCTGTTGACAGGTGTTGTGTCTGTCCTGTCTTGACATGTCTGTCCCTCTTGGTTGCCTTCTTTCTGGGTAGAACCAGTACTCATGTAGTAACTAGTTACTTTTCATACTTCAGGTACCAGGCTATATGCAATCAAAGGGCAGTAGAACTCGAGGACCAATAGGGTAAGTCATTCAAGCAGACTGATCACAGCTCTGCAATTGTATCTAACACTCACAGTCAAATATATATATATATATACATTCTAAATAAAATACAAAAGTTGTAACTTTTACTTTGCTACATCATGTTGCCTTTTTTTTTAAACCTATTCATTTGACTTGAAACACCCTCAAAGTCATGTACTTATGTTTAGTCCAAAAGGATAATTTCCTAAATTAATTGTGTAGATGCTGTTTTGGGGTGTGTTACTTTTCTCTTAACTCTTCACTTTCTGGAAACTGTCAAACACCATTTACTCATAATCATAAACAGCCCCTCCCAAATGGTGTTTCCAACAAGTATAGTGTTTATAATTGACACTTATTATCAATTTTCTATATCTGGAGAGCTTTATGATCGTAAGTTAAGATTAAATTATAAAATAAAATATTTAATGCACATGATATATGTTGTCATTCTTTGATGTCATCTTTCTTTCTTCTTTAAATCCCTTATTAATATTTAATAATATATAATTTAACACCTGTTTCATTAATTATATGCAAGAGTACATTTGTTTTTCAAACAACATGCCTTAAACCATCTGCCATATATAATGTTTAATGTGAGAAGGTTTTTAACTTTTGAAGGATTTCAAACTTTGAAGAAATACCATCAGCTTAGTATTCTTGTCTTCTCGCCATAACAAAACAAAGCTAGTAAAAATTCTCAACAGCAATTGGGATTGGAACCTTTGATAACCAAGGAAGAAGAAAAGAACATTAAAACTGAGATATAGATTAATGAACACCCTAATGCAGTTGTTATGTTAAGTATTGGCTATGTACAGAGAAGCTGTGCCTTTTGTTAACAGTTGAGTGTGTGAGTATTTAGGATTATGGCTTTGTTCAGCTTTTACATATGAAGTCTCTTCAAAAAGTCAAGCTCTGATTTTTCAAATTGCTCACAAGCTGCAAGTGTATTGTACTATACTGATTGCTTTTTCAGAGACCGAGAGATTCGTTACAAATGTTCCATGCAGAACACTATCCTAGATGTCCTGCGAGCCAGACCCGGGTGGCAGGAAGTTCCAGGGTAGGTAAGGCAGGGGGTGATCTTCACTACCTAACCAACCCATTGACATTGATGAAAATGGAATTGTCAAGAAATCATGAAAACAATTGGATATGTTTGATGCATGTTTTGTTATGCTGTGTTTAAATGTCTGTTATTTTGCATGATGTGTTTGCAAACAAACCCAACTTGACCTGATTTCCGCTGTATGTATATTTACCATCACTGCAAATATTTATCTCTTTAACTAATTTCTTTGTATTTAATGTGATTTAACAAAAATGTGTCATTGTACTTGCTTGGAATAATAAGCATCATGCAACACAATTCTATATGTGTGATATGTGTTTCATTATAATAGTCTGAGGCATACCTGGGCTTTTGCATTACACATTTTCATGAAGTTTATTGGAAAAGCAGGAGATTCAAAGATGCTAAAAAGTGAATTCAATGGTTAAGATTTCTGATTATTTGTTATATTGAGAGAAGATTCCTTTGTAATGTATCAAGAAAAGTTAATTGTCGAGGAACATGCATAGTATTTGTTACCATTTTGAAATGAAATATTTTTGTGACAGATTTTCATGTTAAATACCCTTCCAAATGCATGTTCTTGTGAGGGCAGCATGCCCCCCCCTTGCCCCTCCATCCTTCCCAAAATCCCAACCGCCTCAAATGGGTCCAGGCATGTCTCTAATATGAACAGTATATCATCTCACAATATAAGTAGAGATATAATATATCTTTCACATTTACAGTAGTGCAGATTAATTATATACTTTTGTTATCACATTACCATAAATGTTCTTAGCTTAACAGGATTAAATATGTGTAAAACAATAAATGACATTGTAATGTTGATCTGCAATTCAACAGAACTTAACCACCCCCCCCAAAAAAAAACACTTTCTATAGATTTTATCAAGATTTACAAATTTAAAATTTATACAATTTAAACATTTTATGCAATTATATTTACATTTTATACAGCCAGTTTAAAGTAACACAAAAGTGGCTAAGATATTAAAAGATTAAGTGATAGATGATTAATACCTGGCAAGTATTTTTTCTAATAAACTTTTTTTTTAGAGTAGGAATTTAAGATGTCAAAGGAAAAGTGAAGTAAAATTAGTCCTGCGATCAGTTTCACTTCATATTCCATTACCTATACAGTCTTCAATTATAAACAGGGGGCGTTTGGTCACCAAGACAGCAAAATCTACTGGATCAGATGAAATTTTATTGTACCAGAAGAGATGTCTAATTGACGCTCTCTGCTGTCAAATGGTTTTTAGAGATTTGCTTTATCTGCTCAGAACTTAATTTATATACAATAAATTCAATGAAAAGAACACCCACCAATTAACCAGCTACGAGTACATGAAAAGATTTAGCCATATGGCTTATTTTGCCATTATTTAATCAGAAAAATAACGCCCTTCATACAAGACCTTCAAAACAATGTGATTGATTTGTCTTTTCACCACATCAGCAATAATTTAAAAAATGAAGTGAAAACCATGTTTATCTACCAGATTTATTTATGTGAAGTTCTATCAATATGTCTTGTACCATTATTACACATTTACCCTTAAATAAATCACTTCCATATCATATAATGTTTATGATGCCAAATGGCATAAAATCTTGCAAGCTTCACTATCAAAATGAGTCACACATAATTTCCCATCTTCCAGACATTTGTTGGTTCTATCTTTGGATAGGTCGAACCAATTCCCTTCCTGGAATGTCCCTACTACAGACAAGTGTCCTATCATTTTCCATGCTAGACATAATGGTAGGGAAATTACCTAGACTTATTAACTGGTCATTGCACATTTACTATTTTGTCAGATGACACTGGTTAATATGTAAACCAAAGACCTTCCAACCAAGCGGTTGGCGGCGGTGGTTTGGGGTTAGTGTGTGCGAGACTAAACAGTTTGTCAACATTTCAGTCCTAACCCATCCAACAACCAACCACCATCGGGACAGAAAAGGTAAGTCATTACCATCCATTATCACCTTAACATAACCTAGTCATTTTATCCTACCTTTGATTTGTCAGATATTTTTCAGAAATAGCCTTAATTGTAGAAGGATACCAAACTGAGTTCATAGTCAGACAATGTTATTAGTTTTTTATATAAAAAAAAACAGAACCACTTTTAAGGTATGAGGCTTAAAAACTACGGCATATTATTTGGTATGTATAAAATTCACATTGGTTATTTTCGATACACTACTAGTAATGCTAGTCAAATCACTGAATATTGAATTGCTACAAAAGACAACTGATGATGTAAGAGTCTCCTTTCATTTTGTTTCATTTACCTTGTTTAATATTTTAAATATTCATTGAACACTCTTGCCAGAGCCTCTATTTATTGCTCACAGGCAGAAGTTAGGATGTAATCAAGGTGTCCTAGGAAGTTAGGATGTACCGTAATCAAGGTGTCCTAGGTATAAAGTTCCACAAACCCTATTAACATAAACCTTTTGTCATTTTAATATTAATGCTGAAAAAAAAAAAAAAAACTCATCTTATCACACTTAAACCTGTCAGGGTCCAATCGGAATGCCTCACATAATTCACGAATTATCACTCTGATGTATGACGGGGAAAACCCCATGAAAATAAACCTGTCGGTGCCTATAACATCATCAAAACAACAAAGATAAATGTTTTGTTATCTTTACTGAAATTTCAGTAACAATTGCATATTTAATGAGTTGTAAACAGTTAAATTGATAAATGAAAGTTTATATGATGAAATAATTCTATACACTACACCTGTCACTTTTTTTAAGAACTTTTTAATGGCGTAATCTTCTTCGGGCAAACAAATCGATTGTTATTCTGTAAGTATCAATGCACCAGAAACATCCGAAGTTTGATTGTCCCTTGGACGAAAAGCCCAAGAAGTTTCGATTGGCCAAGGTC
The DNA here is from genome assembly GCA_007844125.1 of Sinonovacula constricta. Classification (NCBI taxonomy): domain Eukaryota; kingdom Metazoa; phylum Mollusca; class Bivalvia; order Cardiida; family Solecurtidae; genus Sinonovacula; species Sinonovacula constricta. The sequence goes on from CM017565.1 coordinate 15,886,586, forward strand.
AAATCCACAGGGTGAAGGCCCCTTATTATCGCCTAGGAGAATGTCACATGACTTCTCTGATGTGACAACTGTTGGGCATCTTTATATATTATATTTTAACGTTTTTGGTAAGCAGATATTGTTTCTTAATATATGTAAACTGGTGGCAATATACATTTCGTTAAAAAAAGTTTAGTATCATTGCTCATTGCATCACAGACCATGTGAGGCATAAATGTATCACTTTAAGTCATTTTTTACATTTTTATGTCTACTTTCACTCAATTTTCTGGAAATAATGTTAAGAATTTAAACACCTAATATGCCAGTTTTTCATTTCTTTCAAATTTACGTATATTGAGTTCAGTTTAAATAAGCTTTGAGCCTCCCAGCATGTGGGTTTGAGTCCTATTTGGAACAAAGGACCTAATATGGTAAGGTCTTTCAGCTGACCTGTGGTGCACCGGTGGTTTTTATGCACACATTTTCTGAGGTCTTCATGTTAGCTTAATGACACTATAATGATCATAATTGGTTCCTGCGATGCACTTAAAAAAACATAAACGATAAATAAGCTAGTTCTTAATCAGCTCATTTATTAAAATTATTTCTCTAAATTACATCCTGACATTTCAAACAATTAACCGAAGGAACCAACTCCTGCTTAATACCGTTTTGGGAATGCACCAAAATAATAATATATTGTTATAATTTTTTTGTTGGTATACTCAGCCGGTTAAAGTCAATGAAAACTTAATTTTTGTATGAAGATAACAAAACCAAATAAATATATTAAATGACTTGATTAATTTATTTGGATGTAGGTAAATATAGAAGTTATAAATGGCTTGTTTTGTGAAAACTTTTGAACATTTCCACCATTTAAATTTTACAAAAAAATTATTCTCCCATCAGTATCAACTACTTACTTTGCCATTCTTTTTGAGTGACATTAGTTTAATTAAGAATGTTATGGTGACCCGTCAGTTTGAAAGTAGGAAAGGAGCAATTATTTATGTAGATTCTGGTTGGAAGACTGCTCATAAAAATTATTTTGCAACTGTATTTTGAAATGTTTCTAAAGAAGATAGTTGTAACTGCCCCCAGAGTCTGTGTGTCCCTCTGTTTATTAAGCTGTAGTGGAAAAAATTGTAAACAAACCAAATGTACCCAACATTTTTTAATTACAAATGCTTGGCTTTGTTTTACCCAGACTTCATTTAATCTGAAAGTGTTTTGCCTATATTTTACAGCAAACCATATATTCCTGATTATTTGCACTGCCTAACAATAATCTATGCTGTCAGAAGAATGTACAAAGGTCAAGAAAATTAAATAGATGTCAAATTGTACCTGTTTTTTTTTAAAGTTTATTCTTGTAAACTTCTAAAATAACTTTTTTTTTATAAATGACACATTGTCTTTTAATTAACATATTATTTTCGTTATTCTAGTTAATTATAATACTGTTCATGCATCAGACAGGTCAGTTTTGTCAGAGTTTGTCAAACCACTGACCTGTTTGGGGTGTGGTTGTTTGGCACTATTAATCTTCAGATAGTGAACTGTCAAATGCTAGGTCACTTCTTCATTGTTTCAAGAGAAACATGTAATGGTGTTGTTTTTATAAGTAAGGTGTCTATATCCATGTATCAAACACTCTGCAACACAGTATTAATCACCTACCATTTCTGCATAGTCAAACCACAACATCTGCCCCCTCTTCTGGCAAGAGCAGGTAAGTCATGCAGGCAAATTCACTTAGTCTTGGTATAGGGCTATCTAGTTCATAGTTATACACTATTTCCTTGTGGAAATCTTGTGGAAATTTGTTGAGTTACTTAAATTTTAGATTTTGCATTATGTACATTTTTTGTACACAATGTGTAATGTTAACTTATTGCCATATGGCCAGGAGATTGTCTGGCTGTTATTGAATGAAATGTTCAAACTTATGTTTCATGTTGTTTTAATGAATGGTCAGTGCAAAAAGGTCCCTTTGTGAACATATTTTTTCATACCAAAAATAATAATACAATGTACAGATGTTTGCTAATAACAATATTTAAGCCAAGCATGTGAGTCAGGTCTCACTTAAATTACTTTTTAATCAGCTTAAATCAATTAAATGATGGTAAAAGGTCAGATTAAATATTAATATGTTTTAAATTTTTTTTTTATCATAAAGCTTTTTTTTGTACAAAAGGACATTTGTGCTTATATGTTGAGCTTAATGAAGGTGCTTCAGTACCCTACCCATTATTTCACAGTGATCACAACAGTGTAATTAAAGTGGGCAGACAGGCAGGAAGACAACCAGGTTGACACATCAGCTGGGGCTAAAACTTATACTTAATTATATTTACTGAATCATAACGCTCAAAAACATATAGTAATAGCATATACAAAGTTTTCTTATTTCCTTAATGTTGATGTATTTGTAATTTTTTCACAAACAACAAAGTTTTAGGCATATACTGGAATAATGCTGTCTGTCTGTATGTTTGTTTGTCTGTCTGACCATCCATGGACACAATTGTGTCAAGACTTCTTCATAGTTTTTCAGCAGTTATGATGAAACTTCTATTTCTGTCTCTTCTTTGTTATAAAGGGAACCTGTATGCTGTTTTTGTTTGATTCAGATGGAAATTGCAAGAGTTGCTGCCCCTTTTAATGATGCACTTTAGAGTTGTTTGCCCCTAGCTTACAGTTATAGTTATAGATTATTAAAAAGCTTGATGTTGCATTATATAGTACTAGGACTGTATATCACAAACACTCTCAGCCAAGAACTCTTCTTTTCTTGAATGTTTCACCCCTCAGTACATTCTCTAGAACAGGACCTGGTAGTGCAATCAGTAGAGCGGTTCTTGGTACGGAAGGCCCCATGTTTCGATTTCCATCAAAGTCATGTGGTTTTCCAAAATGGTAGTGTTATAACTCCTTTGTTAATGCTCAAGCAAATCTAAAGGTTGTTTCAAGACTGGCTGGCCCGATGTCAGGATAATTTGATTGTGTGAGGAATCATGCCAGGTGGTCATGGCATGCTATACACAGAAAAGGTGGCACTATATCTGCTTCAAGTGGACACCGTCTCCAGATAACTTAAAATACTGTTGATGGGTTGATAAACCCAACAAACAAAACATTCTCTAGATGGTTGCATTGCAGCTGTTATTATCGTTTAGCATCTGTACTGTTATACAAACTATAAAAACAATTATAGATACAGCTACACTCGAAGTTCATCATATTTTTTATATTAAATTAATATAAATTAAGGCTTTAATAAAATTATTTTTATTAATTTTATGAGACATATAAGATATAAACATTATTTCTCCTTATTACATACATAAATATTAAATAATATATAACTGAGTAAAATGTTTTTAACTATGAATTGTCATAGTTTTTTCATTGTCTACATGTACATGTTATTATATTTATATCAACAAAGTTTCTTCAAAAGTACAAACTAGATACTAATATACCCAGTTAGGGACCCTAACTTCGACCTAAGCAGTCAAGAGACAAAATTTACCTTAAAAGGTATTTTTTTAAGCTTACATGTATGTGTTTTCACAACTCTACTCTTTTACCTGGTTGGTTTGTGTGTGTGGTGGGGGATGCATCCCATGGGTCCATTCCTTCTGTAATTTAATGTTTAGTTTTTCCTCTTGGAACTCACCTCTACCTGTAATATTTGCTCTAGGTACGAGATTTTTTCTCACTGATAGTGATTTGAGTTTTTGTGGTAGATTACATTATCTCACCTTTCCAGTACAATGTAAAAATCATCATAAACTTATGATGAGATTTATATATTTCCTCATGTTTTGTGTATGTGTGTGTGGAAGTTAATTATACCTTTGTTAATTATATCGTGTGCCGAAAGGGGACAAATAATGTTTGTCCTTATAAGGTGTGTTTTTTTTTTATTAGTAGTTCTAGCAAAAAAATGGTTAGTCATACATCTTGTTACCTATATGTGAAGTAGAAAGCCAAATTACTAAGCAATTAGTATAAGTTATTAACATATGTTGCATAGTATGGCTAAGTAACATACTAAGTTACCAAGAGCTTAGTGGCATCATTAAAATGATGTTCTCAATTACAATGTACCTTTTAATGCCTGGTTTGACAGTGTCTGCAATATTTGAATATAATTTTGACCAGATTCTATGTGCTGGTACATGTACTTACTATCTTCATGGATTTATATGAATTTTGTATTGAAATGAGCAATATTCTTTTTATATGTCAGAAAGCACTGTCTTACACTAAATTGACAAAAAAAAAAGTTTTATTGTATGGCTTTTTATGGTTAAATATCATATATGTGTGTTTTTTACTTTAATATATTGAAAAAATGCAACAATTAATACTAATTGATAATAACAGTTATTATATTGAGAGGCTTTAAAACTGATCAGACTGTAAAGTATAAATAAATTGTTTAGAAAATACAAAATTAATGTTCTTAATTTAATCCCAACAGAAAACAAAAATTAGTATTATATACATGTTATGGTGATTTGTTTGATGAAAATACAGAAAATAACCAATCATGTTTGTGTCTAGACTTAGATGTAAGACAAATGTAAAAATTGTTGACTTTTCTAGTCAGAGCACAATTAATGCCCCTGTGGCAGGAAAAGGGAGGTAAGAATAGAGTTTGAGAACCTGCCAATCCTTATCCCTTTTAATAGAATTCCAGCAATTATATTTACAGTAATAACATTCATTAGCAGCTAACAGTGCCTAGCATGTAACTATATTCAAAGTGCCTAAAGCATTTGTCATTACACTTTTTATACTAATTGTTTTCTATCCAATAATATTTTTTTATATATATATCTATTTGCATTTATCAAATTTATTGATTTTTATACCTATTTTTATGTTATGATGAAGTATTTGGCAGTAAAAAGTGGCAATAATATAAGACTATTTTTCATTTAACTGTTGTAAAATATTGTCCCTTGCAGCAAAATAGATTTGTTTATTGGTATTGTTTGATGTTTCTCTGCACTGTTTTTTTTATAATTGGTTGTAGTTTCCTTGGTAGTATAGTATTGTTTTTAAGATTTTTTTTCTAGCTTTATAAAACACAGTATGCACTTGGACGTAAACGCTGATTGTTTATTTATAATTTGGAATATGTGTAATATAACTTGCGTGATGCAACAGAAAATCTTATCTTGTGATATCACATTTTTTACCTCCTTAAGTTCATATACAATTAAAATAGATTTAATGTTTTGATGTTGTTAATTAAAGATATAGTAGGGTTTTTGGGAATATTATTTTTATAAATATTAAATTCTTAAACTTAAAAGCATGTTTAAAATATAAAGAATATTAATATAAACATTTCTCTTTTTGAATCATAACATATACTGGTACATTGTTTTACTAATTCTTTCTGCCATATAATCTTAACCATGACCCTCTATATATCTGGCTTTCACTATCCACTCATACTTATATTTGCTTATTTTCATTAGTGTTTCTTTTGTATTAAGATACCCTTTTTTATTCAATCTTGATTAGACAGTTTTAAAACAATTTTCAATGGTGTAAAATTATTTATTTTATCTTAAACACTCAATTAACATATTTGTGTAGTTGTATATAGTGGTAGTTCTTGTTTATTCACTCACTGTTATATTCATTGATTTTGTATGCAATAATAAATATACACAACAGAGGTAGTTGGTTTCCATGGAAATAAAACTGATTTTTTGCGAAAACATTACGTAGGTAGTTAGTTAATTGGTACATATAGAAAAAACTTGATCGCAATTTGTAAGCAGGTGCCCTAAAATTTAATTAGTTAGGCAGAATTTTGTTTCTTTTCACCAAAGAATTGATACACTCAAAGATATTAACTCTCTGTAACCTGAAAGTGCTGAATGTTGCTGAATTTACATGACAGATATGTAACTTATTTAGACATTCGTTAATCTTGGGTTATTGGTAAATTTTCTGTTGTCTTATCGAACTGAATAGGACAAGAATTGGCCAATCATAATACTGCTTACAAAATCCATACTCTTCAGCGTGGAGATGTATTACAATAAGGTCACCATTTTGACAAGTCTATTGAAACAATGAATGAGCAATCTTTATCATTGGACTGAAATCTTCATCGGATTATGAAGCGACCAATGAAATATCATTACCAGAAATGGCAAAAAGTGAACTAAATATTCCACAGGCGTTGAAAGAAGAGTAGCGGAATGGATTAGTCGTGGGTGTCCAATGATGGGTTTGAACAGACAAAAGCTTGAATAAATATTTATCATGTACCATTGTATGCCATCATATAATATTTTTTGTAAAAGTTAATGTATCAGCCAAAATAGCTTGACTTCAGAAAAACTCCTGCGCACAAATATATTGATTAAAAAAATATGGGACCTGGGTGCATGCATTGTTACTAAGGCCAGTAAGGGAATATTGTTTTTTTCAAAATTGCTTATTTCTCTGTTACCATGGACACTAAATCATGCCTCATTTCACAAGATGTTTTCACCCAGAGCTTGAAGTGTTGTCTTACAAACTTTGTGTCTGTATGTTTGTTGCTTGTGTTTTTAGTTCCCAGAATGCAACACCTAACAACCAATCCACAGGCACCCAGAGCTCAAGGACAAGGTAGGTCACTCTCACAAATTAATTCACTTGTTGCATAATAATTGCTTCCCCTGTTCAAAATCTAATTTTAGAAATTGAGAAAAAACAAAAATGGATGGTTTCATTCAAAAGTTGCAGTTTGAATATTTGACTGCATGTGTTTGGCTGTATATATGTATATGATTTTAAATTCCATTGTTTAAGAAAAAAAATTCAGTTTGATTTGTGTTTTTATTGTGTTTGCTTTGATATTTGTGCTTTTCATTTATGTAAAATGTATTTAGATATTGCAGCTGTTTTTCAGTGTCAAATCATGATATCATTTTGCTCTTTTGAGATATTAGTCATCGTCTTGTGATTATGTTATTATAAATTATACATAGAACAGTATTTTGAACATGCATAACCATTCTAGCTATTGAAACATTATCATAAGGGGAAAATATTTGCTAAATATACTTAAAATGTTCAGAACCCATCCTGAAATAAAATTATTGCTAATTCCCATATCATGGTATATAAATTCTATATAAATATTTTTTACTTTATATCTCAATGGATTTTTCAATAATTTCGCACAAGTTTTTGAAATGAGATGTTGTGTCATATAAAAGGGATTTTAATTAACTTAGCACAATGCCATGATGACATGGTGTATCATAAAAAGAGATTTAAATTAAATTGGACAAGGCCATGATGATATGGTGTGTTATAAAAAAGGGATTTTAATAAAATTAGCACAATGCCATGATGACATGGTGTGTCATAAAAAAGGGATTTAAATAAAATTAGCACAATGCCATGATGAGATGGTGTGTCGCATTCACAAAGCCAATGCTGGCTAAGGCATTGGAACCTGGAATGTGGTTCCTGGCCAATTCCAGGGCAATTAGACCATGCGCAGCAAGTTCAACCAATGGCCATATGGCATTTACAATCTAGTTAAAATAGTGATAAAGTTTTAAGGATAAGTTTTAAACATTGCTTTATTTGAACAGTTAATTATAAAAAGGCATTTAGAAGGTACCAGGTTACTTTTATCATAGTGCCTTGAATGTAAATACAGTGAAATTTCTTACATTTTGGCATAAATATAAGATTCAAAATCCATTAAAATACCTATAGAGATTTGTTAGTCAAAATAAATGAAAGTGTTTGTTGATAACCTGAGTATCACAAGAAAGGCAAAAAAGTCAACATACACAAGCATAAAAACCGAGTAAAACAAATCAAAGGACCTACTTGCATTTAGGAATTATTCAGGGGAGACTTCTCATAAATGTCTCTCATTAGTGTGGTCCATTTGCTGTTTCTTGCAGCAATCAGTGTAGATTCAACTGAAAGAAAAATAAATGATGGAATGCTGAATTTGTGAAGTCCATGGTTGCTTAACCCTTTATATGCTGGAAACACCTTGATGGTTCAGCATGTATTATATAAATGGGTATTTCCAGTAATAAAAGGGTTAAAACTTAGACCTGATAGTATAGTCCTTACACTAAGAAAAGCCTGTTGTTTGATTTCAGTGACGGTGACTGGGATTTCTACTGGTGTGACCGTGAGTGGCTCCATGCCAACTATGACACCATGTTTCTTCAGGAACACCAGAAAATACTGCACTTCAGAAACCATTACGAGGTAAAGCATTACTCACGCCATATTTTTTTAAAGGAACAACAGTGACAGCCCTCCCTTTACAAACTAAAACAAAATATTCATAACTTACACAATAAGTTTAAACTGGATGATCAGAAAATGGTGTATTTCAATCACCATTACAAGGACAATCATTGCTCACATGTTGTTCCTACATGAACACCTGAAAATACTGCTTTTTAAAAACCATTACAATGTATTTCATAACTCTGACCATTTACACAAAATTATCAGAAACTTTGAAACTATCAAATGGACATAAGTAACTCATACCACACATTTCTAAAGGAAACTTACAAAAATACCACACTTTAAAGCATATTTAGTGTTCCAGTAATTGATGATAATTAGATCGATGTAAGTCAATCTCTTGTTGTGGATTGTTTGTTTTGTTAAAAATTATGTTCTGTGTTATTGGATACAATAAAATCATGATTAGGTTCAGTTTCATAAATAATTTCGATGTAAGTTATAACTGGATTTAACGTCAAATACGCATTGTGTATGATGTTACAACAATTTCAGATATTGATAAGAACAGAAACCATAATGAGGTATCTAATTAATTTTCTCAATATTTCATTTTTTCCATGTGTCTTGCTTCTTTGCTGTTTTAAAGATTTTATTATGATTTATATTAATCTGATTAAAACAACTGAATGGCTTATGTAAGAGGTAAAAATGACCTGTCAAGCAAGAAGATACAAACAGATCTGGCTTTAAAGGTGGGATCCAATAGTTTGCCTATATCTAATGTATGTAACAATATCTGACTTCTGTTTGAGGTATTTGTGTATAATTTCTGAAGAAAAACATCATACTTTAGTCTAAATTTTGATGATTTTCAACATTATCTAAATAAACACTTAAAATGTTTATTCTTTTCAAATCTTTAAATAAATAAATGCATCATCATCCTTTCTGTCCATAAGCAGTTTTTTGTGTGAATAACTTATCCATAATTACACATCAGATGTTCTTCATATTTTCATTAATGATTGATAATGATCTGTAGTTGTGCATGGAAGTGAGATAGATCACATTGCATTGTTTGTTCAGGAGTTATTGCCCTTTGTTATGTGTCTTAGCTACATCTTCCCTTATGACACCTTCATTTATTCTCAGAAGAATTCTTCACAGATTTATATTATAATGTGAAAATGTGGTTTGACCTTTGGGCCTCTAATGCTTTGCGATGCTTTAATTTATATTAACTTTTTTATAATAATTCACAAATTAATGACTTGTTTCTATAGCAACATCTTAAAATAAGGTCTTAAAATTTTAACCGCATGAAATATAATCTCTGTAATAAAGTCGTTAATGATTTTGTAGAATAAAACAAGAAACATGGCCATGCCATGAAAGCAGGTTTTCAACAATTTAATAATTAATTTTAGTAATAGACTAATAAGGCAGCAGTTCAACAATTTAATAATTAACTTTAGTAGTAGACTAATAAGGTAGCAGTTATATTATTAATTGAAGAAAAACAGTAGTCTGTATGTAGCAGACAACATGCATGCAGGTGTAAGGGAAGAAATACATGCAACATGCACAACATGCCATGCTACATGTAAGTAAGTAATGCAGGGGCAAGTTTATTACCAGGGTGTTTGTGACTGGTAGGATTGTGTTGTAGATCAAACTAAGTTTGCACATAAACTACCTTCAAACAAAATTTCAGCAAAATATCTCCATTTTAAAACAAATTATTAGGTGGAAACTGTTTTTCTATTTTTAGTAACAATGACCTTGACCCGCCTAGCCCCAAATTCAATCCCAAGTTAGGTCTTCATGCAAGCTTGCTATGTCCAAAGTTTCAGCAAGATTGGTTTTTCCAAACTGAAGTTATTGACCAGAAACTGTTTTTCTATTTTTAGTAACATTGATGTTGACCTTGACCTTGATTTTAATTTAAAAAAAACTGGTTAAAAATTAACAGACTTGATATATCATTAACAGAAAGTATAGATTTCAAGTAAAAAAAGTGACAAATTTATTCGTACAAAACAGATTTAGATGCATAATTCATGTGCTATATACTTTGCTCAATTTTTTTTTCTTTACATATTTAGTTATTTGAATGTATTCAAAGTTGGTCGCCTGGGTTGAAGTGGGTAGAGGTCAGACATGTAACTTCTCAGCCCCTTACCTGCAGTTATCATGTGGTTTTTGAGGCCTTGATGGTGCAGAAACTATCATCTCTGGTCATTATAAATACCTTTGGTACCAGCTCGTGTATATTTTTACATCCCGGTACTAGCTCTAAAAGAAAACATCTTTTTAGGCATTTCTGTCTAACCTCACTTTTGAGCATAAAAAAGGATTATGCAAAGTCACCCTGAATAAATATTAGAATTACTCTACATTTTGTAGAAATTCTTGGTAACACCATACACCCTATTGTTCCTATTTGATATCCTCAAGTCATAACTTTTTTTAAAAGGGTGATTAACAATCCAACATTAATTCTCTTCAGTATTGACAATGTATATGTTCAAAATGTTCTGTTCAATTCTGTATCTGTTCAAGAACAGTTCTTATTTTGTGTTTTTTGAGGGGCAAAAAAAAACGATCCAAACTGTCCAATACCACCTTTGCAGGTAAAAATTGTTATTGAAAGTATACTGAAAGGATAAAACTTATGCTGAGGTATTTGATTTTGATTATATTTTTTACTAAAGCTGTTTATGTTTTTATATTGTTGCTTTTATTATTTGTATACTGTTGCTATTTCTGTCTATATTTAAGGTTCTGGACCTGTAACTAACTTCGGTAAACATCGGCACTCGGTATGATCCGGTTTTATTTGAATAGCATTCGTCGTAAAGTTTCGTATTTGCTATTTTTAGTAGTTTTTCATCACGTCATATATGGATTTTCCATGACGTCATTGGGTTACCCATTTCTCAAAAATGAGGGAACCGGGAGCTCGACAGCGAGATCGTCGAGGGCGATATTGTAAAAATAGTGGTTTACCGACAACAAAGTCATGTAAAGTTGAAGTGAATCACAACGATTGTGTTGGTTTCCTGTGTACAGGTGAAAAATGCACTGTTTCATTGTGTGTTTGCGATTTAAATTTGCCTTCGCATGCTAACCGCGAGAGTTAGCGACATGGTTTGACGCTCGCTCACCTTCGCCTGATATTATCTCGGGATGGCCAGGATGGACTTTTAAATGTGTTCAGGGGTCAAAATTGTGAGGGACAACCAAGTGTCACTAATACCAAAAGAGTGCTTGACTCAGTTATTCCTAAACTGTCGGATTTTTTTTTACGAAAAACGTGTAAAGTGGTTAATTTCAAATATTTCCCTCAAGCCAGCCAAAATCAGTAAAGAAAAGGTTTTCATGTAATAATGCAGAGTTTAACATACATATTTCCATTTCTTATACCAACTTTAGGTGATTTTTTGTATAAAGGAGTATAATCGGTAATTGACCATTTTGACGTTATTTTTCGCTATAAATTCTCTTGCAGTTTCATTATAGTAACCTTTACAAATTCTTATAAATTTTATTAGGAACGGTAAAATGCCTTTAAAATCTCATATTATGGGCAGTTCATATTGCAGAAAATTTTAAAACTAGTTGTATGTGTCTAACTAGCTTCAAACTTGAGATATTTGCTTTTATAGATAGAGTAAATTTTAAACACACCCAAAAAACTCGGATTTTTGCTCGGGGGTACATGTATGCAAAGTTTTGTATTTTTATAAGTATTTGTCCAAAGTGTGATCTTATTGTTCTGATTTATCATGACATGATTGTGTAACAGGAAAATTGGTTAAAATTTGAATATAGAACAGTAGAATTTGAAAAAATGGAACTTTTTCAATTTTTGTTCCAGCACAATTTACGGTGTTTTTGAAAATCAAGGGTCACTTTATAAAAATGTACATAACTTGAGTTACAAACGGTAAACTTCCTTAAAAATTCACCGTACGATGTGTTTTATAGTACAGATTCAAGAAACAGTATCATTATAAGGATTGTGGAAGGTCACCATTACAGGTCCAGAACCTTAACCTATGCATTACATGTAATAACCTAAAGTTAATGTTGATTTTTTTTTTATTTTCCCCTCTAGTTGACAAGAAAGAACCTAATGGTAAAGAATCTGAAGCGTTTGAGGAAGCAGACAGAGAGAGATATGGGCAAAAAGGAGGCAGAAGCCTATGACTTCTTCCCTACCACTTTTGAGTTGCCTGTAAGCTTATGCCTTGTCCCCGACAAATTTTGAGCTGCCTTTAGGCTTAAGAGATATTCCCTCAACCTTTGTGTTGCTTTCAGCTTGTGATTTGTTCTTCACAACTTTCGTGTTGCATTTAGGCTTAAGATATATTCCCATAAACTTTTGAGTCACTTTAAGCTTAAGATTTATTCCCCTTAAGTGTTCTGGTGCCTGCAAGCATTTGATTGATTAATTCAAAATTTGTGTTGCTGTAAGCTTATGATTTTTTATGTAACTTTGGAGTTGCCTGTAAGTTCACGTGATGTACTACCCACAATTTGTCATTTGTATTTAGCTAATGATTTGCTCCCCATAGCTTTAGAGTTGCCTCAATCTTAAGATATATTCGCCACAACTTTTGTGTTTCTTAAACATACATTATATTCCCCATAATTTTTGTGTTGTTTGCAAGCATTTGATTGATTGCTTCAACTTCAAGCTTATGATTTTTCATGTTTAATTTTTAAAGTTGGCAGTAAACTTGTGATTTTTCATTTAAATTTCAAATTGGCCGTAAGATTATTATTTTTCACATAAATTTAAAGTTGGCAGTAAACTCGTGATTTTTCAGTAAATTTCAAGTTGGCAGTAAACTTGTGATTTTTTCATGTTAATTTCAAGTTGGCAGGTTTTTTTGTTTTTTCATTCTAAAATAACCAACATGACAATAATAGTAAACTAAGGAAAATGGTGATGTAAAAACGAAAAAAGAAAAACCATATGTTATGATTGTGGGATATCATTTATAATCCAGAGTTAGAAACTAACGATCACAGCTTATAGTTTGCAAGTTTTTCAGTGCTGTTTATCCAAAAACTAATGCACACTTCTTTGGCTGAAAAATTAAAAGTTATCACACACTTCTCCATTTTTTCAAGTCAGAGTATCACATCTTTGTGGAGGAGTTCAAGAAATCGCCTGGCATTATATGGATCATGAAACCGGCTGCCAAGTCACAAGGGCGAGGCATCTTCCTATTTAGAAAGCTGAAAGACATCACAGACTGGAAAAAGGTATGGTAGTTAATGCATAATTAATTGGTTAATTACCTGCCAATATGTATTAATTAGTAGGGGCGAACGATATACCAATATATCAGATATCACAATTCATTTATAACATCATTTATAATAATAAGCATTTATTTGAAGTGTTTTGCTTTGAATCAAGAATTATGGGGATGTAACACAGAAAACAAAACAGCATCTGGTGTCAGCAACTTGTCTAGAACAGTACTCTTATTAGATCTGCTTTTTACACTTTTTAACATTGTCCTGGAAATGTCAAATTACTCTATTCAAAAATGATTTTTTCCGACAATAAGTATGAGATGGTTAAATATAAAAAGGCAAAAATTGCCATTTGGAACAATTTTGGCCTCAAACGCAATCATACAATGATCAGACTTGAAGACAAAGTTGAGCTTTGTAAGAAATTCAAGCAGGATGTGATGTGCTCAGGTGGCTCAACAGACTTTAGTACACCTTTAGAACACCAATATAAAGTCATAAGGTCTGATCCAACAACATCTGTACTATCAGAGAGGTTCTTTTCAACAGCAGGAGATATTGTGACAGCACAAAGAACTGCCAAAAATCATTCCTTTGTTGACAAGCACCTCTTTCTTAAGTACTCAATAATTAAACCATTGTTGGAATATATAAATTCTCCCTCTTGCCAGTGCAAGAGCAAATTAAACAGTATTCAGACTTGTGTAATTCTTACTTAAAATTAAACGACTCACTATTCCTTTCATCAGTTGTTGAATTTTAAATCATTCCCTTTATACATCACAGCTCCAGATAATTCTAAGTGATAATTTCCAATCTTTTTAAATCCTTTTTAGTTTGGGCTTATATGAATTGTCTAGGAGAGATAATTCATGATATTGTCTCAGAGAGACAATTTATATAAGTACTAAATATTTAGAATTATAGGATTCAATGGAGAATTATGTGATAAATTGGCCTTTAAAGATCAACATACCTCTCTAGTATTTTGAGCCCAGAGTATTAAGTTTAATTCAGTTTTTAACCTGGTTTGCATGAAGACCTAGCTTGTGATTGGATTTGGGGCCAGTCAGATCAAGGTCGAGGTCACTGTTACTAAAAATAGAAAAAGATTTTCCAGTCAATACCATCAGTTCGAATAAACCAATCTTGTTGAAACTTTGGATATAGCAAGCTTGCATGAAGTCCTAGCTTCGGATTGGATTTGGGGCCAGTCAGGTCAAGGTCACTGTTACTAAAAACAGAAAAACAGTTTCCTGTAAATAATTTGTGTCAAATTGGTAAATCGTTGAAAACCTGGTTTCTTGTATGTTTTGATGTTTTAGTTCTCTTTTGAATCAAATTTAAGATGTAACCAAATATGTAAGGCAAAAATATTGCAATACAGTTCTTCTATATTGCAATATATCACAATACAGTTTCTGCAGTATGATTAAACCCCTGCTAATAAGCCCTTAGGAAGTGCACGTTTTGCTGCAATTTAAAACAATTTGTTAACTTTGCTTGTGCTTCTTAGCATGTACATAACACATACCCAGACAACACAATGTCACCTTGAAGTTAAATTTCTGTCAAAATCAGACATATTAAGACAATCAGCTTTATGGTTCAAAATGAAAGTTTCTTAGATGTTATCTTGTCGACGTTGTATTGATGTTGGATCGATAGTCCATAATTTACCAGAATCCAAGCAAAAAGCTGAATTTTTTGCAACAAAATATCAACCTAAAATGGACCAGTATACAATCAAACCTAACACATGTTCTGTACATAAATTTGAGTTGTATTGCAGGAATATCATAAGTACTTCATTTGAAAAGATATCATCTTACAACTGATATCCATAATAAAGCTAAAATAAAGCTTGATAATATTGGGGTGGTGTTAGTTGGGGGGGGGGGGGGGGGCATGGAAATCAAACACAGCCCCTGAATTGAAAAAAAAAAATCAGTGTCAGCTTCTTAACACAGCTGTCAGGTATTAGTTATATAACAGAAGGTAAACTTATAAAGTGTTGGTAATCAGGGTTTTCATAACTAATTATTATCAATTATAATTGTGTCAAAATAGGTTGTTTAATTGAAGTGGGCCCTTTTGTCCCACAAAACTACTGCTATATTCACTTGTTCTTGAAAAAAGAATTTGCACTTCTAATAAAAATGCAAAGTGATTGCCATACCGGTAATATTGTTCATAATAAATATACCCCAAAGAGGGAGTAGGAACTAGTGTCAGACCCCAATCAATGTTATTGATTTATTTAAAAAAACGGTCTTCAAACTATCTGATTACTGGTGTTAATTGTGCTTTTCTTTTCTTAAAAAAATATTTTTTGCTTTCTAGGGAGAATACCAGCCAGTGACTGATCCCAACAGAGAGGTTCCTGAGACGTATGTGGTGCAGAGATATATAGAGAATCCATATCTGATTGGGGGCCGCAAGTTTGACATAAGAATCTATGTCCTAGTTGTCTCTGTGAGTTGGGCTGTTAGAGTTACTGCCCCTTATATGATTCTTTAGATGCTTGGAAATGAAGTGAAATGTTGTCGTTTTTTCTGGGGAGTGGGGTATTTATTTTTTATCTGAGCATATTAAAAGTATTACTTGCTATATTATCACAGCAATCAATCATTTTGTATGTAACCCTGTTCAGTTATTTTGAACTTATGAAATCAGCATTGTTACATATAAATTAGATGAACATATAAATTAGATGTATTTTTATGTCTCTTTTCTGTGCCTGAAAGTGTTATGCTATTTGTGTTTAAACATTAATGTTTTATCTGGATGAAAACATGTTTCCTTTCTTTTCATGTGAAATGAACATTTTTCATAACTTT
The DNA here is from genome assembly GCA_007844125.1 of Sinonovacula constricta. Lineage (NCBI taxonomy): Eukaryota > Metazoa > Mollusca > Bivalvia > Cardiida > Solecurtidae > Sinonovacula > Sinonovacula constricta. The sequence goes on from CM017565.1 coordinate 15,902,947, forward strand.
CTAAACAAAAGAAATATATCATTGTTTGACAGCTGTTTTCTCTTTTTTTCCTGACATCTGTGCCATGCCTTTTCCCCTCCTAATATATTTCTATAATTGATTAATTTCTAAAATTATTATTTCCTATTTTAGTCTAAAATCTTTCCAGTATTTCTTATGACTGTATTTCAAAGCATAGATAATAGATTAACATGTACTTTTATCATTTCAGTACAACCCTCTCACAGTGTGGCTCTACCGAGCAGGATTTGCTAGATTCTCAAACAGTCGATTTTCATTGGACTCTATAGAAGACACTTGTATCCTTTTTGCCAATTAATCTTCACATCTTTATTGTCTTGTTGCTCATTTCCAAGTTATAGGATTCTCATTTGTATTGCCTCATGTGTCTATTGAAAAAGAGGACATTTCCTTGAACTTTGTCATTTGATCAGATTTAATGACATTGTCTTTTCATTATTATTCCCTTATCATGTTACATTATTTGATTCTCCTAATTTAATTCTGAGTACTGTGCTAATAGCATCACACAAACATTACAAGGCCTGATAATAAATTGTATGTCTTAAAGGCATTGAAAATGAAATTCTTTATCGAGCCACCCACACCACACAACACCCTACCACCCCCAATCCCACCCTCACCCTTTGAGGCAAGGGAACTTTACCACTACCATATTTTATTACTTTGGTATGACACAGTATAGGTTTGAATCTTCCATACCTAGAGCTAAGTTTTGTCAGTACTAATTCATGGCAGTTATTTTTTTAACTTTCCACTTGTATTGACCTTTTGTCCTCTGTGTCTCTCCATAAACAAATGAAACCTTTTTTACGAGATGATAGCCAAAATTTCGTGGACAAGTAAGACATCAACACTATGTATCACAACCAGGTGAAATTTAATGACCAGCATAAAAAATGTATTTGCATTAAGCGTACGAAATTTCAGAACAATACACAAAATGGTTTAGATATAACACATGCTTAATAAGCACCACTAACGGTGTACTTCCGCTGTCTTAATACCAACAAATGATGTCGATGTCACATTTTCTTAAAGTACGCACCGTTAGCAGCAACACAACGGTGATGATAGTCTACCCACTGCGTAAACACATCAGGAAACCAGGCTGATGAATTCGAGTACAGTATGGTCAGGGCTTCCTGTTGTAGCTCACACAGGTCCTTGAACTGTTTACCCTTTAACTGTAACTTAAACTTTGGAACTAAGGCAAAATTGCACGGAGCTAGATCAGGCGAGTACGGTGGGTGAGGTAGCAGTTGGGCCTCAAGCTGGATGGTTGCAGTAGCACATGCTTCCTCAGACATGTGCACAGGCGCGTTGTCCTGGTGTAAAAAAAACCCATTCTGTAATGCATTGGGTCCCTTGTTCATCATAGCTTGCATAAGATCTCTCTTCAATACCTGAAATAAATAAATAAGCATTAAAGTAAATGGTATGTTGCTACAAATACTTGCCTTTAGTGTGTTATCAATAATGTACAAGTACTTAAAAATATTTAATTACACGAAATATGTTCGATGGAATGTTATTAGTACCGGTAAGTAAGTTTTACCTTTGAATAATAACTTCCGGTGACAGACTGGCCCGTGGAACTGCATGTAGGAGGATCGGCCCGTGAATGTCAAAGAAGGCAATGAACATGCACTTTCCCATCGACCGGCTGCACCTGGCCTTCTCGGAGGGGGAGAGGTACTTGACATCCACTGGCTTGATTGCTGTTTTGTCTCCGGATCATGATAGAACAACCAAGTTTCATCGATGGTCACGATTTCTCTACAAACACGTCACTTTCCTGCTTGTACCTTGCAAGAAATCGCTGTGATTCTAAGACCCTGCATTGCATTTCTTGATTGTTTAACAATCACAGCCCCCATCTTGCACACGCACAACTCATATGCAGTTTATCTTTATCTTCTGATCTTCTTCCCGTCCCTCACTGTATCGCTTGTGGCATTTGTAAACTAGTGATCTACACACATCTGGCTTCTTAGAGGCTTGTTTGATCATATCCATCGTTTGACTAGGCGTCTTTCCAAGAGTTACATAAAATTGTATTACTGCCCTCTGTTTTAGCCTATCCCCAGACGCCATTTAGAAGTTGTACTTTGAACAAGTGCTGACTGCAAAACCATTAGACTGTGAGCAGCAAGATAAAATTTCAACCAAACAATTACGTAATGAAACGTTTATGACATCACATCATCTTACCATCAATTTCCGCAACTAACATGTGAATTTTGATGATTTTACGGATATATTAATCATGTAATGAAAGTGTATTATTTCAACTGCAGAGTTATCAGCGACATAACGTTGCCATAGTTACAATTGTTTTTAGTATAGTTCTTTCTTTTTTTTAAAAATACTTTATTATCTAATGTCATAGATGCCAAGATACAAAGTGTTAAAATTTCAAATAAATATCTCAAAAGAATGAAAAATATATTTGACTTGTCCACAAACTTTTGACTATCCCCTTGTACCCATTTTCTTAATTTGTATTTTGGGTGTCTTTAAGTTATACATTGTAACCTCCTTGACCCCAGCTCTCAGATGTTCACCTGACAAATGTAGCTGTACAAAAGACAGCACCAGACTATGACCCAGATAAGGGCTGTAAATGGGCCACGCAGCAGCTGAGGCAGTATCTTACAGCAAGGCATGGCGCGGATGCTGTAGGTCACATTTTATATTATCAATATAACAGATCCTTATTGCCAACAGCCGTAACAAAGCGTAGCTTGAAAAGAAAAATCTTATCACTAAGCAGGATTCAAACCAGGGCAAAGCGAGAAGCCAATACTGTAGGCACTTGGCCAAAGAGTAGATACCTTAACATAGTTGTTAGGTACAAAATGGTTTGCATATTAAGTACTGAGTGATGCCCCAAACAAAGAACATGCTTATAGAAATGTTCCCAGTGGAGATTAAAACTTGATTTGAAGAGGTCTTTAGCTTTGTTTTGATACACCAGTGGCTCATCCATGACATTCTTCTTTTGTCTTCTTCCACTCATAGCTGCACAACATAATAATGACATTGAGTGTGTGGCCGATTTTTTTTGTTGTAAATACACATAGAAACAAAATAACATTGCTATGGTTTGCTATAATGTTATACATTTTAAACAGAATTATAACATTAAAAAGTCAACAACAGAATCCAAAGTATTGTTTTAAGTGTTAATTAGGTATTGCATTCCTTGAATAATCAATTAAATGTATAAAAAGTTAAGCGAATTTATTAATTTTGTCAATTACTTATCTTTATTGTGTCACCCATTTAGCACAGATTTGCTTTATAGTAGTTAGTTTCACCAATTTAGCACATGTTTACTTCATACCATTCAGTGTCCTTATAAGCACATGCTTACTTTATACCAATTACTTTCCTACATTTACAATGTAGCACATGTTTATTTCATACTATTCAGTGTCCTTATTAGCACATTTTTAATTTATACCCATTACTTTTCCTATATTAAGCACATGTTTACTTTATATAAATTTGTTTCCCCTTATTTAGCACATGTTTACTCCATACCATATAGTGTGTCACCTATTAGATGCATGTTTGTAGTTAATATTTTTTTAATTTCAGGCACGTAAGGTATTCCAGGGTATTGATAACATCATTATCAAGAGCTTGCAGAGTGTTCAGAAAATCATCATCAATGACAAACACTGTTTTGAGATGTATGGCTATGACATCCTTCTCGATAGCACCCTAAAACCGTAAGTTAGGGTGACATCCTACTGGATAGCACCCTAAAACTGTAGCTTAGCATGACATCCTTCTTAAAAGCACCCTAAAACTGTTAGTTCTGATGGCATCCTACTGGATAGACCCCTTAAACTGTAGCTTAGCATGACATCCTTCTTAAAAGTAACTTAAAACTGTAAGTTGAGATGGCATCCTACTGGATAGACCCCTTTAACTGTAGCTTAGGAACCATCTGAGACATCCCTCTCAATAGCACCCTAAAGCCATAAGTTAGGATGACATTCTTTAGGATATCACCCTTAAACTATAAGTTAGGATGACATTTCTCTGGATAGCGCCCTAAAACCTTAGTTACAGATGACATTCTTCAGGATAGCACCCTTAAACTATAAGTTAGGATGACATCTTACTGAATATCTTAAACTGTAGCTAAGCATGACATCCTTCTGAATAGCACCCTAAAACTATAAGTTAGGATGACATTTCTCTGTGTAGCACCCTAGAACCATGGGTTCGAATGACATCCTGCTGGATAGCCCCTTTAAAATTTAGTTTAGGATGTCATTCCTCTAGATAACACCCTAAAATCAATATTTTTTTCTTTATTCAAAAACAACCTAGTATTCTATTTATTCTACCATCTGAGTTTTATTAACAAATGCATAGTTTAATGTATAGATCTACTTCGCTTTTTTGAAAATGGAATTCCCCTACTACATGTAGTGTGGCTGTTGATTTTTAATAAGTGCCTAGCAAATAACGGAAAATATGATCCATTACAAAGGTGAATAAAGTCTTACTTACTTGTAAGCAAAGTCCCTAAGACTTCATAGTAGGTGCATCTTTGTATTATGAAACTAACTATACCATGGATGAATGGTGTACAATGTCAAATGTTTCTCAAGACCAATGGATTAAGTCTCATTTCTTACTGTTCTTTATGACTGAAATCAATGAATGACGGATGCATTTGTATATCTAATACATGTGTCTGAATTGTGCATAAACAAGTTTGCCATTATATACATAACTCCACAAGTTCTTGATGCTTCTAGGCCCATGCTTATAAATTGATAGGTAAATGACATATAGTTTATCAAAGAAATTTATGTCAACTCATGTGACTTCATGACATGAATGAATAAAAAAGCAAGAGCACTTTATTCTAATTTTTTTTTGCTATTTTGATCACAAGCTGCTGCGTCCTGTTTGTTGCCTGACAGGTTTATCACACTAGTGTTTGATAAACAAGTAATATCACATCAGGCTTTATATATCTAATGTGATGGTAGGATAAAATCAATTTTAATAACTCACAAAGTTAAATACCATTATAATGTTTACAGATGCATTGTTTTACCTGCTTTATAATGGTTATAAATGGGTCTGTTGTTTAAAAATGATTAAAAAAAACTTAATTGCCTGTAAACATGAATTCATTAAACATGCAAGCTAGTAAAAAAATGGAGGTCCTGCATGTATGTTTTATATTGGTGTTGTATTTTTGTGACAACTGTCTTTTGTAATAAATACACAAAATGTTAAGGTCTTCTCTTAATTGTCTAATTATTATTTAACACAAATAAATGAGGCATACTTGCAAACATGTGAACTCTCCAACTTTTGGAGGGAGACTCCCGCTTTTAAGGTTTAAAAGTATTTGAAAATGAGGGGTGTTTTACATTTTTCCAAAGTCTCCCTACTTGGACACAGATAACTTCCTTCTTTGTTTATATAAAAATAACAAATCTCCTACTTTGTAAGGGGCATTCTCCCACTTTGGCCTCTTAAAAAGTTCACGTGTATTCACTTGGATTGTTTTAGAGAATTGTTAAAGGTATTCTTCTGAAACATTAAAAACATTATAATACCAAACAAATAGTCACTGTAAACACATTTTTACTTCTAAAACACAGTACAAAACTTAAGTTATTTTCGGACATGTAATTAGTGTCCTTTAAAAACAACAGAATATGCTTTGTTTTAAAAGGTTGATTGAAATTGTTTTTGACTGAAATTGTTTTAATTTTCATTTGAATCTTCACAAATTTTAAAATCCATCAAGCTTTTATCATGTATTTGCAAATATTATTTCAAAAGATAGCCTCTTTCTTGTTTCTTCTGTCAGGTGGCTGATTGAGATTAATGCTTCCCCATCACTGACTGCCAGTGGCAAAGAGGATTATGATCTCAAATACGGTGTCTTGAATGATGTTCTTAATGTCCTGGACTTGGAAAATAGGTATGTACATTAAATGATCTCAAATATGGCATCTTGAATGATGTTCTTAATGGCCTAGACTTGGAAAACAGGTGTGTACAGTGTATGTTCTCAAATATGGCATCTTGAATGTTCTTAATGTCTTAGACTTGGAAATCAGGTATGTACAGTGTATGATCTCAAATATGGCATCTTGAATGTTGTTCTTAATGGCCTAGACTTGGAAAACAGGTGTGTACACTAAATGATCTCAAATATGGCATATTGAATGTTGTTCTTAATGTCCTGGACTTGGAAAACAGGTATGTACACTAAATGATCTCAAATATGGCATCTTGAATGTTGTTCTTAATGGCCTAGACTTGGAAAACAGGTGTGTACACTAAATGATCTCAAATATGGCATATTGAATGTTGTTCTTAATGTCCCGGACATGGAAAACAGGTGTGTACACTAAATGATCTCAAATATGGCATATTGAATGATGTTCTTAATGTCCCGGACATGGAAAACAGGTATGAACAGTGTATGATCTCAAATATGGCATCTTGAATCATGTCCTTAATGGCCTAGACTTGGAAAACAGGTATGTACACCACATGATCTCAAATATGGCATCTTGAACGTTCTTAATGTCCTAGACTTGGAAAACAGGTGTGTACACTGTATGATCTCAAATATAGCATCTTGAATGATGTTCTTTATATCCTAGACTTGGAAAACAGGTGTGTACACTGTATGATGTCAAATATGGCATCTTGAATTATGTCCTTTATGTCCTAGAATTGGAAATCAGGTATGTACAGTTTATGATCTCAAATATGGCATTTTGAATGATGTTCTTAATATCCTAGACTTGGAAAACAGGTATATACAGTGTATGATCTCAAATATGGTATCTTGAATGATGTTCTTAATATCTTTGACTTGGAAAACAGGTATGTACAGCGTATGATCTCAAATATGGCATCTTGAATGATGTTCTTTATATCCTAGACTTGGAAAACAGGTATGTACAGTGTATGATCTCAAATATGGCATCTTGAATAATGTTCTTAATATCCTAGATTTAGAAAACAGGTATGTACTGTGTATGATCTCAAATATGGCATCTTGAATGATGTTCTTAATATCCTAGACTTGGAAAGCAGGTATGTACAGTGTATGTTCTCAAATATGGCATCTTGAATAATGTTCTTAATGTCCTAGATTTAGAAAACAGGTATGTACTGTGTATGATCTCAAATATGGCATCTTGAATGATGTTCTTAATATCCTAGACTTGGAAAACAGGTATGTACAGTGTATGATCTCAAATATGGCATCTTGAATAATGTTCTTAATATCCTAGATTTAGAAAACAGGTATGTACTGTGTATGATCTCAAATATGGCATCTTGAATAATGTTCTTAATGTCCTAGATTTAGAAAACAGGTATGTACTGTGTATGATCTCAAATATGGCATCTTGAATGATGTTCTTAATATCCTAGACTTGGAAAACAGGTATGTACAGTGTATGATCTCAAATATGGCATCTTGAATGATGTTCTTAATATCCTAGACTTGGAAAACAGGTATGTACTGTGTATGATCTCAAATATGGCATCTTGAATGATGTTCTTAATATCCTAGACTTGGAAAACAGGTATGTACAGCGTATGATCTCAAATATGGCATCTTGAATGATGTTCTTTATATCCTAGACTTGGAAAACAGGTATGTACAGTGTATGATCTCAAATATGGCATCTTGAATAATGTTCTTAATATCCTAGATTTAGAAAACAGGTATGTACTGTGTATGATCTCAAATATGGCATCTTGAATGATGTTCTTAATATCCTAGACTTGGAAAGCAGGTATGTACAGTGTATGTTCTCAAATATGGCATCTTGAATAATGTTCTTAATGTCCTAGATTTAGAAAACAGGTGTGTACAGTGTATGATCTCAAATATGGTATCTTGAATAATGTTCTTAATATCCTAGATTTAGAAAACAGGTATGTACTGTGTATGATCTCAAATATGGCATCTTGAATGATGTTCTTAATATCCTAGACTTGGAAAGCAGGTATGTACAGTGTATGTTCTCAAATATGGCATCTTGAATAATGTTCTTAATGTCCTAGACTTGGAAAATCAACATTTGAGTTAACAGTAAAGTTAACAGATGCATTTATGTAATGATCTGTGATACTGAAAAAGCATATAAAACCAATAGTAAATAAAGTGAAAAGCAACTTTGCCAAATTTGCATTTTTGTATTTTTTTGTTCCTGAAAAGCAAAAATTTGTTGAACTGCTATGAAAAAAGATTTTATTGTAACATAAGAAGATATAGGAAGACTTATTGGCACCAAAGGGATGCAATAAACATGCATCATCAGATACCCATACTCGACTATTCCATTTTACTACATTTGTCGAGCGTGGATTTATTGGAAAAGTTTCTATCGTTTTATCGAACTGAATAGAACAAGAATTGACCAGTCATAATACTGCTTACAAAATCCATACTCTTCAGCGTGGAGACTAGAAGTATAACAATGACATCGCTATTTTGACAAATCTGTTCAAACAATGAAATAACAGCTTTATCACTGGACTGAAATCTTCATAGTATTATAAAGCGACCATTGAAATATCATTACCAGAAATGTGAGAAGTGAACTAAATATCCCACCCGCAATGAATGGAGAGTAATGGAATGGATCGGTTGTGGGTGTCCGATGATATAAACATAATGTATAGATTATGTGGTTCATAGTTTTATGTATCGAAATTGTGACTAAGTCACATTAACATTTTTGAACAATTTTTATAGACAGAAAATGTTCTCTTATAGGTTGACTGGGAAAGAGAAGCGCGTCGGAGGGTTTGATCTCATCTGGGATGATGGACCAGTCCTAGCGGATGATGGCAATATGGAATGTTCAGTTAACAGCAACATCACCACAGCCAACTCTTTTCTGGGTAAGATGTATATGTAATTTATGTAATGTTCATATGTTTACTTTGACAAGACATCATCACCGTTCAATTGAAATTTAAATAAGTCTGTCTTATTTTTTATATCTGTTACATCACTTCTATAGGACAGGACTAGATTATATTTAATCTAGTTGATTACATTTGCTGAATGTTTGCAGAAATCATCATTTGTAACAAAATATATATATATATATATATATATATATATATATATATATATATATATATATATATATATATATATATATATATATATATATATATATATATATATATATACATATATTAGAACTGTAGCTAAGATACAATGGCTGTCTATGTCACAAATTCAAATTATGACTTGTGGCTACCATAACATGTATGATCATAGTTGGGTGTGATTTATGTGTGCTACCACATCCTCATAATTGCCATTTCCAAAAATTTGTTTGAGCTTCACTTGTAAATTTGACTTATTCATGTAATGAGCCTATTAGTAATTATTATTTTTTTTGTACATAGGCTATGAGTTATGATTAATTTATTAATTCCATACCATCACAACTGCAGCCAAATGGAGAGCATTAACAAAATGCAGATAAAATGATGCCTGCACTTTGACCTTTGACAAGGTTAACCAAAAACAGATACATAATGCCTGCACTTGGACAGTGTTAACTAAAACAGATACATAATGCCTGCACTTGGACAGAACAGATGCATAATGCCTGCACTTGGTCAATGTGTACTAAAACAGATACATAATGCCTGCACTTGGTCAATATGTACTAAAACAGATACATAATGCCTGCACTTGGACACTATTAACTAAAGACAGATGCATAATCCCTTCACTTGGACAGTGTTAACTAAAAACAGATACATAATTCCTGCACTTGGTCAGTGTTAACTAAAAACAGATACATAACACCTGCACTTGGACAGTGTTAACTAAAACATACATAATGCCTACTTTTTAGACAGTGTTTACTAAATCCAGATACATAATGCCTGCACTTGGACAGTGTTAACTAAAACATACATAATGCCTACTTTTAGACAGTGTTTACTAAATCCAGATACATAATGCCTGCACTTGGACAGTGTTGACTGAAAACAGATAAAATGATGCCAGCCACTTGACAGTGTTAACCAACAATGATAAAATAATTCCTGCACTTATAGACAGCATTAACAAAAGAAAACAGATAAAATATTGCCTGCGATTTTATTTTATGCCTTAAAACCATAAAATGATTTTGAATCTCAGGATACATCATTTTATAGAGATATATAGAGATAAACATGTCAAACTAGAAAAAACAAGTCATTTTTTAATGTAAAGAAAGAAACCATTTAAATAAGTTAAGAAGCCTTTAAACTGAAGAAAATTGAACATTAAAGCATCTCAACATGAGGAAGAAAAAGCCAACAATCTTTAAAAAGAGCAAGCCACCAAGAGCCAAAAGTAAATTGATCTAAAATCTGTCGCTTATGCATTTGCAATTTTATGAATTTTCATAGCATACACAATTATCACTCCAGTAGAATCTGCACATCAGGGATTATTGGTTGTCTGGGATATCCTTAGTTCTATGATAACATCTTAAAAAAAAATTATTTTTTTTACGATTTCTAAGAAAATCAGCAAAATTAGTTAAATTTTCAAAACATACACATAATATAAATGGACAGGTACAAATGTGCAGGTACATTTGAATGTGGTATCTGACAGTTTGGACCAATGGACTTTTCTCAGATAACCACATGTTATTTTTGTCTGTAAAGGATATGCAAAAATGCTGTTCTTTGATGCCATTGGTCTGTTTTAACAGGGAAGCATAAATCCCCAGTCGTCATTGCAAACAGATTTTCTATTAGAGCCATGCTGCAGAGATAGCTGTTTTTTTACTATGAAAACCAGAGGACAGCTTACTTTTGAGATCACATAATATCATCATCTGGGTAGTCCCCCTCTCCCCTCCGACATCGATATCTATTTTTTAAAGAGATAACTATTGTGTTTATTTATAGATGTAGGAAGAATGAACAATTAAAGTGATTTTTTTTGTCACAGTATGTATAGTCTAACAATAAAGGTAGTGTTCAAAATCGTTTTGACTTTGACTAAAGTACGACTTTATACAGAAATTATGCCTAAATTCCCCAAAGCAGTGGAGGACATGTTGTTACATGCATATGACAGTGCCATCTTTATCACCAGTTTTGGTCCACTGTTGAAGCTGGTGTATTAATATTTAAAGTATTAGGGTGTAAAGTCATGTATCTAGTATCAATGGAGAAATTAACCTTACTTCTTTATGTTTATATAAATAAATTTAAGCATTTATTTCATACTAATTCCATTTGACCTTACTAACTTGGGGCATTAATATTAAAGCTGGAAATTATTTCTTTCCCAATTTTTGCATACGCTACTTCTCCAGCATCAAATAAGCACAAAATTTTTATCAGAACATATGTTGTAAATTCCGAGAAATAGGAACTTTCTCTTTAAAAGAAATCCCAAATGAGTGGTAACATCATTTGTATGAGTTTGTACTGGTTTACTTCTATCTTATTTGTTGTTTTGTCTTATTTCTAATGTAAGATTTGCACCAAGTTACCATCTAGCACTACCAGGTGAATGACAAAGGAGTGGTATATGAAATTATTTTCTTTACTGGTTATGTTATAGGCCTTTCTTAATCCATGTGAATGAAAGAACTAACTAACTGGTTCATTAAAGGGTAAGCAATATGAAAGTGAAAGAAGCTTCACTTACGGTAATTAGATATACCTAATATATTGCAAATTTTTTTTTCTGTAATTGGGAATTTTTTAATGAACAGGTCACATCCAGAGGTGGCGTTTTTTATTTAGAAATGTGTGCATTTTAAAATGCTTTTTTTATTAATTACACAAAGAAATATCTTATTTTGGGATTTTTTTCTTCATTGACATATGTGTCCAAGTACCGGTAAAACCTTGTTCTAGATTTTTATAAGAAATTTGTATTTTTTATTGGATTTTTAACATATGCATGTAATAATGTATTTGTGTATGTATAAAGTCATTGATTTGCACATGTGACTAGTAAATTTTATGATAGTTAAGCAATGCAGGATTGTCTTTGATAATGAATTCTTCTTTTAAATAACTTTTATGTTAAACTTCCTATAATTTTGCTTACTGATGTAGTGTTACATGACATAACTAAGCAATTGTCTCCAGATAACTGAAATACTGTTTGTGGGACGATAAACCCAATAAACATAAACATAACTAAGCTCCATTTTATGACTAACACTCATGTTATTCTGTGATATTTGCTACTGCCATGCATATGTACATTTTAATGATCGGGAAAGATCAAATTTAAATAAAATTTTAAAAATTTAAAATATACCATCTTAAATCCTGGCTCATGAATTAATTCAATTAAGATTTTGGCAGAAATCTACACATATCAACCCTACTGCTTCATTTATAAATTAGTGTCTAACTTTAAAATGATAAAGCTCACAAACTCACACTTTTGGAGTAATATAATCAACCAAGAGACAGTTTTGTATCTTTGGTAGAGATCTTACACAGTTTTAGTCAAATTAATTTCATACAGTTGCATTTAAATTCAACATTACCTTTATTTCATCATGGTAGTTATTATAATCCAGAATGATATAACAATAATCATAACTGCATATCACAATTTATTGTTTGGAAGAAAAAATAATTATGTGTAATAAGTAAGTACACCAGCATATTTGTTGTACCCATTGAAAGAATTTTACAAGATTTCTTAGTGAACTTGCCAGACTGGACATAAAGACCTTCATATGAAGGTAACAAAACATATTGAGACTCAGAGACTAGCATAGGGTGCAGATTCTGTTCACACAGGTTCAAGTGGGGTCTGACTGATCTGAATCTACAGTAATTGCCTGGGCCTGATCAATTTGGGATCAGCGAACTGCGAGTTTAAGAGCAAGTGTACTTTTAGACTAATTGCAGTGAAACTTTTATTTGACATTTACAATAAACAAGGAAAAAAAGATTTTTTGGCATAGCTGTCTAACCTCACCTGTGACCTACGACGCAAGGTCAGTCCGACTGAATATCAAAGTAAATGCCATTGGTAGAAATTCTAGGTTTAATCATATACCGATTAAACTTATAAAAAAGGCATAACATTTTTACAGAAGTTGGAAAATAATGTCAAAAAAATCCAATATTATATTCAAAAATGTAGGAGGGTGAAGTGGTAGAGTCGCCAATTTGTAACACATCTGACTGCTTAGCCTCTCATCACGTGGGCTCAAGTCCCGGTCGGGGCAAAGGACTTAATGTGGGAAGGTCTCCCAGCTGACTTGGGGTGCTCTACCCAGACATTTGTCTGGGGTCTTCCTCCACCAAATAGCTGTACGTCACTATAATGATCATAATTGGTTGCTGCGATGTATTTCAAACAACAAAAAAACTAAACAAAAATGTGGTGTCTCTATAATCTGGAAGCTCATTTCCTGGAAAAAGTACTTATACATTGTATTAATTAAAGCCTTGCCAACACTGCATATCTTTCTAAAGATATTTCTTGTTTACCGTAAAGTCTTATTGATAAGACGCACACAAAGATAAGACGCACCCCTCTTCGAGGTCTAGAGTCAAGGAAAAAAGCAAATTCTCAAAGACTTTTTATCATAGTTTGGGGCAAAAAAACGCGTCTTATCAATAAAACTGTATGGTAAATTATATTTATGTTTCCTATTTTATTCTCTAGGATGCCACTGTGATCGAAAGAAGCAGTTGAGAGATATCTATTCTGCGGCACAGACTCTTAAAAAGACAGTTTGATCTCATCTAGAGGTGGTATGACTGTTACTGATTTAATGAATGAAGTCATTTTCTTTCATTTATTATTTTTGATGTGAATGTACTTTGTAACTAACTTCTGCAGAAGATATTGTCATTTAATATAAGGAAATGAAGGCCAAAACTTTTCCTTTTTTTATATGAAAAGAAAGTTGCATTAGTCAGATGAATGTGTTAAAATTGATATCATTCAAATAAATAGAAAATTGTTATCTTCATCTCCTTTCTTATTCTTTTTATTATAAAACCATATTTTCAACTTTTTATGTTTTTACAAATCAAAACTTTTAAATAAAATCAAACACTTGCAACGTTTTTTATGGATTGATAACATCACAAAAAGACAAAATGTCTGCATGCACACTATGTTTATGCGAAATATTACCAAGGTCTTAAATAAAGTTTCTTTTAAGATTTATTGATGCCATGTGCCCGAGAGTTGGTTGCCATTTACAAAAGTTGTGATATCATTATTTATTTTCTACTTTTAGATTTTGTGTGTAGTGTTGTTTTTTGTTTTATGCAATAAACCATATTTTATCATAATTTTAATGTCTGTTTTTGTCACCTGTTATAATGCTTGAATAAAATTAGAAACTCATCTAGATGTTGTTTAATTCTGTTCCATTCTGGTTAAAAGAAGTAGATAAATATTTGATTTCCTTTTTAACAGTTGTCAGAGCCCCTGATAGCCAGGTGGTGGAATAACTAACCTGGTTACTTTTCTGACCTCAGTCTCTCACTCACTGTGTGGATTCAAGTTATGGTCGAGGTAAAAGACAAAACTGCATGTATGTGGATTCAAGTTATGGTCGAGGTAAAGAACAAATGGATGTACAACTTAATGTCTTTGAGCTGATCTTTGCTGCACCGGTGTTTCTACCATGACATTTGCCTTAAGTCTTTCTCCCCTAAATAGCTGGACATTGTGATAATGAAAGGGATTTTTAAAAACAAACAATAATGAAACAGGCAATAATTTTTTTTATGATGTGTTGAATATTTCTATGAACACATCAAACATGAACATGTATTTATATTTTCCATGTTAAAAAAAAAACATACTTTTTTTTCAGAAATTATCAGTATAAGTTTTTTTTAAGGTTAACATTTGGCTCATTCAAAATATACACAAAAGTTAAAATAATGCAACAATTTATTGATTGGGGAAAAACATCTCATCAAAACAAATATGACTAAATTATGTAAAAAGAAATGTAAATCAACAAACACATCAACACACTTCAATTATATCACAGAACTTTGTTTTGCAAATAAGTGTAATAGCACTAAATTTTCACATGCAACAACTGCACAATACCTGAACCAATACAACCCTTAAAGGTGGTATTCAACAGTTATGACCAAAGATTTTCTCAAATGAACAAACAAGTAATTGTTACGTGAAACGGTCCTGAAAAATGCTGTTCATTGGTGCCCTAGATCTGTGTAAATTAGAAACAAATCCCCACTGATCATTGCAAACGGGTATTTTCTATCTGAGCTATGCTGTAGAGATAGCTATTTTTAAACTAAGAAAACCACTTGACAACTTGCTTTTGAGATCATTTCATATATATATATATCATCATCATCTGGTTAGTCTGGCCTTACGTTGATATCTATTTTTAGCATAGATCACTGTCGTGCTTATTTATAGATGTGAAAATAATGAATTTTTTAAGAGTTTTTTTTCCCACAAAATGTTTTGTCTAACAATACAGGTAGTGTAAAGTCTTAACTTGGATTAAAGTATAAGTTTATTCAAAACATATGCCAGAATTTTCAAAAGCAGTGGAAAGACATTTTTACATGTATTTGATATAGGCGAACTTTAGGTACCATATTTTAATACTGTAAGGGAGATAACTCAATGTCATATTCCTGAAAGCAAAGCAAATGGTTATGTCCCTTGTGTTAAAAATGCCAAATTTCTCCTTTTTATTCTAAAGAAAAAGCGACAATTCTCAAAAGCATAAATGGCACCATTAATGCACCAAACACACATGCCAAGGCGTGTTTCTGCACAAAATTTATTTTCTTCTAGCTGCCTAGTCAGGGAAACTCCCTCCATGTGTGTGTCTTATACGAAGTAATGCTATCTTTTTATAGATTACATAGTCTGTTAAGGAAATAAAACTTTGTCTACAAAGATTTCAAAACATAAGTTTTATACTCATCAGCTTAATAAACCATGGTTGTAACAAGTAAAGATATATACACACACGTTAGCTATCAAAACAAGAATTCCACCACAAAGTATGTTCTATGGCTTGAGTTACTTAGCTTGGGAAATTTCTTTACAGGGTTAACTTAGCGTTGTGGCGTCTCTGAAAAGTATGCGATTGGTATCATCGTTTAGACTCAATTTAAACAAACGTTTCTATTACTACTTTGTAAGTCATTTTACGTCATAGTATTTCAATCCTTATTTCTACGCTTGCAGGTTTGTTTGTCTTTTTTACATGGTTCTTTATTATATATGGTCTTAGCCAATGACGTCATATATTTTACGTTAGATCACTCGTTTCAGTCATTGTCTTTTCTGTAGTCGGTTTCTGTGAGGTCATATTTGCATGATAATCCGCTTCACAAACTCTGTATACCCGCGGCCTATCCTCTCTACCACCACGATTGCTGTCGAGTGATCCATTAATAGCGCTTCTAGGAACAAAATGCGCACGTGGGAATGCCTGTCTGATGTTGTACCCATCTGGCAATGGGATAAAGGACTGCGGTAGTAAGACTCCTGGTGACGGGGCGTCAACAAACTGTGGTACTTGGACGGTTTTCAATGGGTTGGTAACTTTGCCATACATGTGCATCCCTGGCTGGTGTCTGCTCCTGAATCTAGAATGCGTGTAAGCAGACTTAACAGCTCTATATGGTCCAGATACTGTGTCTGTGCTGTTGGCAGAGTTACTGTTCTTGTCCAGCAAGGACATCATCTTGCGTTGGTGTAGGATTTTTGAGCTTTCTGTTCCGTTTGTTGGTCGCGGTACGACAAATGCGGAACTGTGCTTGGCGTGATGCGGATGAAGTTGGGGAAGATGCTGGAAATATTGATGGTTAAGGTTGAGATTTTGGCCGCCACGAGACTCAAAATGGCTGCAGGTTGTTGGTTGAGAATTTAGAATGTCCTCAGCCACCCATTCTGTAAGAATCGTGCCGGGGGAGTCAGGGCGTTGTAGTTCATACAAAGCTCTGGGTCGGATATGTTGACTTGACGACGGTGATATTGACGGATAGGAATATTCGGCAAAAAAATCGGCCAGGCAGTCTGGGTTTAATGGTGGGAGTTCTTCGTTACCAGGGATCTACAAGTAAACACAAAACAAGCTACACTTTTAAAAAAAATGGAACACTCGTTTTTTCCTCTATGAAAATGGACTCACTGTACAAATGCGACATCATATTATATTCTTAAAAAACAAACAAACTTGTAAATCATCCATATCTTACACTTACTTAATATAGTATAATTTCAATGAAGAAATAACATGTAACTGGTTAATATAAGTCATGAACCGACTCCAGCTGTAATACAATCTTGTAAATAAATTAACAATTATAAAATGACAATTATTTTATTATAAAATAGGAAACGATATGAAGTGGTTCCACAGTATGATCAAACGTTTTTGTTGTTGTTGTTTTGTGAGAGGGGCGTTGTTGTTGTTGTTTTGTTGTTGGGGTTGGGTGTTGCTGTTGTTGTGGTTGTTGTTGTTTTCTAAAGATAGGGGGCAAAGCTAAAAATCCTAAATGGCATCATTCACGAGAACGAAATTTGAGAGCATTTGAAAACGTTTTAAATGGACATATTTTGTTAACATTATTAAATGTAAAAAAATGTAAACAGGGAATATTATTTAAACCGGTTTATCATTAAGTAACCCACTCCTCGCAATACAAGCTTCTACTCCCATGAGTATTTTAAAATCCCCAACTCTGTGATTCAAAAACATGTTTATATGCCAAGGTATGGCATTTTTAAAACGTTTTGAGATTCTCTAATCCTGTTTTTATGCAATACATCACCCAGGAATTTGCCAACAGCATTTTAACACTAGTACTAGATACATCGATAAATAAATATTGTATTTGTTAACGACTTCTTTTAGTATACGTTTTAACATAGAACATAAAAAAATTATTTCTGGCGAAAGAATTTTGATTTGAAAACTTCCGGTGATCTTTAAAAAATGTGTCGAAGTTTCCGGGGTCATTTAAAAACGTATAATATATCCAAGGGAACATTAAAAACGGGTGTTGCGGTGGTCATTTGAAAACGTTTAATGTTTTCGAGGATGATAGTTTGAGAAAACATATTTAAAATACACAGGGAAGGGAGGGGGCCTTGAAATGTAGGAGCTTAAAATCGTTTCACTAGTATTAGTGTTCATTTTATACACGATTAACATACAACTTGATAATAAATGCACAGTAACCAAATCATCATCATAATCATAATCATCATCATCATCATATCCAGTTTATTTTTAAATCAGGCCAACAATTAATCCTCTGGTGAGGGTGGGACCTGACTGCTCAGTCGCTCTCTTAGACGCCCTCTTCATTCATCTCTGTGAAGTGGGATGACGGATTCCATGGCAAAAGCTTTCCTTTCTCTTTTAACAACCTCCTCCCAGGTCAGCTTGGGTCTGCCAAATACCTCCCTGCCGGCACTTCCAATCGTCGAACCCTTGAGATCCAACCATTGCTACGCTCCACATGTCCCAACCAACACAACCTAGACTTTTGAAAGGAGGATTCGAGGCTGTCCAAGTTACTAGTAAGTTGATTTAGAAGAGACACAAATGGAATGGTGTGTTCTGGTTTCACGTTACATATCAATGAAGAATCCGAAAATGTTAATACTACCTGTTGAAGGTGGTTTTCTAACTGGTTTTCGTCATGTGAAGTGTCGAGAACTGTAAGTAGCTCCTGATTGGTCAATTCTGTGTCACGTGACGTGGCGGTGGCGGGTTTCAACATCAACATGCTGTCTTGTGGACTTCTCTGCGAGCTTAGTCTGAAATAAAAAACGAAAGTCGACGAAATAATACATTTTTGATAAATCACATTATTTTATGTGAGATTGCGAAAACTCGTACGTAGAAACGAACATCCATTAAACGTTTTAGTGTTCCATTTTTGTTGTTGCTGCTGCTGCTGCTGCGGCTGCTGCGTTATTGCTGCAATGTTATATCTGGCCCTAAGCCCTTGTCGTATACATATTACCATAGCAAATGTTTGTGTGGGTGTTTGTATACTATTTCTGACCGCAGGTATAACGATGTCTATAGACGACGCATTTTAACTACTTTTAATGGTAAGACAGAGTAAATCTTAAAATGCCGAATTTGATTTTCTATTTACATCAATTCTACATGTATTTTGCACGCGATAACATTTCCGGTTAAACATAGATATTAGACGTAGAAACTAATTTCTCTATAAAATAAACATGAACTGATTTTGCCATCGTTCAACACATTTCAATTTTTTACATGACAGACGCCGAATGGTTCTTTCAAGGTCTGACAAGCATGATAATTAAACCTAGCACAGTACATTTTTTTTCTGAACACCTCGGATATATTAAGAAACAACGGGAGGTAGACAGAGAAATGTTAAATAAAGAAAATCGAATAAGCCAAATTTTGATAATTCCCAGCCTGGGTTGTATGAATTCTAAACAACATTTTATGTTGTTAAAGTACATTGATGACTTTGTAAGGTTTCGCCTATTACAATGACAATACGATACCTATACAAACAGTGAAGATCTTGTAGACCAGCTAACTCCAGACTGAAGATATCGTTTCAAAAACTATACAATTGTGCAGATAGGCCCGCTTCAATACCGCCTGATACACTGATGCATAAATTTATGAGCAAATTATTAAGAATGTATTATTGTTTATTTACAAACAAAATAGTGTAAGAGGTAAAGAAAGGTCATCGTCGGAACATGTGGTATACATAGAGGATCTGAAATCAGTGTTCATTGAATGCTAAAAATATTGAACGCTATAAAGTCTAGATGCTCATAATATTAAAAACAGTTATTTACCCTCTTAAATGTTAGCACTAGGCAACAGTAAATAATCTGCTTCATTTAAACAACTATCTTACACAAGGTGTTTTCATATTAAGGTTACGAAGCCTTTTAATACTATTTTTAGATTCCGCTCGGGGTTTTGCAAAGCATATAAATAGTTTCCACATCAGTGAAGATCCCTTATCTTGGCAGCCATCTTTGATGGCAACTTCAAGGGATTTTCAGATGACTTGTATAGAAGTGTACATTTTATTTTCTTGTAATTTCTTCATTTGTGGTCTAAAAATTCGAAGCTATAACCATTGGAAAGCTTGAACAAAATTCATATTTTTAGAATATAATATTTTTGAAATTGATCAATTAAAATTGATACACAGAAAGAAATAAAACTACTGGTTCATCCTTAAACAAAATTAACAATTTAACAGTGCATCTTCTTTGGTTGTATGTTTTTTACCGTTTAAACTATCAAAATAAAGTTTTGATACTTAAAACACTTCACAAAAGCTTCTAAATTTGATATAAAATTCAGTAAAGTAGTTAGAAATTAGTTTAATAGAGCACATATTTCCAAATTTCGGCCTGCATTATCTTTTGCCTTCAAAGATGGCTGCCTTAAACTGTCTTATCTGTGCCTTTGACATCACATGGAAAACTATCTTTTGGAAACGTCACGATTGTTCCTGAAGTGCCAATACAAACCTTACATGGACTGTCACGCGACGTTTTGACGCCTCATTGAGTCGCGGCAAAACTAGCCACGCTGATTCCCTTAGGTATTTTGTAAACAATCGAAAAACCAACAACAAACAGATTTTACCAGTGAATCATGTAAACTTGTGTTTTATAGTCAAGAGTTGTGTTAGTACCAACGAATAAATGCGTTCACTACTATTTTCACGTATTGAATTATCCACGGATTTCAAAATCGATAATCGGCCTTTAAACCAGACCGATTCGATTCGACACGAAGCTCTGCATTTTGTATCAAGTTACTATTAACGTCCAATTAGAATGACGGAGGGAAAATTTACAGGAGTCGTTGAAATCATATAAAGCACACACAAGCAGAAAAAAAGAAGTGATATTCGAGCCTTTTCATCAAGCATAATTATGTACATTCCAGAAGTTTTTGAGAGATATAAAGGAAGATTAAAAAAATCGCAGCCACTAATTATGGTCACTAAAGAAAAACCAAGGAAAACGTCAAGGAAAACGTCTGGGTAGAATCACCGCCACACCGCAAGTCATCTGGAAGATAGTCCTTCGCCAAGAACGGGACTCGAGCCCACGCGGCTAAGCAGTTAGAGTCGGCCACTCTACCACAATACGACAAGCAAACGACATTAATATTGGCGGTAACTCTTACCGCTCCCAGAAATTGAGTGTTATGATTTACTTCTCTTGTCTCTACTTTTAAGGTAAAGCAAGTGTAGTAGAGGATAATTAAAAATTAACACAACTGATGTGTTGCATAGGTAATGAATTGTTTACAAACCCAACACATTTAAGACTGGTACAATTAAAATTCATTTACATAATAAAATTTGAAAAAAAAAGCAATAACATATATTTCCTTTTTAATCTAGTACAGTGATGCATAAATAATTGTTAAAGTGAAAAAGTAGGGGAAGAAAATTGAACATGCGTTCCGAAACCAGGATTCGAACCTTCAATCCCCAGTTTTGAAGCATTTTAACCCTTTATTTTATACTCTTAAACTGGAGCTGCAATATTACATTTACTCTACTTTAAGCTGGTTTTCCCTTTTCCGGACAAACTTGGGAAGGGAACTGAACGCAAAAGCCTCCCATTGCCTGTATAAAAATTGTATACATAGACGGTGACGTCACTAGATTATAGCCATCTCTAAACTCAATCGGAACACCTCGGATAATTCACGAATTATCTCTCGGATGTATGTAGGTAGTCGGATCTCCTCGGCCATTTCCCTAAATAGGACTGGTTTTGTGAAAGCCGTCGAAACAAAGATAGCAGCTCGAACGACAGCTCACTACAGTATGAAGCCTGTAAAACTTCATTTTGTGGCGGCTTCAATTTTAAATCATCCAAGTTTATTTACCCAGAGCAGCAGACATGCAGCTGTCAAACGATGCCACTGTTCATGTTTTGTGCGAACTACATTTTGGGCATATACTTCTTCCGAATTTGGCAAACGAAACGATCGTGATTTCAATAAGTATCATTGCACCAGATACATCCGAGGGATGATTGTCCCGCGGACCGAATTACACAAGGAATTCCTATTGCTCTATACTATGGCACTAACAGCTGGCCGATTTGGGGGATTTGTGCTTCCGCATTATAAAATAGATCCGAATAGAAATAAAGATATAATTATCTTTTTACAAATCATATTTATTAACAGCATGTAAGGTACGCTGGTTTACACAGAGGCATGCGCATCTTTGAGTTGAACATTTTATTGAGAGGATTTATGATCGTTTTACGTGTCCAAAAACCTTTTAAGCATTCAGTCTAGTGCTGACATATTAGCCTGTGCATAGCCTCCCCAGCTAGAGCTACTATAGAGACAAGAAAAGCATTGATGCGAAGAATCAAAGAGCGACGCAACAATGAAAATAAATATTTATTAGAAATTTAGAGATGATTTAAGTAAACATTAAAATCACTGGAATAATTTAATTCTGGTATATAAGGCTATTTATATGTACAATCCTAAAAAAGGGGACAATCATGTCTTCACTAACAAGTATAACCGTCAGATGCACATCAATGTTAGAAATTTAAAAAGTAAAAACACCGCGTTTGCGTGGAAGTGACAAAGAATAAATACAAATAAATATAAAAAGAACACCATTTACCGAATTAGGACACGTATGTTGAGAACGTGTAAATCGCGGAACTTCCGAAACTCGGAACACCTGGCCCACTTTCGCTCTAGCGAGAACGAGAATGGCCGAGGAGATCCGCTCGCAAGTGCATTTTTATAGCGTCGCGAATAACTGATCAATGATCCTTATCAATAATAAAAAATAATTAACGTTTGTTATTGATCAATATTTTTTGTCTTCTTAAATGTTTCGTTTGTTATATTTATTGTAAAAACAAAGAAGAAAAAAGTCACAGACAAAAAAAAAAATGACTGCGGCGGAATTCAATCTCTGGAGACCGTTAAAATCAGAACAAGTCCCAACCACTGCGCTATTCCACGAATTTCATCTGTGTGTGAGTAAAATTGATATTTTGTATAACGTGCCACTATAGACGCTATCGATCTAGTTTTAGAAATAGAAAAAAACAGTAAATTTTAAACTATACTGCATACTCGCTATAGTTATATTTAAAAAGAACGTCATTTACCGAAATAGGACCCGTATGTTGGGAATGTGTAAATCACGAAACTTCCGGAATTCGGAACGCCTTGTCCATTTCCCCTTGATCATTGTCTAGCTAGAACGAGAATGTCCAAGGACATCCGCTCGCATGTGCACTTTTTTTAAGCATTTCATAGTTAGGCGCTCCAGCGCGTCGCCAACAACTAGCAACTGTATGAACTTTGCCCTCATACTAAAGAAATAAGGCCGCATTTCAATACGATAAGACTGTTTCGGAAGAATCAATGGCACTGGGAGGATACTCAGACAGGAGATCCTACATGGAGCTCTTTAGGCGGTAAGTGGACTGTAGTGACACATTCTGGCCACTCCAACGAAATGCATTTGGCAACTTCCACGGAATGCATTTTAAAGTTGCATAAACCAAATCCAGCCGATGTGTTGACTAAGATGTTTGCTTTAGGTTGATTTATTTGCTAAAACAACATGTTACCCTCCTTATCTGAGTAGAAGGTCAAGGTCAATCCTTTTCTTAGGACCCGTATGTCGCAATCGGAGCTGCTCGGGTAATTCCGTCCTCGGGACAATCATCGTGAATTATCCGTAGCGTTCCGATTGCCCTATGTCGTTCGTTGAACATACCGTCAATTTTCACTTATCTCATTAATAAAGACTGGAACGATTAGCAAAAGTTATGGAAATAAAATATAACTGAAAAAGAAACTTGCCAAGCAAGGTAAATATTATATACACGTAATTCCGTTATTTAAATCAACCTATGTTGAAAACGATTTCCAATGCTGGCATAATAATAGAATTTAGACTTTTTTACGCAGATATAATATTTTTTTTTGTTTTGCTGATAGATGCTTGGTTCGTTTTTGTATCGTTGTTGTTCATGTTTTATTTTTTCGTTTTATATTTTATTTGTTGGGGGGCGTGGGGGAGGAGATAACTCTTACCGTTTGACGACATCCCTGCACGCGAGAGTGTCGGGAAGAACACCCGTTACGGTCACACGTTTCTCGCGTTCTAGTGCACGGATGTCGGTCAGTACTTCTGTCAACCTCTCGGACTTGACGTCACCGCTCAATGGAATGGTCTCCCCTGCCACCAAACGACGCACGGTGCTGTTAAACGTCTCCAGGAATATCTGATTCTGCATGTCTTTCTTCTCCGACCATATTCCTGAGAAAAAAAATGAATTAAGGCAATATGAATTAGGCAATACCTGAATTACGGGCTGAACGCCTTCTCAATTATTAAGCGTATATGTATACATGTATACGTATCTATTATTTACGAAATTATATTGTTGCGGCGATCGCTAGATCTATTTGTTTTTGTTGTGATTTTGTGTGTGGTTGTTGCTGTTGTTGTTTTGTTTCGTTTTATTTGTTTGTTGTTATTGTTTGTTGTTGTTTTTTTTGTTGTTGTTGTTTTTTGTTGTTGTTGTTTTTAGTTATACCATCAGATGTTTCCCTTTTAGGATTTAATAACATAAAGGGCACAAAAGCCGAGTAGGTGTCCTTCTGGCTGTGCGGGTTCCAGTCCTGACCCGGCACTGCCACGTGGCAACGGTCAGCAAGACTCGAATGTGTCCTCCCCGAACCCATAAACATGCCACTTTGAAGCCAGATAGGGACACATACCAATTTCCGACGCATATAAAGCTCGATTTACCAAGCTAGTTTTAGCCAGATTTCTGGAACGACATGGAATGCCTACGACTAAATAAAGGCGATCAGATAAAATCACATAAACCATCGAGATGTTGGATTATAAATGATAGTTTCAGAAGCTGTTCAATGCAAGGGAAAGACCGTATACGTTTCAAGACATGGCGTTATGAAACTTGGAGAATTCAGAGGGCCTTGTCCCACCTAATAGGGTATTTCAGGTAATGGCTACCTAAGATAGGGCATCCCAAATAAAATAAAAAAATGTTGTTATTTAATTCATCCTATAAGGATTGTTACGTGTATTTCCTTTGATGGACATTGGACTTTGGTTCTTCAATTCCATCTTCACATGAACAGGATGCTACAACCTTTTATTCGTCTCTGGTCATGTTTGTTCATGATTTATAAAGTTAATATTATTTTTAGTCGACCATTTTTGTGTAGTTTTTCAAATCGAAATAATACTATTTTCTTTTTTCAACACTATGTGGACAGTATTTTTCAATGACGTCACCACTTTCGTCATAACGTAGAGAAAATATCAGCGCTTGGACATTTTGTATTCAAATAGATCAGTTTCATTTTCATTGCTTGCATATGAGAAACCCGTCAGGAAGTGCGAGGTTAGCGCTCTGTAAAACCGGGTTAAGCACCCCAGTCGGTCCATATTGCCGACTGACCGTTCCAAGGCGGTAACTGTCGGGTTTGCTCTTTTCGTTAAATGACTCCTCACAAATTTGTTCTTACTTTTTACTTGGCTTGCATGTGAAATACCTTTGTTTTGTGCCTTTTCGGAGTTTAGTATATGTTGCAATGCTCATAGGACTTTGTCATATATTCTTATTATTAACAAATTAAGATTAATTTTTTATGTCTTTTCACAACACAATTTTACTTTTTAGTTTTCTACCTAAAATGTGTCTAACTTAACTTTCCTATTTTTTTAAAGAAGGAATATGTTATATATTATTAAAAATCAAATCGTTATTTCTTTGCTAAACTCTAAGCCCTGAAATCAGTAACACATTTAAGTACAATAATCATTGTTGCAGGAAAATATAAGGTTCTGTCTTTCGCATTCCCTGTTTTGTTCCCATTTTGTCTAATATGTAAAAGTTTTGTTGTTGCTTTATCCATAACATATGTTTTATTGGTGCCTTTTATGTTTATGTTTTATGATTTCGCCCTGTTTAGTTACATTAAATTGTTTCTGCGGACAGCTTCGATCATAGATTTCAAACAGTTTATGTTTGACACATTAAAACACCACGCTGACTGGATACATTATTCATGTCGGGTTGATTTGAAGCCAGAGTTATGTATGTATGGACGATGTCTAAAATTAACTGAATTACCAGAACAGTGAGTCAGGACCATTATGAATGTGACCAGTTTTTTAAAAAAGCGGTATCTCTGCATCATGGCTCAGATAGAAAATACCTGTTTATAATGACGAGAGTGGATTTATGCTTCGCTGTTCACACAGATCTAGGACAATAATGTACAAAAAAAAATCAGGACCTTTTCAGGAAACTACGACTTATCATATTTGGTTATTTGAGGAGAAAATATTGCCTACGCTGTAGGATACCGCCGTTAAAGAATCATTGCATGATAATTAAAAAAGAAACGAAAAAGAAAAGAGTTGAGTGGTTTATACCACATTTTCTGGATTTTTCTGGTATGGGAATTGCGTCAAGATCAGCGAGAGTAGGCGTTGGTCGAAGGATCATTTTGAAATTGTAGTAACTTGTATTGGTTCATGAAAATCAGGCTGTTAAAAAGGATTAACTCTTCTTTAACATTTTAATTCCAACTCTGACCAAATGTCCACCGACACAGCGAAAATGTGTATAGATCGTGTCCTCTCTTAACTTATCTCGTTATCATCTCTTTTATTATTTTTTTAAAATTCAGTTTGGATATACTTTTGACAATATGAAAAAGAAGCCAAAGTAAGCAATGAAATAGAATCTAATAAATGCATACCTATGACTTTCTCTCTATATTCGTAAAGCTTCTCGAATAACAATCTTCTATACTTAGCATGCGAGTCCGGCTTCACTTCAAAGTCCTTTAACTTCCGCTTATATTTCTTCAGTTTCTGCTTCTGTTTCTCTTTCTCCTGAACCTTCTTCTCAAGTTCCTTCTGTCCACTAAGGCTAGCTGTTGAGACAGAAACAAGATTATATTATTTTCTTACTAAGTCCCAATAAATATTACAGGCCGAATCCTGATGTTCATCATATTGAAAAAAACTATTTTATAGAGGGTGTTTTCTTTTAAGGCTACGTAGCCTTTTAATAATATTTTTAAGTTCCACGCGGGTTTTGCAAAGCATATTGGGAACGTCACGTGACGAATGTTACCGAAGTGCCAGTACAAACCTTACACGGACTGTCACTACTGTAAAAATAGCCACGCTGGTACACTTTTTGTATTTTTTAAACAATCAAAAACACGGTTTTAACCAGCGAAAAATGTAAATTTGTGCTTAATAGTCAAGAGTTATATTAGCAGCAACGAATTAATTCGTCCACTACTATTTTCAAGAATTGATTTATCCACGGAACTCAAATTCGATATTCCGGCTTTAATAGTAAATAAACAAAAGCACGTTCATATGTCTCTAATCGGATCCAGCAATCTCCATATACATAAAAGATAGGTTAAGAACTTAGTATAAGTAAGGCAATCCTAAATTGTGATCAAGCTTGTATTAATTAATGGTGGTATCTGACAGATTTTTTTCAAACAATCCAATATAATTATTGCAACCAATCGGAACTCCTCGGGAAATTCCGTTTTCGGGACAATCATCCCTCGGATGTATCTGGTGCAATGATACTTTCTGAAATCACGATCGTTTTGTTCGCCAGGAGTCGGAAGAATAATATGCCTAAATTGTAGTTCGCACAAAACATAAAGACTGCAATTGTTTGACAGCTGCGTGTCTGCTGCGCTGGGTAAATTAAACGTAGATGATTTAAATTTGAAGCCGCGACAAATTGAAGTTTTACGGTCGTTGTCCTGCAGTGAGCTATGACCCATCTTTGTTTTGACGTCTGTCTCAAAAGTAGCTCCATTTAGGGAAATGGCCGCGGTGATCCGACAACCTACATACACCCGAGAGATGATTTGTGAAATATCCGAGGTGTTCCGATTGTATTGCAACCTGCAAAGATCCAGCAAAATGTGTAAGAGTTTATTAATGCCGTTCATTTATGTGAAAATTGGAGACTAACACACAACTCCGTATTACAAAGCTGTACTTCCTATCTGAGCCACGCTACGCAGTTAGTTATTTTTAAACTAAAATCCGCTTACACTGAGATCATGTGATATCATCATCCAGGTAATCAGTTCTGCCGTCGGTCTTTGTTTTTAGCAGAAATTCCATTCGTGTTTATTTATAGATTTGAAAAAATAAACATTAAGAGCGATCTCTTCGAGATTTGAACTGTCTAGCAATCAAAGTAGTGCTTCTAAAATAGTCTTTATTTAGACTAAAGCATGAGTCAATGCTAAAATTATTTCTCAAAAGCAGGTGTAAAATATTGTTTATTATTTGATAAAGGCAAACTGTCGGACACCGCCGATAATAATGCTTAGAAAATGGTCTGAGTTTCCACAAGGTGAACCTGAATGTGTTATAGGAAACAGCTTTTCTCTCTCCCTCTCTCTCTTCTCTCTCTCACACTCCATTTCTGTCTGTCTCTCTCTCTCTCTCTCTCTGTTTCTCTTTCTGTCTCTCTCGGTTTCTCTCTCTGTCTCTCTCACTCCTGCTCTGGCTCTTTCTCTTTCTGTCTCTTTCGCTCTGTCTCTGTCTGTCTGTCTGTCTGTCTGTCTGTCTGTCTGTCTGTCTGTCTGTCTGTCTGTCTGTCTGTCTATCTCTCTCTGTGTGTCTCTCTCGGATACACCAGACACACCCACACCCGCACGCACACACAAGATGCGCATAAGCATATAAAAATAGAATCAATGACCTCTTGTAAATAATGCCTTAAAATAGAACAAAAAACAACAACAAAAGGTTTTTAGGACACAATCTACTGAATGCAGTCAAGTCTCTTTAGTTCCACTTGACTCAAAAGCAAAAACGCAACTGTGTAGTTATCATTGGTTGTCTCTTTGGCAACTTTAATGCATTGCAATTGCGATTAATGAAGTCATTTATACAGATTTGAATTAAAACGTTGATAATAATAACAGAAAGAAAAAAGTGTTTGAATGTCTTTGGCCATTAACATTTAAGTGTTGTATCATTTATTATACAACAGTACGTGTATTCATCATCATCATCATCATCATCATCATCATCATCATCATCATCATCATCATCATCATCTCTACCACACAAATATCTAAGTTGTAATTACGCGTACATGTTTCTTATTTAAGAATAGCCATCAACGTCGTACTAAAATAAATGTTGAAATTAATTATCCCAGTTCTTCAATTGTTTACATAATAAAAGGTAAGCCCATATTTATATATTGTCTTGCTTAATGAAACTAAAATGGAACGCAATAATACCAAAATAGCAAAGCCTGCAATAAAGTTTCTATTCCTATTTGCCGTATTACTGAAACTATGGATCATATTGAATATACGATATCAAGATATTTCTTGAATTAATTGTAACATAACACTTTCCCTTTATAACGTTGCATACATGCACGATTTTACAATTCAACCTATACAGACAAGCGTCTCTATAAAAAAGATTCATCTTTATACCAGGAAGTAAGGAAGTAAAATTTTAATGTTATATACAAAGGTCATGCGAACAGATATCAACCACACATCCAGAGTGATACATTTCTAATTTAATTCTTATTGTTTGTTTATTTGTTATTATTTGAATAATAACAATAAAGAAGCCAATGAATACGCTAAAGAAAAATGATTCCAAATACCAAGGCTGTAGCTTTTGCCGTATATTACAATACATGCTTGTACTATATCGCCAATTCAGTTTTAATGGTGTTTGATTGAGAGAAAAATACATATTTCTGACGGAATGAAAGTCTCTCGACCTTATGGTGTCTTGCAACATACGTTTCTTGATGGACACCCGTCCCACCACCACAGAAAAATGGCAAAACCAGGGATTATGTTGTTAGTGTTGTTTGTTTGTTTATATATATATATATATATATATATATATATATATATATATATATATATATATATATATATATATATATATATATATATATATATATATATATATTTACAGTTACAGAAGGTGATTTATCCGCATTGCGGGATGGTGTTTGTCTGCCTTTACTAATATATATATATATATATATATATATATATATATATATATATATATATAGAGAGAGAGAGAGAGAGAGAGAGAGAGAGAGAGAGAGAGAGAGAGAGAGAGAGAGATATATATAAACGTATAGTTAATACAGCCTTTTCATAAAATTCGATTTCTTGAGGTCGCACTTTAATTACAACACGAAACCCTCATAATGCTAAACTCATCAATGCCCCAATACGTCTAAAAAACCACTTCGTTATTGGTACAATACAATTCAAATCAAGTATATGGAACAGAGGGCTGGCCACAGCAACAGCGATTGACCCATAACATTAGACTTTAATGCAAATGAACTGACGGGTTGAAATCCTTAAATTCCTTGATGGTTTAAAATCGTAAATGACCATTAAAATTGTTTAAATTTGAATACAAACATAGCGCAATTTGTATCGAAATACATAAAACAAGCATGCAACGGGACCCGATGGCGCAGTGACAGTCCATTCATGGAATCCTACAAAAAAGGATTATTTTTATAACATT
The DNA here is from genome assembly GCA_007844125.1 of Sinonovacula constricta. Lineage (NCBI taxonomy): Eukaryota > Metazoa > Mollusca > Bivalvia > Cardiida > Solecurtidae > Sinonovacula > Sinonovacula constricta. The sequence goes on from CM017565.1 coordinate 15,933,646, forward strand.
TTTTTCTTTTTCTTAGTTTTTACATAAACAGCTGCTGTTGTTGTTTTTGTCGACTTATATGTTATTAATATTTTATTTTTTTATCCAGAGACCATTTTAAACAGATATGGATAAAAGAAAACAATTCGCCTAACGGAGCCATTATGGCTTTAATATTGTTATTTTTTATGCAGTGAAACAGGATTATATTGTCTCGTATAAAAATAGACCTAGTGAAGACAAACCAATCCTGATTTTTAACTTGACTGTTTTTAGAGTTGTAAGTCTTCATACTCGTTTTGTTTTAACAAATGCTCACGTTTTCAAGTATCATACCGATTTCATATTTTTGTATTCAGTCGGAACTCCTCGGGTAATTCCGTCTTCGAGACGATCATCCCTCGGAAGTGTCTGGTGCAATGATATTTACAGAATCGTCATTGTTTTTTGTTTGCTTTTTGCCTGAAGAATACGCCATTAAACGTTTTTGGAAAGCGATAGGTTGAAGGTATAGGATTTTTCGTCCTATAAACTTTAATCGATCAATTTAACGGTACTCGCCTCGTTACATGTACAGCTGTTACTGCATTTTCAGGAGAGATTACAAAACATTTCATAGGCACCGACGTATGTATGTTATTGGGGGGGTTGGTTTCCTGTGAGGATTCGTGAATTAGCCGAGGTGTTCTGACTGTTTTGTATGACAACGGCTGTCATGTGTCATGTGTCATGTTATTTTTATAATTGTTCAACAAGGTTTTGCGGTAAAATAAAAAAAAAACGAACAACCATCACGTTCGTTGAGAACTGTTTTAACAGGAAATTAAACAAGACTAGAATTCGCAGCAGTTTGGCCGTGTCTTTGTGAGTGTTTATTCTTCTCTCAGAAAAGAACTGTGTAGGCTTAGAGTATAAGCACAGATTACAATATAAACGTATCAATGATGCAGACAAAGAAAAAAATACTGAAGCTAAAAATAACATCTATAAAATATAATCATGAACATCACAATATTCATCCACATTGATCGTCTAATATGTTCATATATGCGTGTTCAACTTAAATGATACTAATACTAAAGTCACAGTAAAAGCTAACCACTCAAAACTTTGCACTATGCACATATTCTCTGCGGTGCCCTGAACACCACGCACTACTACTACATGTACCACATCTCCCAATCGGAACACCCCGGATAATTCACGAATCATCTCTCGGATGTATGTAGGTAGTCGGATTACCTTGGCCATTTCGCTAAATGGGAGTTCTTTTGTGACAGACGTCCAAATAAAGATGGCAGCTCGGATGACAGCTCACTATAGGACGATGCCCGTAAAACTTCACTTTGTGGCTGCTTCAAATTTAACTCATCCAAGTTAAATTTACCCGGCGCAGCAAATACACAGCTGTCAAAGGATTCCATTGTTTATGTTTTGTGCGAACTAAATTTTAAGCATATTCTTCCGACTTCCGGAGAACAAAACGATCGGGATTACTGTACGTATCATTGCACCAAATACATCCGAGGGATGATTGTCCCTAGGACGGAATTACCCGAGGAGTTCCGATTGCACATCTCCACGATATTTTTTGTAAGTTATACGACAAACACACTTTCTGTCGTTGTGACTGAAGCTGAAAGGCAAGATATTGTCAGCTTTGCTGTCACGTGATTATTTCTGGCGAGATATAATTTCCCAGAAAGGTTTCATGGAAAAGGATTATGCTTTTCATGATTGGCAACAATAAATAACAAAGGACAATCATGCTTGTCATTTTTACGAAATTGGAAATTTAGAGACCCACTCCACTCCCCCACACAAGAAGATAAAAGTATGCTGTGTCATCAAACCTTGAACACTTAAATGAGTGTGCCATAAAAAGTTTGTCACACTTAATGCATGGGGGCTTATTGAACTAATTGTAGTGATGTGTTTCTGAACCCATTAAAACACGCAATTACTTTAAAACGTCAGTGCGTTGCCAGGTGATGATGAAGTGGTCTCAAGTAAGTAAACAAAATGTGTAGTCCCCAACTCTTTATAATACCATTGCAGCCTTAAAGTTGTGTCCAGATCACTATACCCGCTCCCGCCCCCTCCCTCTACCCCACCCTTCCTCAAACCCAACTACCAACATCCTACCACTATAAAATCGAATAAGGCTACATTCTAAATAATGCCTTAACGGCACTGGTATGCTAGTCATCCGCACACCTGCCAGTAGATTGTTTTGTTTTGTTTTTGAAATACATCACAGCGACCGGATATATCGACGTCTTGCTATTTTAGTGAAGGAAGATCCAAGACAAATGTCTGGGTAGAACCACTAGCGCACCGCAGGTAAGCTGGAAGACCTACCTACATTATGTCCTTTGTCCCTTACGGGACTCGAACCAACGCGTTGAGAGGCTAAACAGTCAGAGGAGTCATACTAATTGACACTATTTGGCTGCTCTATTTAAAAGAATCTGAGGGGGTGGGGGGGGGGCCTACAGACCTCCCTTCATGCTCAATTAGGGCCCGTACCCCACAACACAAAACAAGGGATCCGCCCCTGTTTAGACCATGCATACAATGTTTGACACAGTTCAGACACTGTTTTATTGGCTTCCCTACAGTTACGACACAGGAGCCCTGATGCTCAGTACAGTACACACACTTATAGGTTCATGAGCTTTCTCACTGACATTTCCTATCATTTTCGTATACCGCGAGGACTCTCTAAACGCTATATGGATACGAGAAAAAGTTGATGCACAGCATCAAAGTCGCCGGAAAATAATGTAAAAATAGAATGTTGTAAACAAAGCAGTCAACAAAAGAAAATGCGTTCGCAACGCTGTTACACATATGAGCCTTGACAATCTTATACCTCGGGCCAACATTTACATTATTATTTAACTGAACCACCCACTTAGTATATATACAGGTCCTGTTTTTATAAACAAATCATCATTCAAATCAACCATACATTAAATATTCTTAATATGCGATAATTTACACTTTAATACTTAAGAAATTTTCCCGAACTCTTGGTCTGTGCTTATCTTTGTTGGTCATTTTCGGTCATTACAATGTTAATTTGTACCGATATTGTTTCGTATATATGTTAACTTACTTTATATGTATTGATCCAAGTATGTACTTCAGGGCGCCTATATGACGTTTTTTACTGGTCATTAAATGTAGACATATGTTAAACCATATAAGATGTTTTTTTCATGTTATTCGTAGCACATCAATACCAGTCGGAAACAAATTGAACTAGGTATATATCTGTAAATTCATATTTGGCGCATTTTACATTAGCGCCTTTTGACCGCAGTTCCGAGTGCGTTTGACCCAGGTCACCGTGGACACATGGGTGTCTGGAAATTCAAAACGGATGGAAAAATCTCAACTACAGTACGATATGCGTGGGAATTAGCTTGTATAACAATCTCGAATTGTCAGACCATTTCTGTATTAAGCGCACAGGCACTGTATACATAGTAACCATAAAAGTACAACAAAACAGTTTAAATCCTAGTAAAACTTGAATTACGAAGAAATTTCACACACATATTAAAATGTTTCAGTATAAGTCTGTGATAATTAGTGCAGACTGCCCTTTAATACGAATTAGTGTAGTCATGTAATATAAAATAAGACTCAACAATTAACATAAGTAAGGTTTTAATTGTGATTTTGGCCACAGTTTTTACGTTTAATGTTTAGATAGTTATAGTCTAAATAGCATAAACACAACCGTTAAAAAATAATATTGCATCTCAAAGCTGTAACGTCAACCCATCATCATTTCCAAAACAAATTATAAATACAAGAAAGAGCTAGGATAGGAGAACAGCTGCGTTTTTAATGCTACTTTTTATAATTGCAAGCAACACCTTATTGTTGCAAGCTACCCTGTTAAAAAAGGGAACGCTTGGTACTTTTCTCTGAAAAGTGTCTCACAGAACACCTCCGACATCGTGTTATTGACTGCTACGCTATAGTCCTCATAAAAATGCTTTCCATAACAGGTACCACTGTCAAGAATGCCAATAAGGGTCGCTGTTCTCGGAGACCCAATTACTTGTATATGCCTATACATAATCTCATTTTTACAAATGACCTTGTAACAGTGGTCGTTGCTTAAAATATAAGTAAGAGTGAAAGAATACCTTAAGTGAAGATCCACAATTACGAAGTTCAAAATGATACCGGAAGAAATTAGAAGTTTCTGTTCAGATAGGTTTAAAAGAAATCCTACGTGAATTATTGATAATAGAATATGTGATCGTCATTAACCAAAGCAAAATTAACAATGCCCGGAACCCGGGTCGCCCTGTCTTAGTAACATACACAACTTGTGTCACTATACCTTTAAAGTCGGACATAACGTTTGCGTATTGCTCTGGGGACACTTCATGGTAGAAGTGGAGCCAAGTCTTGAGCTCACTGATCTGAGCTCTTGAGTCCATGGCCAGGAATCGAACCATCGACGACTGGTCGGGAGAGTCGGCGGTGCGACTTGGTGTCCTGTCTTTGGCCTGACCTGAAGATAAAAGATTGCAGGTGCAAAGATCACAATGTTAGCAATACAAGCACTTCAAACCGACCTCACTGCTGCTAACTCTTTAGCGATGCGATTTAAGCGTTTTTCTAAGTTGCGCGAAAGTTAAGCAACTGTTAGTGTAGTTGGTGTAGGAATTGGTGACCGTTGGCGTGCGCCGACCTACGTTACACAAGTAATTATTGTATATAATGAGTATTACTAGAACTTCTGTTTGTCCTCCTTAATCGTTGTAGGCCATGGTACTGAGCTCTTTGACCTTCAGCACGCTATGTTTCTAAAGCGACCTGGCCAGTGAGTGTCAAGGAGTGCACTCACAAAAATACGTTTTGGTTAAATGTAAAAAGTACTTTTGAAAAGTGTGGTATATTTAAACACATTAATTAGCTGGAGTATATAGTTGTAGGTTACAAGGTAGATATACCTAAGCAACCTAAGCAGGCCCGGATTTACGGGGGGGGGGGGGGGGGGGGGGAGGGGCTTAGCCACACACACCCCACCCCCGCAGCTAGCCAGACCCATGAAGCCATCTGGCACGTGGGGTACAACATTCGTTGTGTACGGAAGGGGAAATCCGCCGATATTCTAATTACTATTTCAAACTTTTAATTCTCGGATTTGTCATTTCAAATGTCAATTTGTAAATTGCAACACCGCGCATGCTAAATACCGCTATCTTATTACATCCTAACAATTATATATCACATGAAAATACTCACATTTCAACATTACATTTGAACAACTTCACATTTCCCGCATATGCAATTTACAAGTTACAAATCACGGGGCGAAAATCACGGATACATTTTACATTTCTAGAATCTAATTTACTAAGTTACTAATCTAGAGGCGCAAATCTCTAATGTAAAATGTACATTGCATAACACCAGTTCAACATTAGGACGCAAGGGTGCGCTTCTAACACGGGAATGTCCATCTATAAATAGGATGCACCACTTGAACTGGTCTGCGTTCGTCTGTACTTTCAAGTTGTAAAAATCTTACTGACAGAATCAGACACATGTATTACTTTTTTGTGCTATACTATTTTAGGGATATTATTCTGTAGTTAACTGGTGATCATGATATGACAACTTATATATACAGTTTGTGATTATTCAAGATCAAGTGAAAAGTTAGTGTTTGTGGCACATTAAAAAATGCGTTATACATGTATTTATCATCATTCCTGACATGTACTGTAGACATGCACCAATAAAAGTCGGTCCATATTGACATGTCTCTGTTTTTTCCTCAAACTGTATGAATCAGTTCAAATGGTGTTTGTATATTTTTATATCTCAGGTCGAGATCTGACAGCCCCTACACCCCCGCCCCCACCTTTTTTTAACCTCTATGGTCCAATTTAACCGAAGTAATCCGAGCTGGCAAAATTTCGTTACAGTATCGTCACAGTATTGAGTTCGAACCCAAAGACCTCCTCCGTAATCAGGTGCTCTACCACCTGGTCTACCTGGGCATAGAGCTTTTACCTTCCTTATATTTAGCCAGGCATCAACAGAACCACCAGTACCTAGCACGTTCCTGCTCCACAGGGTTCTCTGAAAAACCCCTTCTGCCGCCACTAAAAAAAGCTAGAAAAATCCCATTACCGAGGGAGGGGGTCGAATCCAAGACCTCCTACTCTTGAGGTAGGTGCTCTATCAACTGAGCGACATTGTCACCTGGCTCTGGAAAAGCATACTCACTACATCACGTACCCCTCTGTTGATGTAGTTCAATTCCATTGCACTGTAAACAAATCCGAATGCGAATTGAGATAGTATGTTCATCTGGAAACGTCCGATACGTATATTAAATTGGATTGAATGTAGTTTTAAGAAAACAAAGACTTTCAGAATGAATGATATTTTAGAACATTTTTTCCGGACCCCACTAGAGCGTATGTCATATTCGAATTCAGTTTGTCTTTAAACAATTTTCCAAATGTGGACAGTTTTTTTCCGGCAAATCTCTCATTTTTGAGGGGTATTTGTCCCTAAAAAGCAAGAAACGGAATTTCATAGAAACTGTGCCGAGCCGGCTGTGGCTGGTGTTTAAACAGCAGCTTTAGTGTGGAATGTCGATTGATCATGTTATGACATCTCAAAGCGGCAGCATCAAACAGATCCGGTTGGTATGCCATTAGCGGCAATGTTACAGATATCATTGAAAAGCAATAACAAGCCTTTTGGAAGCCGGAGGGCACTGTAACAGTGCTGTAGGAAAACACATGTCGCCGCTCTCGTGTGTCAATGTTCGACCAGCGGTCGACAATGCAAGTATAACAAAAGACCAAGACTATACAAATATAACCAAAGACCACAACCATAAAAATATAACTAAGGATCACGGCTATACAAATGTAACTAAAGACCACGACTATACAAATATTACCAAAGATCACGACTATACAAATATAGTCAAAGACCATGAATATACAAATAGAGTTAAAAACCAAGACGTCACAAGTATAACCAAGGACCACGACTTTACAAACATAGCGAAGACCACGACTATACAAATGTAACCAAAGATCACGACTATACAAATATAGTCAAAGACCATGGCTATACAAATATAACCAAAGACCGCGACTATACAAATACAACTAAAGACCACGACTATACAAATATAACCAAAGACCACGACTATACAAATATAACTAAAGACCACGACTATACAAATATAACCGAAGACCAAAACTATACAAATGTAACCAAAGACCACGACTATACAAATATAACCAAATACCACGACTATACAAATACAACTAAAGACCACGACTATACAAATAAAACCAAATACCATGACTATACAAATATAACCAAAGACCACGACTATACAAATATAACCGAAGACCAAAACTATACAAATACAACTAAAGACCACGACTATACAAATATAACCAAAGACCACGACTATACAAATACAACTAAAGACCACGACTATACAAATAAAACCAAATACCATGACTATACAAATATAACCAAAGACCACGACTATACAAATATAACCAAAGACCACAACTATACAACTGTAACTAAAGGCAACGGCTATACAAATATAACAAAAGACCACGACTATACAAATATAACCAAAGACCATGACTATACAAATATAACCAAAGACCACGACTATACAAATATAACCAAAGACCACAACTATACAAATATAACCAAAGACCACGACTATACAAATATAACCAAAGACCACAACTATACAAATAAAACCAAAGACCACGAATTTACAAGTATAACCAAAGACCACGACCATACAAATATAACCAAAGACCACGACTATACAAATATAACCAAAGACCACAGCTATACAAATATAACCAAAGACCACAACTATACAAATATAACCAACTATACAAATATAACCAAAGACCACGACTATACAAATAAAACCAAAGACCACGACTATATAAATATAACCAACTATACAAATATAACCAAAGACCACGACTATACAAATATAACCAAAGACCACGACTATACAAATATAACCAAAGACCACAACTATACAAATATAACCAAAGACCACAACTATACAAATATAACCAACGATACAAATATAACCAAAGACCACGACTATACAAATATAACCATAGACCACGACTATACAAATAAAACCAAAGACCACGACTATACAAATATAACCAAAGGCCACGAAATATAACGGTTTTATAATATAATATATGGTTTTAAGACTGACTAGGTAGATGAATAAAAAAATCGGAAACATTGAAACAAATCAGTCAGTCTTAAAACCACAAGATAGGTAGATGAATAAAAAAATCGCAAACATTAAAACAAATCAGTCAGTCTTAAAACCAAGTGCCTGTGCATGCAGGGTGGGGAGCAGATCTAAGCGGCCTAATGTCCAATAAATACCCTTTTGCTCAATTGATATAATAAAAGCACCGCAGTCACTAGAGTGTCCAGTCCTTAAAAATGTATATGTGTCAACGTCGAGTGGTGGGATTCACTATGTGTAGCATATAAATTTACGAACTTGCCATCGGTTCGTTGCAACTTAGTAAATAAATCACACAAAAATCATCACGGACAAAATAAAACACATTTAGGCTAAATGAAAGCTCTGTGGCTTTCACTGCTTGGGAATAGTCACATTTTGCAACAATTAGAACCAGTGTTGATAAACTGACGTATATTATTTTGCGTAACACAGGCGTCCCATCTCAAAAAAAAACAAACACGACGCTACCTTTAATGTTGTGGACAGAAGGTTAAGGGTCATATTACAGTAGCGCAACAAAATGTAACCGGTGTGGCGAGGGAGGTGGTCACTGGTTACATCCTACATTAACATGTTTCGCTGTATGTTGGATTTCAGCGAACTCTAGGGGATAGTTTATTTATCAATTTGATGTCCATCAAGTGATGCATTTTAAACTTACATTAGCATCTAGTTAAAAAAAAGGCTGGACATACTCATGTAAAAGTTTGATGATTCTGATAATGGGAGTTAAACTGTGTCACTCTGTCTTTCACATCCTATTAGGGAAATACGTAGAACTACTTTTTGTCGGATAGGAATAGTTAAACATTTTTTAAGGTCGGCTGTATTAAGCATTGAAGCTGTAACACTTCGCAGTGAAGACAAAAATCATGTCGAAAAGGGTGAGGGGGTAACTCTATAAACATTAAGTTTAGGTTTACCGGTCCTTTCGAAGCGAGTTCCTCTTTAGATAGTAAACCAGCATTTTAAGATAAAGCAAAAAAATCGATTTTTCTTTAAAAATGACTTTTAACAAAAGAGGTTAACCAGACACGCTGCATACAGAGGCTAAAAATGTAATAGTGTTTTTGTTCTTATACGCATACTCTATGTAGAACCACCGACACACTGCATGTTAACTGAAATATGTTTTGTTCCGACTTATAGTTCATAATGGTATCGACAATTTCCACCCTGCAACTTCATGTCACGCTAGACACGTACCTATGGTTACTTGTATACTTAGAACCGAACCTTAACAAAATATATATAATGAGCGTAATTTACCATGCCAAATGACAGGTCTAGCATGTTCTTTGGCTAGATTTCATCCTAATGAAGTAAATGCGTCTGATAAACTATAATAGTTTCAATTTCGCAGGTGTTTTGTATTCAGACAGGATGTCTTATTGCCACTTAACACGAAATTTTATAGTTTACTTAATGTTTTATCTGCCTATTTAAACTTAAAGTGTGTGTATGCTGAGAATCAAATGCGAAATAATGAAGATTTTCCGGATAACTCGATAACTGTTATTAACAAACAATGACCTGCATAAATTAACAATATCTGGGTAGAAAACGTGCTGGGTTCCATTCAGTAAATATAACCATTACTCAAAATTCAATAGAACCTTGTATTGACAAAAATAAGGATATAATAATAATAATAATAATAATAATAATAATAATAGTAATAATAATAATAATAATAATAGTAATAATAACGTTAAGGTGTTTGTGTGCGAACGGGGGGAGTGCGTGCGAATATGTGCGTGCGTGTGTGTTTAAGCTTGTGTTTTTGTCTAAATCTGTGTGCATTAAGTGCGCGTTCTTAATTGTGTTTCATAAAGTATTCGTCTTCTGTTCTTTTCGAAAGGTCTTTTTACTTGACATATATGCAATAATATATGACCGTTTATATCCTCGTGCGGGTAACACATACACAAATAGCAGAGTATAACAATATATTTATCTTGAGTGCGTGTTCGTGTATGTGAGTGTGTTTGCGTATAAACGGCTGTAAAGGGTTTGCGTGCGTACGTGAACATATGTGGGATGTTTGTGCGCTTGGTGCTTTTGCGTAGACGTGTAACTACGTGTATGCATGTGCGTGTGGTTGTGTTTGCGCATTTGTTTAAAACTGTGATCATGATGTGCGCGTACTTTAGCGTTTCTTGCTTGTAACAGCCATGCAATGGAGCGTAGTTATTGAACAAAAAAAAAAAAAATTAAAGGTTAATTATACATGCAAAAGAGTGCACCGTCTGCTGATTCTTAAATTCGAACAAAGCTGTCACTTTACGCCAATTTTACGGTAAATTAATATTTAGGCATCTCCATAAAAGGTAATGTGTTTGCTGCCAGTAATAATAACCAACCGCCGACTGCAATTAACTGAAGGTTGTTAAGTGAAAGTACGGCGTTTCTTTATTATGTATGCATAACTAGATTCCCGTGAGTGCGCCCGAGGTGTAGTGATAGCGTTGCCAACTTGTAACTCCCCCACTGATTAGCCTCTTACAACGTGGATTCGAGTTCCTTTATGTCGGATTCCTTAATGTGGGAAGGTCTTCTAGTTGATCTGTGGTTCTACCCACATATTTGTCTGGGACCGTCCTCCGCCAAAACAGCTGAAAATAGTTACCATAATTGGTCGCTGCGGTGTGTTTACCCATGTGCATCTCTATTGTTTGTACAGCGCAATGTTTTTACATGAGTTTCGATGAGAAAGCTGATTTTGTTTTCCTTTGGTCATCCGGACACCGGTGTTTACATAAAGCAGATATAGTGTTACATTCAGTATGATAGCACGTAAAAAGCTGACTTGCTACCACGTCCGACCATGTTATACCCTGCTACTAACCCAACCGGATGTAGCATACCAACCATAAGGGCATAAACACAACTACACTATACCACTATCAGCTTATGTTCGGCTTTTGAAAACACAGCAAAATATTCGAAAATCAAGACAAACATGAATTTAAAAGTCATGCAATACATTGATTTATTATATCTCATGCATCAATGGTGGTGGCGCCAATGTGTTTTAACGTCTGTTTTTATTCATTTTACCCAACTGTCGGACACTATCTTTAATTGTTGTCTAAATTTGACATCATCGTTAGGGTGTATGCCTTTAAACACCCCGCGAAAATATACACGTCATTTCCTGATACGTCATCAAAACACCTAAGATAACTGTTTTTGTTACTTTATATTGACATGTTGTAACAGGTACGGGTCTAACTATGAAATGTAAACAGACAAATAAAACTTTATACGACAGAATATACCAAATAAACAACACTAAACGCTTTTCAAGAACTTATTTTTCTCCTCTTCTAATGACGGCGAACACGCGTCGTGATTCTGTCTCGCTGCAACAGATAAATGTACGTCTGAGGGATAATTGTATCGAGAACGGAAATTCCCGAGGCGTTCCGATTGTGTCAGCTGCGTTTACCAGACGTTTAATTGCGTCTTCTTTCAATGCATAACATTCTTATTCCGACGACAAACTAGCACTTCTTTGCACACAAAGAAGGTTACAAAGATAAAACGCATTTTGTTTTAGTTCTAGACAGCTGGACTCTACGCACCATCTTTGATTCAGCAAGTCATTACGTGATTACGTGTTTTCTGAATGTTACTTAGGCAAAAATACATGCCTGATGTATCTTCAAATACATCTATAGCCAACAGACATATCTAGGCTCCGGTCACATCAACGACATAACAATATCATCCGGACATTCAGGGGATCGCAACTTCCGGAAAGTCTTCGAGTATCAAGACTATCATTAAAATGTTTTGACGGAAATAAGCCAGCTATTTTCTGCAATAGTCCACATTCATAGTCTCAGATTCACTTTTTTCGAAATTTCAGATATTGAAAATAAATGCGTAGTTTGCGACATTTTGATTCGTTATCTATACATTTTATTTGTTAAATGTCAAATTCGATAACTGTTAGTTGAAAGTGTTATTTTGTGTTTGGTAATGCATTTAATGACTTATTATGTACGTATACCAGCGCCAGGTTTAGACAATCGCCTATCGACTCGAACCCATTTTCTGTTCCAACGATGAACTGTTAAGTGTTATATGTATATGTTCAAGTTAAAGAAGAATATTCCGTTCTGTTCTAACAATGAACAGTTACAATGTATATGTTCAACTTATATAAGGATATTCCGTTCTGTTCTAACGATGAACTGCTACATGTTCAAGTTGAAGAAAAATATTCTGTACTGATCTGACGATATGCTGTGATATATTCAAGATGAGAAAAAATATTTTGTTCTGTTCTAACGATCACCTGTTATATTTACAAGATAAGGAAAATATTCGGTTCTGTTGTAACGATCAACTGTTGTATGTTCAAGATGAGGAAAATATTCTGTTATGTTTTAACGATCAACTGTTATATGTTCAAGATGAGGAAAATATTCTGTTATGTTCTAACGATCAACTGTTATATGTTCAAGATGAGGAAAATATTCTGTTATGTTTTAACGATCAACTGTTATATATATTCAAGATGAGGAAACTATTCTGTTATGTTCTAACGATCACCTGTTATATTTACAAGATGAGGAAAATATTCTATTATGTTCTAACGATCAACTGTTGTATATTCAAGATGAGGAAAATATTCTGTTATGTTCTAACGGTCAACTGTTATATGCTCAAGATGAGGAAAATATTCTGTTATGTTCTAACGATCAACTGTTATATGTTCAAGATGAGGAAAATATTCTTTTTTTTCTAACGATCAACTGTTGTATATTCAAGATGAGGAAAATATTCTGTTATGTTCTAACGATCAACTGTTATATGTTCAAGTTAATGAAACCTTTAATGTTTTGTTCTACCGATAAACTGCTGCAGATTCAAGTTGAAAAAAAATCTGCTCTGTTCTGTTATTATACTAACCGCCATGACGTTTCCTGGAGTGACGGTTTTCGTCAGTAACTGCATCATGCGCCCTTTGAAAGTAACGCAACTTCTCACGGTCCGTCAGTGACGTCCATTTGTCACGTAACAGATCATCCAGCTGGGTCGGGGACAGATCAGGATGGGCAAACGACTCCTGGCGTCGATTCTCGCTTGAAAGAAATAAGAAACGACTAGTCCTGATGATGACAAATTAGTCAATAAGCAGTGCGTATCGGTTGTCTTATTTTAAAGACGTTAGTCTTATGATCATATAGGTCACAGGTTCGTACCCCGAAACCGACCTCGCGATGTGTGTCTTTGAACAAGCTCGTTTACTGCACATTGCTTCAGCTACTCAGTCCCTGAGTACTGATTCTGCAAAAGAAGTAGGAAGTCAATAGAAATGAATATAAACTGAAATAACTTGTTTCAAATCGACTGTCCATGAAGATGTTTAAATAAATTTACTTGCAATTTATAATGCAATACAAAATAGCTAACAACTACGAACAAAGACCATTATAAGGGATCAATGAGTAAATAAAAAGGCCCTGATTAGACAGATTCCAGGGGATCTAAGCTTACACTGTTTTCCTTTGGCCTGTCAGTTCATGCTTAGCAAGTTGAGGCCATTTAAGAAATATTAGGCTTATGACAATGACGAGCCAGGCGCGTGTCTGGGCCGTTTTTGAAGTTACGCACAATTACAAGGGAAATAACCTTTGTAGTAATACTTTTGAATACATTTGGTTCTTTTCTAATGAATATCAGGCAAAATGCGGACATGCGAGGAACTATGAACGACTAAAATCCTGACGTGTATATATTTAATCATTTTAAACATTTTCGACTTGATTGGTGTGGTAATAAGCTTTTATAACATAGAAAATACGGTTATAAAATATGTCATTTCTAACTAAGCATCGACTTTCTTAGTGTTTTTGGTAATGTTAGATTTTTCGATGTTTCGAATGTTGGTTACGCACGTAATTACAAACATCTGTCATTGAAAAAAGTAATTTTTCCGCATATATTCGGAATCTTCATTTGCCGAAAATGTCCATTAAAATGACTAAATATCAGATTTAGTATTGCATAACTTATATATCTTATTAAATAAGTTGTAATAAAATGAACGTTTCGTAAAGCAAGAACACACATATATTTACTTATCAATCCCTTTTACCAAGACAGGTGTTGGCTTTTGTAACATGTTCTTTTAATAGAGGCTAATACCACCTTTAAGTAGTTGCATAAAAACAAGTCACTAAGCACCATTGAAAAACAGATCCACTAAAAAAACCTACAAAAATACAGTGCATGTTGGTTTCGTAAGCTTGCTGGTAATCTGACTACAAAGAAAGGCGAACAGCGTAATGAAAACATTATTGATGAAAACAGGAAGTTCCTTTCGCGTGAGAATTACACAGCGTAAAATTTAATTGGACATGATGACTACATTACAAGTACATGGTAAGTATATCCACAACACATAGTACATGCTGGTCCTATACTATAAAGTACAAGGCGAGGATAAAAAAAACGAATCAATACATACAAGTACAATAGTTCTGGTGCTTTCATTTACGATTGTTGAACACTTTCTGCAAGCATTCAAAACAGTACACACACCCTTTTTTACTCTTAGCTTGCTACAGTTATACATAACACACATTTAGTGTTAAACATATTCTTACATTTATATGCAAAAGTGACTAGACATAGTGCTAGATATGTCACTGTAAATAATTCAAATCCTGATCAGATAGCTTCCATCTGGAAGCTGGCTTATCTTGATCTACAATATTTACTAGAGTCGTATAAATATGTTTTATGTTTAGCAAACTAATAGTTTAGTATTAAAATATATACTATTGTAGGTTTTGATTATCTTAAAAATGGTAAACATATTTAAAAATTTACGTTTCTTTTAGTACCTTTACGCCAGACACATCATAGGGATGATCATACTGTTGGCGGAATTACCCGAGAATATCCGATTGAAACATTGACGACAGCTTTGAAACCATGCAATGGTGCTAAGCATTACCTGAACGTGGTACATGTATAAGGCCTAGCGTTGTAAAGAAGGTACCTAAAGTCTGTTTACTTAAACCAACCGGTTTATCCAATCAGTTTATCACACTCCCCGAACTATTTACGTTCCATTTTGTTGCAGAAACCAATGTCGTTTACAATATAGAATCTGATCGTAGACTGGTAGACATTTTGTTAACATTGATATCAGTGTCCATGCAAAACCGTTTCAGACTAAATGTATTTATATGGAATAAAGTCAAATAAGTTTCCTTTTAACATCCACATTCTTCTTGACTTTGAAATAAAACTTTACTGGTATGAACAGTTCAAAAACTACATCAAAAGATTATAATTTTCTTTTTCAAAAATCCCGTGTGTCAGAACTCAAAACCTATATCCCCTTTTCAGTGCGGTGACAGGTTACAGATCCCTGAAAGTTACATGACCTCTGACGAGAACATTGTGCGCTTAATTAGTAATGCTGCATGTGAAGGGTAAATTAGAAAATGTGAGTTTCCTGAAGGAGGAGGTTTACATAAGAATTTCATTTACATGACAAGCAAGCATTGTTAACATGTGACATACCTTGACCAGATGAGGCATGCGTGTTTGTCCAGCATGGGGTTAGACTTAAGTTCATTCACGGCAGACTGGCGTCTTTCGTTGTTTAACCGAAGGCTTACATTTGGGGGTGATGACCTAGCCAATAAAATACACGAAGTAGACCTTGTTAATGGTAAAATTTAAAAGAAACAATATTAGTCACAACATTAAACATGTCAGCAGCAGCACTACAACATACTTATCCGCGATTGGCATTTTCTTTTCTGAAGCCAAGACTGTAAACAATCATCACAATCAACCCGAAATGGCTCTTAAATCTTTGATAAATATTCATTTTCAATACAGCGGTTTTTACATACATGCGTTACAAATTTTGTATACTTTAAATTAAAATAAACTAACTTTGCTTAAGTCTGGCACGTATATATAGTACATACATACTTGTCAACTCCGGTGCGTGACTTTTACTGATACTTGAACAACAGTGATGATTAAAAATTGACAAAGCGTTTACATGAAGTAAACGTTGTTATACTTACCACCGTCTAGTCTTCTTCTTTGCCTTCCCTTTTGTGCTATTTTTCTTCTTCACTGTTTCCAGCTTGATCGTCGTTTTCGAATCACTTGCTTCTTTTGGTTTGGCTGGTTTCTTTTTCCCAGAGCAGCCATTTTCGGACGTTTTAGTCTTTGGTCCCGTTGCAGCCATGCTAATATTATCAACGTCCTCTCCTATCTCATCAGACAAGTTCCCGGATGAAACTTCTGCTTCATATGACGGATCTATTTTCCTGTTTCTATTCCTGAAAGACATCTTGATTTTCTTCAACTTAATCCTAAGTGGAGGTATAAATTTTGCTTTGTTTCTCGATTTTATTGAACCAAACAAGGTATTTGCAGCTGCCTTCACTTGTTCATTACTATTTTGACTTTCTTTTACATCGTTTGATTTGCATAAATCACCGCTGTCACAATTATCCTTAGTCTCATCTAGTATATTATTTTCCAGTTCACCAGTCGGTTTGTTTGGTATTTGATCTATCTCCGTTAGTCTTAACGATCGTCTCGTTGGTCGTACTGGATCGTCGTTACTCGACTTCCTCATGCGCTTACGCCCACTTTTTGAAATGGACGAACTAGCCGAGTTCTTTCCACTTTGGTTTGGTGTTATTATTAAACTTGGTTCTTGTTTAAATGAAGAATTTGTATTATAAAGTTGTTGTGATCCATTGAACAAGACGCTTTTAACTGTTGTTTCGTTGTTTATGCCTTCATCTGTTATTTCTTGAGTTGTAGTTTCTGAAGGAGGTGAAGTAGCGTGAGGAATATCTGGATTAATTGAGTCCTCAGAAGATGAATTACATTTTAAAGACAGGTCAACATCTTTGTCCCACATTGAATTTAATACTGGAAATGTCGTTTCCTTGTTTTGGGAAACAGTATTGTAATCAAGTGCCACGCTTCTTTGTTGCGAGTTTTCATAAAATTCTTCACTCGTAGTAAGATTTTCAGTTTCAAGTGACTGGCTCGTAGAATCTGTATCACAGTCTAAAATCTGTGAAATTGACAACTCGCAAACCTTTTCCTCATCGTTTGGAACGTAAGCATCACCTAATATTTGTTTTAAGGTTTTTTGAGATCCTTGAGTATTTCCCTCGACAGTGATTTTAGAATGTTCAACTACATTAATTTTATTTTTATTAATTTCATTTACGATGGCAAACATGGGATTCGTATCATTCTCAATGCCCGTGCTTTCATAAGTAAATTGATCAGTTTTTAAATGTTCAGAAATGGGTACAACAGAATCGATAGCCGTTGTATCAGATCCACAAATTTCATGACCAATAGATCCAATGGTTATCTGGAAATTATCTGTAAGATCATCGGTACTATCCTTTTTATGTACAGTTTCTTTGACTGCAACTACGTCCTCTGTCTCTTTTCTATCTCCTTTATCGTTTCCTGTGGAATTCTTCCTTAGTGATCCTTTGAGTGAGCATTTCCTAACAGATCCTTGGCGTGTTTTATTTTTACATCCAGTGCCTATATGCCCAATTACTTCTTTATCTGGAAAGTACTTAGTAGATTTTGTATCAAAACTGTCATGATTATATTTTGTTGTTGATATATTGTTTGTGATCAAAGTATTTTTGCCGTCATAACTTCGACAAACCTCTGATAAAACCGAGTCCTGACTACTTGGAAAACTCTCGCAATCAGGAGTGCCTAAAGACCTTGCTCTGCCAATTGGAGCAAGTCTTTTGAACGTCACGGTCAGTGGTATACCTTCCCAGAGTTCGTCCTCACTTACTTCACTCCTCAGCTTTTTTCTTGGTGGAATGAAATCATCTTCAGAATCACTTGGGTTATCAAGTCCCTGCGAAAGTTCGCTTATCACACTTTGGGCATCCTCTAAATTTATTATTTCTTGTGCTTTGTCATATCCTTTGACCTCGTTTTCTGATGTTTCAGCGGGGTTCTCTTTTGTTATTTCACTTGACCGATCAACCGTTTTTTGTAAGATTGACGACTTTAATGGTGACGGCAGATATGGAGAATTTCTTAATGAACGACGGATAGACGCCACTTCTTGAATAGCCCTAACTGAAGACATCGCTTGTTTCTTCTTTGTTCCCTTTTCTTCTATTGAAGTAGATTCAATGCTTTTCTCGATGTTCTCCGTTGCATCTTCGCGTTTCACATTTCCCCTGATCTCAGACAGCTCTTTTACGACATTGTCTTTAGTATTACATGTGTTTTGCTTTTCAGTATTTATCGATGTCGGAATAGGTGACTCTGGCAGCGATGCAATATTAGATGCTTCGCTGTCCTCTTTTTCTTCGTCCTGCAATATTTTTTTCTCCTGTTTTCGTTTCTTACCCAACGCTGCTTGTAGATCAAATGTGGCTTTACGGAGTCTTGGCGAATGGTCAGAAACGCCATTATTTCTGGTCCAATAATCTTCCAGTTTACGAAGCTCTCGCTGTGCTTTGGGTGTACTTTTGTCATCACTATTTGCTGACGATGGCGTGGATGGTTTTGGAGAGGCAGTGGAAGAAGCATCACTTGCTGCAGGAGTTGTTGGTGGGCGCTGCCTCGACGACAATCGCGGAGATGACCGAGGTCGACCTGTCGACAGAAGAAGAAACAAGGGGTATAAGGAGCTAGTCGAAAACCTAATATAATCTTGGCCAATGTGTAACAAATATAATCCCCGTTAGCTTTATAAGGCCATAACAACTCATGTTAATCAATGCAATATGTACAAGAGAATGGAGAATAGATGATGTCCGAGGTCGTCCATAAAGTACGTAGGTCCTTTAAGTTGATATCATTGGACTTTGTTGCCTGTTCTTTTGGAGATGGTACCATTATAAACAGTGAAATTTGCATTAATATGAGCTCTGGATTTATCAAAATACTTTATCAAGATATTCAATTTAAACAAGAAATTTGACTATTTTATCGATGATAGTTGATCTGAGTCTATAAGCATAAAGTTAGCATTTACTCCAAAAAGCATAAGCCACACCAAGTAATCCAAATAAAAGGATCGTCTTGCATTTAGAGATTAATAAGGGGAGACTATCCACTTATGTATCGCCAATCTAAACTGCTCGGGTAATTCCGTCATCGGGACAATTATCTGGTGCAATGATACTTACAGAAATCACGATCGTTTTGTTCGCCGGAAGTCGTAAGAATATGCCTTAAATGTAGTTCGCACAAAGCATAGCAATGGCGTCGTTTGACAGTTTTGTGTTTGCTGCGCTGGGTAAAAAAAACTTGGGTGATTTAAATTTGAAGCAGCCACAAATTGAAATTTTACAGGCATTGTAATGAAGTGAGCTGTCGTCTTTGTTTTGACGTCTGTCACAAAAGAAGTTCCATTTAGAGAAATGGCCGAGGTGATCCGACTACCTACATACAGATTCTCGACACAAATAAGATAAAGAGGTTTATAATGTTTCATAGGTTTATGTATATTGAATACTTAGTGCTTAAATTACACATTTGTTGTCCGAAAACTTCAGATTACATGTACTTGAACAATATAGCAAAACAATAGAATTATTTTCAATATTTTTTATGCAAGGCAGATAACTACGCGATGAAACTATAACACGGTATATCTAAAACAGTAATGTAAATACAGAAAACCAAACTAATTATTTAATTACATCATTAAATTCAACAATATTCATCAATATCCCACTTATATTTCACAACTTAGTGAGAAGCCGATTTCAAACATTTTCAAATTTCTACCCGACGTATAGGACCGTATTCACCAACCATGGCTATGTCATCACTTAAGCCCAAGTCACAATTTTCATAGCAACTAAAATAAGCTTATGTATGAAGTGCCAATATGATTTTAAGCTGAAAGTAGCAATGTTAAAGTGTCATGCAAAAATACAGACATGTAGCTAAATACATAATGAAGATATTGTGGATTGAAATCCATGACTTGAGCAATTCTTTCTTAAGAATGGTTGGTGAATACGGGCTGACGTCATTCTAAGTAAAATAACTTCTCCGAGCCAGTAGCATAGGTAAATGGCATGAGCCGACAGTAAAAGAGTAGGTTTTCTCATGTACATGTACTGCATACATACTTTTTAATTGACGGTTTGTTAATTGTATTATTGCTGACACAATGATGGTCAAATTGGCGACAAACATCTAATAATTAATCGAGGAAGACCCAGTAATATATCTGTGCCACAGGCACAATACATGACAGCTGGAAGATCCACACAAAATGAAAGTCCTCGCCCTGACCGAGACTTGAATCCTATGTTGTGAAGAAGGGCTAAGGAGTTATAAATAGGCGACACTAATCGCACTCGCAGGCTCCCCGTCCCTCACACACGCCACACACACATATAGGTTTAACCATGCACGCTAGTGTTTTATTTGCAACTTCACATGGGTGGCGTTGAAAAAAAACCCAGCTTTACGCACATACATAACATTGCACATTCGCTAATATTGTTAACTGACATCATAGCAGCCTGGCGACATTAACAGGACTATCAGTTACACCACTCTCGTTTAATCAGAATGAAATGAAATCGAAGTCAACAAGCTCGTCGCGCCACTTTTAGTCACCTGGGGAAATGTGACGTAATCATTTGAACTGCATGACTTGTAAGAATAAACAACATCATGATCTAAAACCTGTGCTCTGTTATCACTGTGATGGATTAGATAGAAAGCAGTGACGCAGTTATTGCACAACATCACTTAGTGTCATTCAGTTCCTACTGGGATTTAATGTCATAATTTCCGAACTTAATCAATTAATGGAGCTATATATAATTTAACTAATGTTCATTCGCCGGGAAAGTATATACGGCCGAGAAAATATGGGTTGTCAAAACACGTTGTACTGTAGTTTTAAGTACATTGTTTCTTTGTGGTTGTTTTTTGTTTTTGTTTTTTTTTGTTTTTATTTGTTTGTTTGCTATTGTTTTTGTTTTTTTGTTTTTTTTTGTTGTTGTTTTTTTGTATGTTATTGTTCGTTGTTTTCGTGTTATAGTTGTTGTTTATTTTTTGTCCTGTTTTTGAGTGTTTTTTGTTGTTGTTGTTTTGTTTTGTGTTTTTTTTTTTTGGGGGGGGGGATGAGGGGGGAAGGGTGTTGTTGTTTTTGTTGTTTTTTTGTTTTGTATATGCAATGTGTTATTATGAAAGGAAAATAATGTCTACTTTGAAGCCTCAAGTGTGCATGCGTATCTTAAGTATTTTACTCACAATCTTCTCCAAAAAATATTGTTTAAAACATATTCATCATATCGCTGCATCCACATGAAAATGTTCATTTTAAAAGATATCTTAAATAGGACTTAAATCCGAGTTTACAAGTGAATATTCTTCTTTTCTATAATTTAAGAATAACCTCATAAGTGCCCCTGTGCTATAATGATAGAAATGTCGCTGCGCAGTATCGGCAAAAATGTCGGCTAATCCCAAATCCCTTTATTAGCTGAATGGTGTTTCCAGCGAGTAAAGAGTTAGCGGCTTTGGTACGTCGCGGACGGCACCTGTAGCCGACGCTGTACCGACTGGACTGCCAGTTCCGATTAAATGATACTATTTTATATGAGAAAATAATATGAAGTAATTTATTGAATAATTGAAATTGAGTCCAGTTATATTTTGTTGTATTTAAAAAAAAAAAAAAAAAAAAAAAAAAAAAAAAAAACACCGATGAATTTAATGTATTGTGAAGTTGTGTCCACTCTGTTCACTGACGACTGATTCCCAAGTTAACATATAAATCTTTAAGTAAATAAACAAGGTCATGGTGATGTCATTACCTTTATGTAAACAAATGCTATATCTAGATCGCATACATCACTGCGACAGTTTAGTTGTAGATACGTGACGTTGTCTATGCAGACAGCACATCAGTCAATTACCCATGGGAAATATTCATCGCAATTTCCGAAGGTGGTCAATTAATTCAGATACATAAATTGTTTAAAAGTCAGCCATGAGACAGGAAAATTATGCGGCTGAAAGAATTAAGAGTCGCTGAACCGTGGTCTTAACACGAGGCACTGAAATATTTCAGTTATGCAGTGTAGCGTTCAATTAAAGGTGGTCCGACAGTTCAGAGTATTTGTTCGCTAATTCAACCAATATTGTTTGCTACCTGAAAGTTTCATGCCAAATACGATTTATTAGTTGCATGTGTTCATGTGAAAAGTCAAGCATATCTTCCCTGTTGTTATTGCAAAAATGTATTTCCTTTCCGAGAAATTATGCTATTTTAAAACTAAGAAATCTACGTGACAACAAACTTTTGAGATCACGATATATCATCATCCGGGTAATCAGCTCTGACGTCGATATCTATTTTTAGCCTAAATCCCCTATTGTGCTTATTTGTAGATTCGGAAATAATGGACAATTAATAAAAGCGATATATTTCATAAATTGTACGGTATAACGTTTGAGGCCATAGTAATGTTAGAAAAGCCTTAACGTAAACTAAAATTGTTGTTGTTTTGCAACATTTGTTCAACTTTTCCACGTAACAGGCGTAAAGCATGTATTAAATAAAGGCATATTGTTGGATACTCCTTTAAACGTAGAAATGAACGTGGGTGAACCTTGGGTTATGCGGTGTATCTGCTGTGTTTAGGACCATTTTAACCTTTGTAAGACACAAATAAGATAAAGATGTTTATAATGTTCTGGAAGTTCATTTTTAGTGTACACTCAGTGTTTAATTTTTAAGCTAATGGATTGTTTTCTTATTTAAACAAAGAAATATCCCAAAATTTGGAAAATCCCCTCAAAAATTATTTAGTTAAATCAAAGACCCATATTCACCAACCATCCTCAAACCCGCGTCAGGACTTCAACTCAAGTCACCATTTTAAAAAAAAGTATCTAGTTTCATCGTGATTTTATGTCATGAAAACATTGTTAAAGTGTTATGCAATTCTGCAGCCATGTATCTATATTTTATATTTTGAATATATTGTGTAATGAAATGCATGACTTAAGTAATTCTTACTTACCAATGGAGGATGAATATGGGCCTAAATCGATAAGTATGTTCTTAAAAAAAAGGATTAGCAATTATGAATCGTAGAGTTGGACAAACGAGTTTCAATTTTTAAAATTATGCAGGTTCGAATACTGTGCTATTCTTTTACTTTTTACTGAATATGCTTAGTATATAAAGCTTTCATCAACATTGTATTTGTGCTCTACATCTTTTGTGTGCATGTGTGTGTCACCCCATTTAAAAGGCTAGATAAGTCATTTTTGCTACACTAGTAACTAGGTCAACAAACCGTGGCAATGTTCATCTTCCAGAGCAATATTTTTGTAAATAAAAGGTTGTTTGTTGTTTTTTTTTAATAAAAGCATATGAAAGAGTAACATATAAGAAATATACGATAAAATATAATCCTTACCAATTATTTTTAAAGTTAATTGATATATAACATTTCAAGATGTAATAATAACAAAATAATGCAAACAACTAAAGAAGAATATTTCGCGAAGTGGATTGGGACATACGGATTGGGTAAAAGATGCCTGGGTGAATTAATAGGTAAGAGCACCTGACTCCAGTGGATTCGATTCCTGCCCTGTGTAATGATTCAGCTATGATCACTTGAATGGTGTCAGAAGTAGAATTACATAGAAACATGCGGAGCAAGAACGTGCTAGATACTTGTGGTTCTGGCCAAGTGATGCCTTTACGGTCCCAATACATGTACGCTTTGCAAAAACCACGCGGAATCTAAAAAAATATTATTAAAAGGCTACGTAGCCTAAAATGAAAACATATTGAGTAAAATCGAAATTTGAATAAAACAGCTGATTATTTACTGGAAACATTCACTAAATTTAATCGAAATAACTGTATGTGTTTTTAAATGTATCGAACATTCTTCTATTACACTAGAGCTACTTTTTAAGTTTTAAGGCAGCAGACGAAATATGACAAAATATGTAAACAAAAGGGAGATCACTTTAACTGCCCAATGAACATTGTTTAGAATTATTAATAACATATTTAAATGTATCTAAATACAGATTATAATCAAAACAAGACATTTATAAACGATGTCAATTAACATCTAATCCTTAAGCCGGGCTCGGAATACTAGTGAATCCGACAAAAAACGTGTTGTTTTTTTCTGACAACACCCTCGCTCGATGAAAAACAAACCAAATTAGAAATCTAGGAAATAGAATGGAATAATATTTGAACATACATATAAGGATGTGCTTCTGTAGAAAATAAAAAAACAACAACAATCGACCACGTAATTTAACTTTACCTCGTTTGCTGCCTTTATTCATGTCTTAACTGTAAAATGATTTTTACTTTCCATTCCAATATTATTTTTTTTGCGTCATTTTTCTGTGACGTCATAAAATGTGACGTCATCAATGACGATAATGTTTAATATCCGGATTGTTTAACAGTTGTTGCGGGTCAATTGTTCGGAAAAAGGTATCCCTCATCTTGTGAATATTTTTACAAAAACGATATATAATACAGATTATATAGATATCACTTAAGATTGTTTGTCTCTCTTTTCTCCCATTCACAATATATATAGAGAGAATATTTTTAGAAACCGCACGGACCTACAGTATTGATTCGTGTGTTGTACCCTGATGTGAGCTTGCATCTAACTGCAATGTCTGAGGTCTATATTTATACGATTGATAAAAATACATTAATTGTATATTTTGATTGGCAACTTTCTTCAAATGTGACTGAGCTACTGAAAGATTAAGAAGATTGAAGCAAATTGAATCAATTCTATTACCCTTTTGCATCATCTTCGGCTTTTTCCAGACACGTTTGGAAAAGAATCTCGAAGGTACTTTTAGGTCCGCGCGGTTTCTATGAAAGTTTACATATTTTTTAACACCTTTACACACGTGTTCTGTCTTAGCTCGTATCAAAGAGACTACGTTTATAATGTCAGTTTTACCATATGTAACAAAACGTGGATGTACATTTAAAATTCTTGTTGAAGTTGTTCACTTAGATTGTTTGTCTCTCCCTCTCCCATTTACCACATCTCCATCTTTCTCGGCCTCTCTCGCCCCCCCCCCACCCTTGTACCGTACCACTTCTCCACCTCTCCGTCTTTCTCTCTTTTTTATCGCTGTCTCGTCTCAACTGTTTCTTTTTATTTCAATCGCTGTTTGTATCTACATGTATTTCCCTTTCAGGCGCGTAGCTGCCTATACGCAGAACACAATGTCTCCAGAGAATGAAAAAAATGAAACTATTACATCAACAATAAAAGTCTTACGCTAGAAGTGTGTTTGTGTGTGTTTAGGTGGAGTGGGGCGAGGGGTGGGGGGGCGGTCTGTATATATTTGTTGCAAATAGTACTTCTAAGAAAATTCCGTCCTCAAGACGATCGCACATTATATTTTACTTTTTAATTCAAACCTAAATATATCTTGAACCCCCGCCCCCTCCCCCCCCCAAGACACCATGCACGATCTTAACACACACACACACACACACACACACACACACACACACACACACACACACACACACACAGAGTTTTCAAGGGGAGCGTGCCCCCCGGACACCGCTAGCGACCATGCGTACACATCATGTACTGCCTAGCTACGCCCCTGCCTTTAACTGTCAATTGACTGTGTATTCACGTATTTAGATTTTGCCGCCATCTTTCCGGTTCTACGTTTGTCTGTTTTTATTTTCCTTCGATGTATTTCTCTACAAACAGCCGATGTGTCCCGAGTGGTGCAAATGTGTGCTGGATGTTTGAACGAGTGTTGTGACTGCGTTAAAGCTTACGTCATGTTTATTCAATAACGTGGCCTTTTTTATTTCTGTTATCTTTTAGTAAGATCAAACATGACATACATTTTTGAGATATTATTTCCGTTTCTTGTCGCTTTTGTTCAAATTGCAGGAGAACTGGTGGTGTTATACGAAATAGACGTTTAAAATTTACGGATTATGCACAAAAGTCCACGACCCGAGGTTATAAAATTAATGCTTGAGTCTGAGCTTTAGTCTGAGTTTGAGTCTGAGTCTGAGATCGTTCTCAAGCATCTGATTGGTCAGATTTTGATTAACAGTTAAACCAATGAGATGCATTAAGTTGGTCTCCACCATACTGGACAGGTTATTTAAAAACAAAGGTTTCCACGTGTTTCATAATTTTGGAATTGAAATATATCATCAAATCCCATTTGAAATATGCATAGTTTATGAACTAATGTTACATTACGTGAAAAAGTAGAATTAGATATACATAACCAATGGTCAAGTGAAGTCTGACTAGCAGAGCACCCTCGACACAGATGCAAAGCGGCGCACCTCAACGCGCGTTTAGAGCCGCGCATCTGTACGCGCATACAAAGCCGCGCACCTCAACGCGCATGCACAGCCGCGCATACAAAGCTGCGCATCTCCACGCAAATGCAGAACCCAGCATTTCTACGCGCATACAAAGCCGCACAACTCGACACTCGTGCACACATGGTAACAAGCATGTCGTTTTAATCCAGTTAAAATTTTAATTAATTGTTTTTGTCAATGTCAAGACTTCATATTCTGGTTTATTGTATAAAGTTAGTGATTTAAATAACAGACATAATCAATCAAATAGAAATAAGAATATATGACAAAGTCCTTTTATTACCCTGAGCCGTCTGTTACCCTTGTTTTTTGTTTTGTTTTGTTTTGATTTGTTTTTGACGTATAACACTTGTCAGCAGTTATTTAGTTGTTGTTGTTGGTCAAATTAATATATTCTTTCACACGACCGGAGAAGAAAAATAACACAAAGGTAGAACATTGCCATAAGTCATGAAATTCTTGATTAATTATGAGATTGAAGAAGGCATAATCAGTGATCGAGTTTAAAAAAGAAAGTTTTCTGAAGTGAACTGATATACGACAAAGAGGTAATAGATAAACATGCCACCGCAACTGGTCGCTTGTGTTATAATTCAGTGAACACAAAACAACAAAGGACAAGGAAGAATTACATGAAAATATTTTAATGAAAAGACGTATAACGCAATAAAACGATCTCATCTGCGACCGCTGCCATCTAAACCAGCCTCAGCATCATTGTTAATTGTCTAATTATTTTGTTGTTTTTTTTTTGTGAATGATCGTTTCTGGCTTTACCGAGTAATGGTTAAATATGATCTCTTATGCTCTCCAAACCATATGGGCCTTAAAAGTAAGGCCTTTATAACAAAGGAAAATAATGTTGACAAAAATTCTGTTGTTTTTGTTTTTTATTCTTCTTTTAATTCTTCTTTGAAGGATGATAATAGAACACTTGTACTTCATATAAACTGAGCGGCAAGGATTCTCTGTACGTTAAAACAGATTTTGGATAAAAAGGAGAAGAATCAAAACTAGTTTAAGAATGGGATGGTTTGTACTTGTTATGATTTATTTTCTAAATGATGTTAAAATTGGTGGCAGACAATGGGAATAATTGAGAAAAAAATGACTGACATTTTATGAAGGTATATATCATATTAAACTTTTAGTAATAGCAAACTAGACCTACCAGTTCGATAATAGTAATAATCTTTCCGAAAATTACGGGACGTTCATCGGGGAGGGGGTATAATCTTCTTCTCATCGTCTTAACGGCATGGGGAAGAGACACAGTCGAATATTAATACAAAGTATATATATATATATATATATATATATATATATATATATATATATATATATATATATAGTAGTGTTGACGAAATTAAAAAGTGGCATTTTATTGTGTTAATTAACTCAATAACAGGGTAAAAAATATCACCGCCCATACAGCGCTTTTCAGCGCTTTGATATGATTCCTCTTATGAAAATTGTTTGTATTTCAGGTAAAGACATTTGAAAAACGGGTCAGAGTAAGGGCGAACGCGAAGGAGTGATCTGAAAACGGTCTCATCATGCCCTACCAGGAAAAACAACACAGTTTTCAATCTCGTGAGATGTGGGCGATATTTAAATAATTTTGCCGATGGGTGAGGGTTAGCGGAAATGGACTGAAGTGTGATAAAAATGCCAATTTAGTTTAATAACCCACCAAATTCAGGCAATATTCCATATGAAAGTAATGCTCACATGAAGTAGATGTTCAAATGTTTGTTTCTGCCTCAGTTGTTATACTACATATATGACAATACTTCAGCAAACCACAGTCATTTATCAAAATATCTTAAAACTTACAATACAATGGATTTAACTAAGCAGCTTTTCATTTGACGTTGGAACCTAGCTCATTATAAATATACGTATTTTTGTGCATGACAGTTGAACAAATAAGCATATGATACTAGAGCAAACAACTAATTAGCATTCTATTTTGGGCAATTCGATAGTTACTTCCATCAAATACATGTAACGACATCTTACCACTGCTAAAGGGTATATAGGCATACTTTCTGAAAGAACTCATACTTTTGTCTAAGTAAAGACAACTTATACTTATACCACTACCTATATTGTTAGCCAGAACACATCGCGAAAAAATCATTCAAATTGTACATTCTTATCACGTTTATAAATAAGCATGAGTGATCTCTGCAAAAAAAAAAACGAGATAAATCGACGTCAGAGCGGATTAATTGGATGACGATATAACGTGATCTCAAATGTAATTTGTCACGTGGTTTTCTTAGTTTAAAAATAGCTAACTCTGCAGCGTGGCTCAGATATGAAATACCTGTTGCCACTTTGCTGTGACGAATATGGATTCATGCTTTTCTTATCACACAGATATAGGGCATCAATGGACAACACTTTGCAGGACCTTTTTAGATAACAATGACTTATTTATTGAAAAGAACCGTTCTTGTCCAAACTGTAAGATACCACCTTTAAGATCTTGTTGGTATTTCACCATACACGTTCCTGTAGACAAGTCTTTTCCTATATAGTTGGTCAGTGGTTCTACCTTGTGTTTATATGGTGTCATTCTTCACCATTGATAGCGTGTCTTACCAGAACGAGACATTGTATCTGTTTACCTGCATTGTAGTACATGTATATCATTCAAAACATGTAGATTTGAACGTTTCTAATTTTCCCCCCATGGTAACAAAAATGTGGTTTGTTTAAATGGCGTAGCAGAGATATGTTTTGTGTTAGTTTTTGTAAAATAATTTATTGCATCAGTAAATTTTAATACTTATTCGCAGAAAAAAAACACAACAGTTTTTGTTTTTGAAAAAAATCATGGGATCCTGTTGTTAGCTTTTTAGATGGACATTTATATGTTACTGTTATTTTTTTTATCATGCAACTATATCATATTATAAAACATGGTTATTAGGCTATGCAAACGATTTCATTCAATGATTAAAAAGAATCCATGTACCTTAAAATAGTAAAGAAGTGTAATTGTTTTGCTTTTTTACTATGGCAAAAATGTTAAAGTATTATTTTTATAAGAAAAATGATCACACATTTTAATTGTATTTTTTGCAATATTGTTTAATTGGCAGCACTTACTACTTTTCCAGCAATATAATCTTTTCAATAATACGTTTTAAGTACATTTGATTACTATCAAGCAACAATAATGAATATATATATGGCCATATGAAGCATTATTTTATATTTTGCGTTGATATGACAACGGGTCATAAAATTAAAAAAATGAACACCAAAATGTGTTTTCTAATTGGGCAGAACAACATAGAAATGTTTTAGGAAAATCCCTTACAACATTGCCACACTTTATATAAATGTTTACTTATATACTTGAACTACTCAGTGACTGTTGTACGAGATACAAAACGACTTGAGCTACGAAGTGACTAGTGTATGAGATATAAAGGGACACGAACTATGTAGTTCAAGTCACTTTATATCTCATACAATAGTCATTGAGTAGTTCAAGTCACTTATTATTTCATACTCGAGTCACTGCGTAGTTCAAGTCACTTTATATCCCACACAACAGCACTGCGTAGTTCAAGTCCCTTTATATCTCATACACCAGTCACTGCGTAGTCCATGTCCCTTTATATCTCATACACCAGGTACTACATAGTTCAAGTCTTTTTATAGCGCATACGGCAGTCACTGCGTAGTTCATATTATTTTATATCTAATTAACTAGTCACTGCGTAGCTCAAGTAACTTTAGATCTCATACAGCAGTCAATACGTAGTTCAAGTCACTTAATATGTTATACTACAGTCACTGCGTAGTTCAAGCCCCTTTATATTTCATACTACAGTCACTGAGTAGTTCAAGCCACTTTATATTTCATAGGCCAGTCACTGCGTTGCTCAAGTGACTTTATATCTCAAACAGCAGTCAATGCGTAGTTCAAGTCCCTTTATATCTTATAAACCAGTCACTGCGTAGCTCAAGTGACTTAACATTTCATACAAGAGTCACTGCGTAGTTCAAGTCCATTTATATTTCACAGACCAGTTACTGCCTATTTCAAGTCCTTTTATTTCTCATACACCTGTCACTGCGTAGTTCAGATCACTTGATATCTCATGCACCAGTCACTGCGTAGGCTCATTCTGGACTTATACCTTCACGTAACGAGGTTTTCAAGCCGACCAGCGGTGCGCTAGTAGCATTTGTCTCATCTTTAATCCACTGAGAAAAGCATATTTGTTGTTGTTGTTGTTTTGTTTGTTTTTGTGTATGTTTAAGATTTTTTAAGCAATATTTGTTGACCAACATTTCAATTTTCGCAATATTTAACAACAATTTTTGATATATCACTTTAAGTATTGTAATTATTTTCAATTGTGTCACATCTCCTTTCATTGTCTTGTCAGAAAACGGGTCTTGTGTTTAGAACAGATTTAAGCAGCAATGCGAAATTATAATGACGTGTCTATTGTTTCGACAATTGCCTATCATTTTGCGACAATGGATGGTTAATATTTTCACCTGCTACAGATGAATTTAGTTTCTCTCTTTTAAAGAAAATAGGCACCATTGTAATACATTTTGTATTAAAGTCATAAAAAATCACGGATAAACGTCGTTTGTGAACATCCAATTAGAATAAACAGTTTGCTTAAAAGTCCTGAAAAGCATATCGAAGATGAAAGTTAATATTTTAAAGAGGGCAATTGGACTCTTGTACTAGAAAAAATTAAGGTTGTTTGTTGAATATGGAATTTGATCCAAACGACTTTGTGTGGACTTTTATATGTAACGTGTTATGTTTTGCACCAAATGTAAGACATAATATCGGATCATATACAATAAACTGGGATTGTTTCGAACGTCGTATTTTACACGGTCACATGTTCATAATTTTCTTCAAATTGTCTAAACACAAAAAAGGAGAGAAAAAAAATTAAAACAAATGTCAAGGATGACGTATAACCGGACAATCTTATTTCCGATAGTGTTTCTATTTTACCTGTAACTTACGGTCAACTTACATACTTTAAGACATTTGTGAATGTGACTTCTATAGTTTCTATGAAGAAGAATGTCTCCTGGCTGTCTATACAGCGTAGTAATCTACCTGTTCCACTTTGTTTAATGTTATATGGCGATGTATATACTTGCCCAGGACCTCATGCAGATGAGCCAGTTTTCAAGATCTCATATGACAATATGTTCCAAAACCTTTCAGAATCGCGACTTACATTTTGTGCACATAAATAAGTTTGATGTCTAAATTGCATGAAAAAGAAATTACATCAGAAAGGACCAAAAACTGACTGTATATACGACACGGCTTGACAGTCCATTTCCTGACTCATAAATATCCATCAAGAATTAATGTTTCCTGAGGAAAGGTTGCAACAGACAAGGTCAAAGAGCGTGTATGTATGACAGGAAGGATTTGTCTTTCAACAACGGAACTGACATGCATCATGAAGACACGGAAAATTTATGGATTTAACTTTTTCTTTCTAACCCCAAACCAATTTTTGCTCATGTTACTAACAGATTTCATGATTAGCATTTTTTTCTGTACTATTTTAGACTCAATGTGTTATAAAAATGACTTTTTTTTTTAAAAAAATGTTAAACTATTTTATTAGGTGATTTTAATACAGATAGTTTTAGATCAAATCATATTCAGCAGTGTTTTAAAGTTTGCCTACATCAAATACATGTAACAATATCGAACCACCGCTTTGGGGAATTTGGGCATAATTTTTAATATTTTTTGTATAAACCCATACTTTAGTCTTGATCAATACGATTTTGAACACTAACTGAATTGTTAGACAGATCTAATAGTTATAAAGATCACTCTGAATGTGTATTCTTTCCAACACATCTGAAAAGTGGTCTCTGTTAAAACTAGATATCTACGTTAGAGCGGATTACCCGGATGACTATATAACATGTTCTCAAAAGATAGTGGTGACGTGGTTTTCTCAGTTTAAAAATCTCTGCAGCGCGGCTCGGATAGAAAATACCGGATTGCTACGACCAGTGATGATTTATGCTGGACTGTTCACACAAATCCAGGACATCAATGAACAGCATTTTGAAGGCCCTTTTCGGATAATAATGTATTGTTTGGATATTTGAGAAAATAAATTTTGGCCCAACCTATCGGATACCGACTTTAAATCATTTGTCAATATGTATAATCTTACTGAAGTTATAAACAAGCCAACCATAGTCTCCTTAACTAGTTGACTTTGACTCATTGATGTTATTCTTGTTTCAAATGGTGATCAAATATCCAATGCAGGTGTCGTTCACACATTTAGTATCATAGTGTGAGTAACTGTACAAGGACATTAACAAACTCCCTGTTATGGTTCTCAGACCAATATTACGGTCAAGAACTAAAAAAGCCAAATTTCGGGCAAATATTTTATCTGTTGATTGGACTCCTGTTATTTTAGGTAGCAATGCAAATGATGCATTGATCAATTTAAAACAGTTATTAATATCTGTCATAGACGGTATTATACATAATAAGCAAATCAGAATCATACAAAGGTCTAAAGAGCTCTGTAAAACCGGTTTAAGCACCCTAGTCGGTCCATATTGCCGACTGACCGTTCCAAGGCGGTAACTGTCGGGTTTGCTTTTTTCCTTAAATGACTCATCACAAATTTGTTCTTACTTTTCGCTTGGCATGCATGTGAAATACCTTTGTTCTGTGCCTTTTCGGAGTTTGGTATATGTTGCAATACTCATAGGACTTTGTCATATATTCTTAACTATAGATTCCAACATTCTACATGCAATAGCAGAAAGAAGAAAATCATTTCACAAATATAAACATGACAAATTTGAGGAGGACTTCGACAATTTTTAGATTGGAAACCGACCGGAAGTAAAATGTGTGACATGGACTTTTTCTCTTTAGTAAGAGTCTGTTGCTATGTTCTGGCATTAAATTTTCTATTTTGGAGATAATCTTAATATTTTGGTGTCAAAAGGAAGCTGAAACGATGTAGAATTACAAGAAAGCAAACGTATTGAACCCCAATGCACAATAATGGACTGATCCACTTTTACAGGAAGTACATATTTCATTGAAATTTGGGGGTTACCGACTAGCAATTTGGCGGTATGTGCATTCTATGAAGCATAACCTTTTTACAAGTTGCAAAAGTTGGCTTATTTCTGGGTCTTTCTGATAGACAATAAATATCTTGTTTCACCTATATATGGTTATGGGTGTCCATCATAACTTGGTCATGGTGCAATTTGTTTCCAACTTTTGTTGGAAGTTTACAACGCTAAGAATGATTTCATTTTACTAATGACACTGAACAAATGATTTTAAAGATTTTGACAAGCGGTAAAAAGTCTACTACTACCTCCAAAGAAAGGAACTGCTGTTTCGAGTTTAATTATTTGTTTAAAATTCATGATAGTATTTGTTTTGACAAGAAAAATATGTGCTGAAATGAAGTTTTTTTTTTACAAGGTATCGTCAGTAAACATGTTAGAAAGCTTCCTAAATGTGTACTGCTTTTTGACTGTAACTTTGTAAAACGTTTTATACTCAAGCAAGATAGTTATTTCCAATAGTTATCTATTTTCTTCTTCAAATGCAAGGAACGTTTTAAAATATTTACAATCTCTTCATTCAAACAAAGAAACTGGGTTAGAAGGCATTCACCTTTATATTATAAAGAATGAGTCACCTATTATTGTTGTTCCCATATTATAAATATTTTAATCATTCGTTTTGTTGCAACGGATAAGCTCAAGACTGCACTATTATTCCCCTTTGAAAAAAGAATGATAAATTTACAGCTGGCAACTACAGCCCAGTCTCAGTTTTAAATTTAATGTCAAAAGTTCTGGAAATAGTGGTATATTATCAAGTTTAGCTTATTTTAGAGATAAAGATCGGTTATATAGATTTGACTCTGGTTTTAGAGGCGCATTTTACATTGCCACTTGTCTAATCCATCTGGAAGATTGTATAAGAAAAGAAAATGGTAAAGGCAACGTTGTAGGTAGTTTACTATTAGATTTACAAAAGGCAATTGATACAGTGGACCATTCGATCCCTATGATGAAATTTAAAGCTGTTGGTCTTCGTAATGACAATCTTAGATGGCACATGTCTTTCAGATAGACATCAGCTTATTGACATACATGTATCCGGAACACTTTCATCTATTGCTACGGTCACCTGTGGTGTACCACAATCCTCTGTTATCGGTCCACTTCTATTCTTAATAAATATTAATTGTATATCAGAAGTGGTGGAAAAACAACAAATTGTGACTTTATGCTGATGAATCAGCTATTTTAGTGTCTGACAAGTGTTTCCTTAACGTTGAACGAGCTTTGACTGAAGATTTAAACTTAGTCAATGGCTAATTCATTTTAAGTTATTGCTACATACATGTAAAACCGTGCCCACGTGTTTGGTACAAAGCACAAACTCAAGTCCAAAGTCCAGTTTCGATATGAATTTTCACTACTGTCCAGTCCACCACCAAGTCAGTTAAATAGCTTGAGGTTTCTTAGATCAGTACTCATCTTTTCACCCTGTGGCCGACGCTTCTCTTAAGAAAGCCCATTCAAAGCCAATTAACATTACATTCCGTAACAGAGAGTTACTAAAATGATTATCTTGTCCCTGGTCCAATGACACTATTACATGTATTATGCCTGTTTGATATGGTACAACGACTTATCTCACGGTTGGAAAAAAAGTTACAAACAGCCTAAAACAAAATAAGTCGATTTGTAATTACCATGGATTCCAGAACACATTATGGCATCAGAAACATTACGCGGATGACAGTCTTGTTGCTTATGATATATTTTTTTCTCTCTATGTCATAAAAAAGTTTTTTGCGTCATTTTGGTAGTGGAAACATACCATGGTTACAATCGTCTAATTACATTATTACTTTTATAGCAATATTAACTTTTATACTGTACAGTCAAAACTGGAAGTCAACCATTGTATGTTTCCTGTGCCGAAATAACTATATTTATCTAGCTATCGATCAGTGTAAATGCGACTGGGTCACAGTTTGTCGAAATGTATTTAGGTTTGTTATAAATAAATTCTTTGTGACATTTTTAAACCAAATTAAACTGAAATAAAAAAAGGATATAACATCTGATGTCAATATAACATGTTACATGCTGTGTTATCTTAAGATTGACAAAATTGAAAGCATCGCCGCGATATACCAAAGTCGTAAAAAATATAAAGGTAGTTACACTGCTGGTTGACAAACAAATAAACAAAAGCATCGATGGGGCGCCCGTGGCATAGTGGTAGAGTCGCAGATTCGTCTGACTGCTTAGCCTCTCACCGCGTGGGTTCAAGTCCCGTTCGGGACAAAGGTGAAGGTCTACCTTGACATGTGCCTTCCTCCACCCAAAAGCTGGAAGTTGCTGTAATGATCATAAATGGTCGCTACAATCTATTTAAAAAACAACAACATTGCGACGCTCGTGTAAGCTCTGAAATCTAGTAATCTTCCAACTGCGTTTGCGCAAATAGACCTTCTTGTATATATGTCACTCAAAAACAGTGCACTGATTAGCTAAAATAAAATCCGACCATGACCTATAAGAATTATTACATATATTTAAATCTGAAAGTCTTATTCTTTATCATATTATAATTAAATCTTACCTCTAGACGAAGCCAAACAGGGTAAATGTTAAAGTGACGAAAACACAGAGACGTAACACACACAAAAAAGAGAAACCAGCAGTTACTGCCTTGGAACGGTCAGTCGGCAAACATATGGAGGACTAAAACCTAATGTGTGGAGCGCTTCAACCTCGCACATCCAGAAGGTTTTTCTACGAAACCAACGTGTAAATAAAAATAACCCATAAAAGTGACAGCTAACATCAAACACCTTTAAAGGGAGTTAAAAATGAAAAGGAACTTATATACAGATATACAACTATTATACTAGGAAGTGACTAAATGAATTTAAAAAATACATATGAATGCGACTTTGGTGGTTCTCTTTTATGTCATCTACCTTAAAAAATAGTGTGACCATGTATTATTTAAAGAAAGACAAATGTCTAATTGTAAGCGTTGCTTTAATCATTATTCGGACTTAGTTATAAATTACCTGATTGTGTATCGTCTCGAATGGGTCGAAAGTGTTCACTTATATCACATTACAGATAACAAACATGAATTATGCTATAAAATAAATTATAATAAAGTTTTAAATCAGTGAAAACTGTCGCGTAAGAAATGTAATGTACTTGTTTTAGAAAGTGAATAAATACGTCTGAAAAACAACAGTAGCAAAAAAAAACAAAAAACAACAAACAAACAAAAAACAACAAAAAACAACAACAACTAAACAATAAGAACATCAACAAGAAAACAAGAACATTGGAGGATATAAAAGTCAGCGACTTCAGAGCGAGAATATTAAAATTTATATTTTTAAATGGGCATAGCACCATGTGTCAGTAACATATGTTTTAACAGAACTGTTGCTTTATACGTCTGCTGCAACTCGTTACATAATCTCCTTAAAGTGAAATAGTCGTTTAGAAAAAAAAATCTAATTTTCGTTATAAATGCTATACAAGCATTTTCAAATAACTACATTAAAAAGTACAAAAAAGTAAACAGATGTCTTTCGATTTTTATGGAATTTCTTGAAGTAATTTTATATCTCGATTCTTCTTTTAGTCATAAATATTTCATTAATTACTAAAACTTTTTTTCTAGTAACTTTATTGTCATTTTAAGTTAAATGCAACTTATATGACCCATAAAAGTATCCTTTATAAGATCGTTAATGCTTCTGGAATGATTTTTGTCCACTGTCATAAAAGATTTCATTATATATTGAATTTATTATACATTAATAACTTATGCTATAATACTTCGAGGGGGTGGGGGTGTTGGTGAGGTGGGGTGCTTTTATTCTTTAATGTAATGTGTTTAATCCAATTAAACCTCAATTTAAATTTATTGTTGGTACTTTCAGAACCGCAATTCAACATAGGCATTATCTGTCAATGTACTGTTTGTTGCTAGGATCATTAAAGAAAATGACTGTCGATGTTGACAATAAATTTAATATTTTATAGATATGAAGATCTCAAAGTACATGTACATGTACTCCATACATCATTCACGACGAACTGTTCAAAAGCTTTTATGACACACGTGGTTTGTCAATGACTATGAACTTTTGAAATGAGAATTATGTACAAATGAGAATTATGTACAAATGAAAATTATGTACAAATGAAAATTATGTACAAATGAGAATTATGTACAAATGAAAATTATGTACAAATGAAAATTATGTACAAATGAGAATTATGTACAAATGAAAATTATGTACAAATGAGAATTATGTACAAATGAGAATTATGTACAAATGAAAATTATGTACAAATGAGAATTATGTACAAATGAGAATTATGTACAAATGAAAATTATGTACAAATGAGAATTATGTACAAATGAGAATTATGTACAAATGAAAATTATGAGAATTATGTACAAATGAAAATTATGTACAAATGAAAATTATGTACAAATAAGAATTATGTACAAATGAAAATTATGTACAAATGAGAATTATGTACAAATGAGAATTATGTACAAATGAAAATTATGTACAAATGAGAATTATGTACAAATGAAAATTATGTACAAATGAGAATTATGTACAAATGAAAATTATGTACAAATGAGAATTATGTACAAATGAAAATTATGTACAAATGAGAATTATGTACAACTGTTTATGTTGTTATAAGCGCCCGATATTTATGTAATACATCGTCAGTTTAAGATAGTGTTTAGTTCCTAGGTGTACTGGAACCAATTTTCTAGTGGACGACTCTTGCGCTGTATCGTCTTTCTGGTCGACTCGGGTCAATGAATAAACCCGTCCTGTCGTTTCGTCTTGTTCTTAGCAAGTTGTCCCAGATTTGAAAAATGGAGAAAAAAGTCGTTTGGGTTGATGTTGAACATAATTTTTGTCTCAAAGACTTGACTGGGCATAGTTTCCTTTAATTTCGGTGCTGACCTTTACAACTTAGTAAAGACAGTAGTCTAATGATGATTATAAACGTTTATCCGTGTGTTACAGAAGAACTTTTGTGCGGTCTCACACCAGTATAAATTTGGATTAAGTAGAAGTGTATGTACACAAATGTGATGCACAGCTCTACATTGTATTTTTGTTGTTACTTTGATTTTTATAGAATTGATAATTTTTCATTTAAGATGGTAAATTTATGTATACTTTACTTTGAGTTTAGTCATAGTTTTGACAGTTTGTTAATTTGTCTCTTTACAGTCCTTTTCCCTGAACGCCTTACTTCATCATGCCACTTTTGAAGAATAAAGGGTTAAAACTGCTTCCGTCTTTGGTTTCAAGACACTAGAATAGTCATTTTCTTGTTTAAAAGTGCATGCGCTCTGCGGCGCCTTGCATGTCCTACATCCGTGCTCTTTCTTGTCAAGATCTGGCCACCGCGCCGATACATTTAGGCCGATATTCTATTCATACGGGAGCGCGACGTGAACGTTTAGCGAGAGCGTCAAACTTGAACGTGAGGCCTGAGTTTTAACGTTCACACTATTCCATTCATCCGGATAGCGTAAAAACAATTATGTGTCAAGTCATCCGTAATAGCATAATAATTTAATAGTTGAATTTTGTAATTACAACAGAATTGTCATAAACATACTTTCAAAAACTACACTAACTAAAATTAACATTGTTTTGCAACTGA
Source organism: Sinonovacula constricta (assembly GCA_007844125.1). NCBI lineage: Eukaryota > Metazoa > Mollusca > Bivalvia > Cardiida > Solecurtidae > Sinonovacula > Sinonovacula constricta. Next base: position 15,973,170 of record CM017565.1, read on the forward strand.
AATTAATTTATGTTAAGTGTACCTTAGAAGTGTTGAGTGAGACAGCTATATTCTGCAACACATTGTCTTTGATGTCTGTGTCCCTGTACTCCTTTAGGGACTGGTCGTACAGTATAGGGCATTTTCTAATTGATTTTATTATTTTTTCTGTTGCATCTGGCATAGGCAGAGGTCCTTTCATGGTTGTTCCTCGCCCGTGAATGCCGTGCGTGAACGGAAAAATCACTACATGTAGCGATCGGTTTCACGTTCGCGTTATACGGTCACATGTCATAAATTCGCGATTCACGCTCACGTCGCGCTCACGCCGATAAGGAAAACATACAATAGAAAATCGTTTGTTTAATTTTTTACGTTCGCGCTTCACGTTCACGTTACACATTGGAATACCAGCCATACATTATACACCGCGCCGATACATTTAAGGCCTGATTATACACCGAGTCGATACATTTAAGCCCTGATTATACACTGCGCCGATACATTTAAGGCCTGATTATACACCGGGCCGATACATTTAAAGCCAGATTATACACCGGGCCGATACCTTTAAGGCCTGATTATACACCATGCCGATATAGTTAAGGCCTGATTATACACCATGCCGATACATTTAAAGCCTGATTATACACCGGGCCGATACATTTAAGGCCTGATTATACACCATGCCCATATATTTAAAGCCAGATTATACACCGCATCGATACATTTAAGCCCTGATTATACACTGCGCCGATACATTTAAAGCCTGATTATACACCGGGCCGATACATTTAAAGCCTGATTATACACCGGGCCGATACATTTAAGGCCTGATTATACACCATGCCGATACATTTAAAGCCTGATTATACATTGCGCCGATACATTTAAAGCCTGATTATACACCGGGCCGATACATTTAAAGCCTGATTATACACCGGGCCGATACATTTAAAGCCTGATTATACACCGGGCCGATACATTTAAGCCCTGATTATACACCATACCGATATAGTTAAGGCCTGATTATACACCGGGCCGATACATTTAAAGCCTGATTATACACCGGGCCGATACATTTAAGGCCTGATTATACACCATGCCGATACATTGAAAGCCTGATTGTACACAATGCCGATACATTTAAGGCCTGATTATACACCATGCCGATATATTTAAGGCCTGATTATACACCATGCCGGTATATTTAAGGCCTGATTATACACCATGCCGATACATTTAAGGCCTGATTGTACGCCATGCCGGTATATTTAAGGCCTGATTATACACCAAGCCGATACATTTAAGGCCTGATTATACACCATGCCGATATATTTAAGGCCTGATTATACACCGTGCTGATATATTTAAGGCCTGATATACCATGCCGATATATCTAAGACCTGATTATACACCATGCCGATATATTTAAGGCCTGATTATACACCATGCCGATATATTTAAGGCCTGATTAAACAGCGCATCGATACATTTAAAGCCCGATTATACACAGGTGGAAGATCCTAGTCAAACAGAATAGAAAGAACTGCGCACTTCAGGTCAGGTGGCAGACCTCACGACATGAATCTTCTTATCCTGATCATAACTCAAACCCATGCTTGGGTAGAATTCGAGAACTATAACAGCTAAGCCATAGACAACCACTTAATTGCTGTCGTTTCAGATTTCGATAAGATAAAGCATTGGCAATTGCGAACGATTTATCCCCTACAAATCATATAATGCACATTTATTTGTCCAATGTTTTGTCCCTAATGAGGTTGTGCAATATAGTATCTGTTTACCTTCATTAAGTTTATTACCAAAGTATAGTACCTTGAAAGACGATATATAAACTACCAAATAGATATAAATATATAAAATAAGATAAATAAAAAACAATGACAAATGACGACATATAAAATAATATATATATATATATATATATATATATATATATATATATATATATATATATATATATATATATATATATATATATAAATATATTTCAAATAAGACAAAAATGCCGATTGGCACACCAAGACAGAAACACAAAACCAATTTTCAAAGCCATCTCATTGTTTATTGTCGTATTATTTTCAAACGATGCGTTGCTTGCAAATCAGATGTTTGTGGGTTTCACCCAACTAACTTACTTTTTGTTAATGTTTTTTTTCTCTCATTACTTGTACGGTTTGGGTTTAATTTCCTTTGTCCAAATGTCATGTTTTTATTCGATTTCTTATTGTTTTTAAACAGTTAACTATTTATTTAACCATTTATATGTTACGAAGAAGATTCTATAGACAAGTCTTCATAAGCTAGTGTCCAGTTCATTAACCTTTTACAGCGACTTGAACTGGATTTGTGACAGGCCGAGAAGCTACACAAGTCAGATATAGTATCGGCTCTGCCACAGGTGGCAATCCTTGATTATGTGTTCCTGTCATACTTCCATAAATCATATCAATATTAAATTGTATACGTTCGAAAAAGCAACCTTTGGCATTATACCATGATATTAAATGTAAATATGCTTACATAAATCCATTACATATACCTGTTGTCTTTCATTTCTGCTATCTACACAACTTCATTGATACGATTGTTGTAATAGATAATGGAAACAGGTTACGAAAGGCAAATATGTTTGTATGATACATTGTTGTGGATATGATATGTGTGTATATGATTGTTATATACAGTAAGACACCAGCGTTTAAGGTTACGCTAGTCAGGTTAAGGGTTGTTTACCGTTGTGGTTTTGATGTCGTAGCATTCGCGTAACTGCTAGAAGAAAAGGATCATGCTAGATAGTTTATTTTTAACTGGTTTTCGAGACTCTTCTGGAAATGCTTTGGGTATATATAAGGTCGTAACAATAATACATTGTTATGTATGATAGATTATACAAATAAAGACTTGGGTAATGTGATAGTGACCGAGGATCTGTGTCCTTGGTCAATATCCCGTTTGCCAATTTTTGCAAAACTATATATTGACCGAAACATTACCAAGTCATTACTTGTTATATCACATACCCTATGAAATTACGCTATCGTTTTTATTTATTTATTTATCCATCCATTCATCCATCCATATATCCATCAATTTATTCGTTCATTTATTCATTCATTCATTCATTCATTTATTTATGTAATCCTTTTTTTGTACCACACGCCATTCACGCTTCTCATTTCAACATAAATCATGTCGATCCAATTCGCCAGCGTTCATTTCCATAACGTCTGTTTTCTAATTTTCCTCGACAGATAACCACGAAAAGCATTCACTACTACCAAGATGTCCATTCTTTTTCGACGCTTTATTGTTGTATATATAATATATTATTTGTGTGTGTGAAATATTCTTTTGTATTCGTTATATATGTGATATTTTGTTTTGTTTGTTATATTGTCTTGAATATAATATAGTTTTTATACATGATATTTTGTTGTGTGTATGATATGTTTGTGTATATGATACAACGTTGTGTATATTATATACTGTTGAATATATGATACATTGTATGTGTATGGTATATTTTTGTGTGCACGATATATTGTTGTGTCTATGACATATTGTTGTGTGCATGCTATATTGTTGTATATGATATATTCTTGTGTATGATATATTGTTCTGTACACGATATATTGTTGTGTGCATGCTTTATTTTGTACATGATATATTGTTTATAAGATATTGTGTTGTGTGTATGATATAGTGTTGTGTGTGATATATTGTTGTATATATGTTATATTGTTGTGTCTATGGCACATTGTTGTGTATATGATACATTGTTGTGCATATGGTATATTATTTTGCATATAATATATTGTTGTGTACCTGCATAGAGTATGCTGTTGTGTATATGATATACTATTGTGTTGTGTTCAATTTTTTCTCTACTTTTGATGACGTCATAGCTTATCTTAAAGTTTATGTCTTCGCTTGGGCAGTTTAGTTTCGAATGGACCTTCACTGTTTGTATTTAAGATGCATCGTAGGAAGTGCGAGGTTAGAGCTCTGTAAAACCGGGTTAAGCGTCTCAGTCTGTCCTTTTTGCCGACTTGACCGTTCCATTTCGGTAACCGTTTTGTTTGCTCTATTTGTTAAATGTGTGATCACAGATTGGCTCTAACATTCTCATTTAGCTTGCATGTAGATACCGTTGTCTAGTGCTTTTTTCAAATTTCAGTTTATGTTACAATGCTCTTTGGATATTGACATATTTCTTTATTAAAGATCTTGATCTGTACTAAACAATGATTCAAAAGCTATAGACACGGTTGTGATAAATGGTAATGGACGTTGGACCTAGTCAGAAGTTCACGATAAAGCATAAAAGTTTAAGAGTATAGTTAGGTCATATCATAATTTACAGAAACAATCAATGACAGTCGAAAATAACGATCAAAACATAGATACAACAGGCAAACAGAATAAAGAATGTCTCGAGTAATTCTAACTTCTTGACAAATCTTCCGGCTAAATCCCGTTCATAAGCTTATATCTATGGCTCAGTGTACACAAGCCCCTGGAAGAAGCAATTTCATGTTGACTGTAATAGTTTACCGTTCCCTCCATAGTTTGTTGATTTTACACTGTATTTTTATTCGCAAATAGATAAAAAAGTTAAATAGGCTAAAGTATATTACAAGTTTATCAAACTATTTGGCCGCAAATGTGCAGCGTCCTATTTGCTGCCGCGATGAGCTACCATGCGAACTGTTGTTACTTTTAAGTTGTACGATGATTTCTTAAATAATAAAGTGTCGACTCATCGCTTATTTTCTTTACGAATCACAATCGATTTGAAATAAACTTTCGAATAGGATTTTTTTATAAATGGCTGTTTGTTGATACAGTTTGTGAAGACATACTAGAAAATTCTAGTTTCAAACACACAAAAAAACAAGGACGAACTTTAATGAGACTGACACATTATATAGCAGCGAGGGAAGCCTTTCTTTGAAATTAGGAAAACCGCCTGACAAACGGGAGCAATAAAACAAGAACAGAAAGGATTTCAGTGTGTCGTGTCGTATCCTGTACCATTTGCAAAAGTATTATCTCGCCAATTGAATGAGGTAACATTAGTCTTATAATTGTGTGTCGAGTTACTTTCAAATGTGACGGCATTTAATGTTGATCGATTTCTGCCAACACAAATAAACAACAACAAAAGTCATTAACTGGATGTCGACTAAGAATGACTAAGCATGTTCATTTTGTAGAAAAACAACATTTAAGATAACAAAAGACAGAAACAGTTTACCAGATATTTCTATATTGACTTCTGTTTCATCGTACTTAAAAAGATTTTGATAAGGGATTGATTTATTTTACAACATTTTTTTTACATAATAAGCTTGTGTATTGTTGCAAAGGAATACGTGAGTTATTATTTGAAGTGGATAAAACAACATACTTAAAAATATAGAAGTCACCCTGCTATATCTAAATGAATAAGCATGAATTTATTTAACATACAAAACATAGTTAAAGGTGGTATCCGACAGTTCGCCTATATCAAATACGTATAACAATATGGAACACTGATTTGGGGAAGTAGGGCATAACTTTTGTATAAACTCATACATTAGTCTGAATAAATAGGGTTATGAACGCTAAATGAATAATTAGACAAAACTAATGGCTAAAAACAATTAACTGAATGTGTTTTCTTTCCAGCTGTATAAAAGGCTCGATAGTAATCTCTGCTCAAATAGATGTCGACGTCAGAGCGGATTACCAGGATGACTACTAGTATATAACGTGATCTCAAAAGGAAAAAGTCCGTTGGTTTTCTAAGTTTAAAAATAGCTGTCTCCGCAGCGTAGCTCGGATAGGAAATACCTGTTTGCAATGACGAGTGGGAATTTATGCTTGACTGTTCACACAGATGTAGCATATCAAAGAAAAGCATTTTCAGGAACTTTTCAGGTAAGAATGTTGGATACTGGCAAAATAAAAGCCGTTAAATTCTAAAATACTGGCATTTGATTGGGCGATACATTAAAAGCTATAATACTTAAACGTTTTAAGAAGGCTAATTGCTTCAATGAAGTATATTGAAAGAATATAGAAAACGAAACCAACAAAACGCTTTAATTAAATATTAGTGCATATATGATTATGTGTGTGTCGACTACAGGTCTAGGCAATATATGACAATTTTCCAATTACGCGAAATTAATTAAAGAACATAAAAAAAAACTTTCTCTAGTTTATTTATCATTTCCAAAAAGAAAAAGAGGCAAACGAAAAACAAATACTTCAAATTTAATTTGAAATTCGAATTTGAAAACGAATTATCAACGCCGCTGTAGGTTAAGTCTGACTTGGGCATTATATTGCTTCAGATATTTATGCTGTTTCACAAAATTGCAGTCAACCCACGCAATTTCGTGTATAAATAGATTATTTATGACAGAATTATGTTTTTACATAACACAAATATGGCTTGGATAGTCAGTATGAGAATTTCTAAAATTGAAAAGGGTGTTTATTCTTTTGCATGCCATTTCGTTTGAGGCACCATCCCTCAATAAATTGTAAAACCCGTGTGTTCTGCACCAGCACCTGCTTTCAATATGATCTCTTTATAAACGTAAATGTACATTGTATATATCATATATTTATTCTTATATAATATATTCTGAATATATGATCGTATGCAGAAGATAACGTATTATCACATCGTCATCACACACAAAACAAAAACAACAGAAAACAATATCCAGTTTGACACATATATGCATCATTTAGCACTTGGACAAAACGATTTACAGTGGCCGTAATTTAGCAGCGTTTTTCTAATGGATATTTAGGAAGGCCATTCACAGCCTATACAGAAGTCGAGTAGGCGAGATAATTAACGGTATTTGTAATTTTTTTTTTTGTTATTGCTGTTCGTTGTTTTGTAACAATGGAGAACATAATTACAATATTTGCTTACTCCGGATTTGGCTAGTCACTGCAATACAATTTTATCAACAATAAATGGTACGTTGTATAATCGTCCTACGCCTAAAATATATGTACTACTTCGTACGGAGTTTTTTTTTTGTGATTCCCGAAGAGGTAGTTATAAACCTGACTCCCGGCAATAAATGGTGGAGGAAGATACCCGAAAAATCTCTGCGTAGGATAACCGATCGAGGCGAGAAATGTCACGTTTGGAGATTCTACCCAGACATAGGTCTGGGGTCCTCCTCCACCAAGTACCGGCAGGACGTCGTCAATATGTCTATAATTTGGTCAGTGCGATGTTACAATAACAACAACAACAACAACAACAACAACAGGAGTCTGGCAGCTTTAAAAACAACAAATACCAATTAATACACTGAAGTTTTCTATGCCGGATTAGACTAAATAAAGGAATTGCAATCAGTTGAATTGTAAACTACAGATTTAATCACACATCAGCCGAACAGAAACTGTCAGCAATGGATAACTAATTATGCGCTTACAGTTGTTATTTTTTCAAACATTAAATAAAATACACGTCTGACCTCTTTTATTTTTTACAAACTATTTTTTATGTTAATATTGTTCATTTTAAATATGTTAAACATGACATTCTCATAACGATGGTAAACACAAGTTTTATAGATGTTTGTGTGAAATGCATATCATTTGATGCTAAATGTGTTCACCACCTACATTTAATAGTAATATGTCTCGAACTTTTATAAACATTATAACATGGTTATAAACCTTATAGTATACTAATGATAATCAACTAATTTGAAAAACACAACAACAACATCATTAACAAACAACTTGTGATAGTACAAATGGTTGTTAATCATTGTTTAATTTTCAAACAACAGCTAATAAACATTACTCTTTTTCTTTCTCACTTTGATGTATTTGTAAGGACCTTGCTTGTAAATGTGTTCCCTCTTTTCCAATGTAAGAGGACTCTACTCTAACTATTTAAATTGTATATTCTTACCTCCCTTTTGGGAAACAAAAGATTTTTCTACTTTTGAAAAAAATACTTAAGACTGAAGCATGCGCATAAAAATGCCATGTTATTGATTAAGAACTAATAAAAAAGTTTGAGAGTTTTTAAAAAAGATAAGCACATTAAAAAAGTATGATATTTCTTAAATTAACTATTTCAAAATACTGTCCCACAAGGGAGATAACTAAGATATTTCTTCCATTTCGAAGATGGGAATTGCAAGGACAAAACATTTAAATATGTCTGATGATATCCGAAAGGTACGTACATAGATCATCGAATTAAAAAATGTTTTGAATACATAAATATAAATATATTTTAAAGGAAAACTACAAAATAAGTCAATTGCACCAAATAAATGTCTACACATTGTAAGGGGCATCTACAATCAAACATGTCATCATTCTCTCGACTATTTAATATGGAAGAAGATATCCGCCAATATTCTAATTACTATTTCTAACTTCCAGTACTCGGATTTGTCACTTCAAATGTCAGTTTGTAAATTGTAATACCGCGCATGCTTAATTCCGCTATCTCCTTACATCCTAACTTTGATATATCACATAAAAATAATTTTAAAATATTCACATTTCATCATTACAGGTAAACAACTTCACATTTCCCACATATACAATTTACAAGTTACAAATCGCGGGGCAAAAATCAGGAATACATTTTACATTTCTAGAATTTAATTCACAAGTTACAAATCTAGAGGCGCAAATCTGAAATGTAAAATATAGAATGCGTTACACCAGTTCAACATTAGGACGCAAGGGGGCGCTTCTTATACGCGAATGTCCATCTATAAATAGAATGTAACACTTGAACTGGTCCGCGTTCGTGTGTACATTCAAACTGTGAGTTTCTTACCGACAGAATCATATCTATGTATTATTTATTTGTGCTCTACAATTTTAAACCAAAGACTTTAAAGATGGCAGTAGTGGCTTCCCTCCTAACGCTCGGGGATAAGGGGACAGCATTACGCCTGACTCGTCGGTGTCAGTATAATGGACCGGCCGGATTCAGTCCCTAGACACCTCATAAGTACCCCTGTGCTATAATGATAGAAATGTCGCTGCGCAGTATCGGCAGAAATGCCGGCTAATCCCAATCCCAAATCCCTCTGTACTTAACTGCTGATCATGATATGACTACGCATGTATATGTCTGTGATTAAAGAAGATCAAGTGATAATTCAGCGTTAGTGGCACATAAATAAATGCGTGATACATGCATTTATCATCATTCGTGACATGTACGAATAAATAAAAGCGTCTCTACCTTTTCCTCAAACTGTATGAATCGGTTTAAATGTTGTTCGTATATTTTTATCTCTCAGGTCTGACAGCCCCTAACGAATCCAAGACCTCCTGCTCTTGAGGTAGGTGCTCAAGCAACTGAGCTGCATGGGCCCTGACTCTTGAGGAAGCATTCTCACGACATCACTAACCCCTGTTGGTGAAGTTTAATTCCAATGTATTGTAAAGAAATATGAATATGAATGAGAAAGAATGAATGAGATAGTATGTTCTTCTGGAAACGTCCGATATGTCTATTAAATTGGATTGAATGTAGCCACCTAGCGTCTTAATGTTGCCAATTCTTTAATTGTACATTAGTAATTTGTGACTTGAGAATTGTGACTTTGAGTTTTGTAAGTTTTCAATTGTTAGCGAACATAAAATTTGTGACTTGATAATTGTGACTTGAGATTTGTACTTTCCAAATTGTATACGAGAAATGTGAATCAGATACATGTAAAAATGAACGTGTTTGTGCAGACACATAGGAAATTTAAGCACATGCAGTGTTGCAATTTGCAAATTAGAAATTGAATATTGGCGGATATCCCCTTTCATAATTTAATGTATTCATTTGTTTTGTAAGCGAATATATCACTGCAGCGTGTGTTTTTTTTCAAGGTTTCATAATTCCTTCCACACATTTCCTAGGCATAATGTTTTTTACGACCATTTTAATCATCTTATCAGTTTCCTGTGTAATATGTATGTCTCACGTCCTCCCGTTGCGTGAACGACTAACCGCTTGATTACGTAAACTTCGACCGTTTTTTGTAAGTTCGACGTATCTTTATGGAAATAATTATAACTCTTTCGTGTTACAGGCATTGTTGATAACGTTAGTTGTAACACATGAAATTCATTGCAAAATCTCGATTTATTGCATAGGATCGGAAATAATGAATTTTAAGTAAAATTTGATTTTTTGACCAGTAAAGTGCTTACGTATGATCCCAGATCCAACTTTAACCCCGGGCCCTTGTATGTCATGATTGTCGTGAAACTGTTTAGTTACAGAAACATTTATTGCTTTGTTTGTACTGTATATTTTCAAATAGTTTATTGCATTGAGTGTCATGTCGTTGGAAAAATCTTAACCAGCGCCATTTATGTAGGTGCTTAATGTTAGTTGTCTCACATTAATTGATTGTTGTTTTTATCATATTTATTTAGAACTTATTATAGAAACTATTTCCAGAAAGAGCGAAGTTGGAGCTCAGCAAACTACTTCAAGTACACAAGTTCTTTTGACAAATGACCTTTACCAGGCTGTAGCGTCTAGATTTTGTCTTTGTTACATTTTGTCTCATGTTTTGTCATTTCTACATTTAACTTGCCAGGGGCGTGCCTAGGCGACCTTTGAGTATTTGCTATTAGACGATTTATTGCGTGTAAATAAACCTGCTGGCATTGGCAACGAGCGGACATATTATTATATTCCTTACCGACGAATCGGGATCATGGACACACTATTAGCATTGAACGCCATATTGTTTGAACGGTGCAATGTAATCGAAATCTTTTTGAATCAAGACAACAAGAAGGCATTGGTACGAAGCATCAAAATTCCCGGTCCAACAACGGGGGTGCTTTTTTCCCTAGCAAGCAAAACTAACCACCCAATAAAATAACAACCCAGCAATTTCATTTAGTTTATAACAATATTAAAGTGAGCCCCGTGTATATACATGTGAATATTTATGTATCGAAAATGGTGTGACAATTTAAAATGGGTTTGATGTCTTTAATGCATATCGAGTTCGGCTATATGATTGAACCGCACAGCTATTGAAAAATGGGAAGCTTGTCGTAACCTGTACAGGGGGCCTTTCAGTTTACATGTAACTGAAGCTAAAGGCCAGTAAATCTTGTTTCACTTCTCTTACTTTCCCATCGTATTATGTATCAAGTTCTGTCCTTCCATCATCATCGACGCCAAAGGCTACTGAATAAATTTCACTGTATTGAGGGTCTAATTTGATACCAGTTAATCAAAACAGCGCTTACATTTCCGCTACTCATACGTGTGGAGGTAGCTAAGTTTCTGGAAACCTGAATTCTCTTTGCACAGACGACGTCATTTTGGAAGGAAAGCCGAAACAATAAAAGAACGAGCTTTATCATTGGACAGAAATCTTTATTGGATTATCAAGCGACCAATGAAAAAGCATTACCAGAAACGGCGGAAAGTAAATGAAATATCCAATGAGCGATAAATGAAGAGTAACGGAATGGATCGGTCTTGCGTGACCGACGATTTCCTTCTATATACGGTGTAAAGTTGTTTGATAAAATGTTGATGAATTTGAATTACATGTATCTTTAACCAACATACCATTTTTGACATATGTTTAAGATGGAATCGACCGGTTAATTTTCATGATTATAAGACTACATGTATAGCAATGAAAAGGAGGCTGCTGCTTTTGTCATGCACAACCCTTTTTACCACGCGATAAAAAAGCCACATTTATGAGGAAAGTATATTGCTCTGGTAAAAGTTGCATGTGTCAATAATAAAAAACGTTGCATATTATTGACATAATTAATTTTGACATTGCACATGTTAACTCTTTTGTCTAAAAATAATAAAAGTCATTGTAAAAATCACTCTGTCATGTTACTAGTTATTGTTCGCTCAATATTTTAACCACAGTCCAATTACGCCATTTTATTACTATGGCATAAATTTAACATGTTCGCTACTGGAGTGTTGGGAATAAAATAAAAATGTCTTTTTTTCTGTTTAATACATTTTCAATGATTCTATTATGCGATTTTCAGCTTCAAGTGACACTACACTGTCACTTAATAAGCTTTCTTGAGAAATTACAATGTAGTTTAATCCTAGAAATGAGTATGACTCTTTTTCTTATTTGCAGGTCACATTGACCTGTCCTGCAGACATGTGACTCAATTATAGCTTGATTATCGATCTAATCATGAAAGAGAGTAATGCTGTAAACGTTGTACTATGTGGTATTTGATATGGTTTTAATTCCATGTAAAGTGTATGCAGCTTTTTTCTGAATTATACACAGCAATACTGCCTGGAATTGTTTCTTTTTTCATATTATATGTCTTTAATACCCGCATTGTTCTAAAATATCATACGACCCGGATACATATAATAGTCATTAAACGTTATGTACTGTTATTTGGAATACTGCAATTATTAGCCGCTTTGATATTTATTCGGTCTGCCCTTGTGTCAGCAACAGTAAGTAGGCAAAACGCGGGGTTAAACAGCTAAGTCGAAAAATAACAATTATGACAATCCCTGGTCCGAATTGACTTAGTTTTGTTGGCACGATTGCCATCCGTATTGACATAACAAGTGTGCGAATTCCAAGTTCGAATTGACATGGCTGTGCTGGCATGATTGCCATTCCGTATTGATGGCCACCGCAGACATTATCCAGGTATGATTGCACACTGACGCCGTGAGTAGGAGAGCCGGCAGTAATAATCCGCTAGAAAGTTCTATTTACGTAAGTCTTCTTTTTTTAAAATACCAAGCGTTTATGGCTGTCGTGTATATTCTGCATCCGAGTGCATAAAGGTGTTACTGTTTCAAGGAAAGAAAATTAACAAAAAATAGTTGTGGATTTTTTTGTCAGATTCTTAGGAGACTCTTTATTCTTCAGAGAATTACTTGTCAGGTTGTTCATGGTTTAATTTTCATCAATATGCTTTGTGATTTTACAGATATCATATATCTGTGGTCATAAAAATTAATTAATAAATCAGAAGTGCTTTGACATTTTGCATCATTAAGTAGCGAAAAATCACAGAGTCATATTAAGTGTAGGGTTTGGGTATGGCACAGGTGCCATCTCTCTCACCACCCCCTTCACTCACCCCCCCCCCCCCCCCCCCCCCAAAAAAAAAAAAAAAAGAATCTATGGCACCGAAAACATATAAGGAAATAAATATGGCACCAGATTTATGGCACTGAAGGTTTAAAGTCGAAAAAAAAGTAATTTTAAAAAGTGTATAATTGTAACAATTTTGGCATCAAAGGTATATTGGGAACAATATTAGATTAAATGTTTGTGAAATATATATTTAAAAGGCGTGAAAATTGTAAAAATTATGGCACCAAAGGTATATCAGGAAAAAATTATAGGACCAAATTTTGTGAAGTATGTATGTAGAAAGCGTGAAATTCTAAAAGTTATGGTATGGAAGGTCTTTAGTATTTTTAATTATCGCACCAAAGGTGTTAGGAAAGTGGAACTGTGGTACTAAAAGCGAAAGTAGGGACTTGACGTTGTATCTTCGGAAAAATGCTGGTTTGACGTCGCATTAATTTGCAAAGATATGTAAATTATATAGGTACAAAATATGTTAAGGTTTTGGGGCTTATCAAAATAAAATATATTAGAGTTAAAGAGTTGATATGTAATGTCTTCAAGTATCTTCAAGTAGTGTATAGACAGTTTAAATAATTGTAAGTGTTTTGCAAGAGTCATTTGGTGGGGATAAGTAAATTTGAACAATGTGAAGATGAAGCCTAGAATCAACGATGACACTTGATTAGGCAAACCCAAACCTAAGAAGCAAACGACTTGTTGGAATGTGTTCGTGTCGGTCAAGACAAAACACGTGGGGTAGAAAATTTCAAGAAGATACAAGATCCTCTAAACACCGATAATCAGATCAAAGTGTGGCGTCAATTTGAAACGATGGAAGTGTTATTTAAACTGCTTCCGCTAACAGAGAAAAGTAAAGAGATTCATTTTTTTATATCATGGCAACCACTATGACTTAAAACGATCACTTAGTTTCTTGCATGCAATTACTTTTGTGGACTGCAATAACCAGAGAGAATCTCAAACGTGTTAGAACATTTGTGTGTGTCTCGTATCAACACAATATCAAAAGGAAGGATTCTTTCCGTGCAGTCAGTGTAAAATGCCATTTTTTAGTCAGGCATGTTTTGACCAATACAAAGCAAAAGCTGGCAAATCTACAAAGAGTGTTTGTGAAAAAAGTGGAACAATAATGTTGTGTAACCAGCGCAATAAGAAGCCTATTTTAAGTGGTACAATAAGAGATTTTACCAGCACGAAATATTTAACTTACAAGAGGAAATGGAAAATTATTGAAAATCAGACGTTGATATACTAAGACGTGGATGTGGAGAATTTAGAAAGGAACTGTTAGCAAACGATCAGATTAATCCCTTCATCGAGGCTACCACCCTCGTCCAAGTTTATAACAAAGCTTGGCGAAAAAAACTCAATGGCTGCAGAGACCTTATGGGTTATATCGGATACAGGCTATCCAAACAGGACCCGATATTGGATCAAAGGAATTCGTTGGATTCAAGCTATCGTTACATACGTCCAATAAAAGCACACATCATGCAATGAATGGGGTTAATTCAAGATCGGACTATTCTACGTATGGATTTGACCAAAAAGACAACACGATGTTCATGGGATGCTGGACACATGGATGTCCAACACCTATCCTAAAAGACACACCATGAACAGCTACAAGTTACAAGCCATGGCTCAACTCTACAGGTATACCGAAACAAGGCTAAACGAATTCCGGCGGCAAGGGTTTTAATTGGAGGTGGTGTGGGAATGTGATTTTGATGAGAAATACAAAACAGATTTAGATAACAGAGCATTGATTGACCGATTCTGCCACTTCCAAGAAGAACCAACTGTGCCAAGAGATGTACTGTTTGCTGGTACCAACGCCATCAAATTGTATTATGAAGTTTATAAAACATCAACCAGGAAATCAAGTATGCTGATATTTGCTCACTGTACTCATATGTCAATAAGCACAGAGAATATCCAGTTGGTCATCCAGAAATCTTGAGCTAGGAACAGATCGACAATTAAAACCTATTCACTGTAACAAAAAGCTGGTGTTTACACTGTGTAGAACCTGTGCAGAAGAAGAGTATCAGACATTCAATCACAGCCTGTACCATCGTTGTTTGACTGGAGCCTGGACCAATGTTGAACTCGCCAAAGTGATCAAAATGCGGTACAAAGTGTTGAATGTATTCAATGTCAGGCATTTGACATCATGGAGCAATGAGGTGTACAGAAAATACATCGACAAGTACCTAAAGTTAAAACAGAAGGCAAGTGGGTATCCAGATTGGCTGAAAACGCAACAAGATGAAGCAAAGTTCAAAGACGAATATTACCAAATTGAAGAAATTCGGCTAGACAAGGTGGAATCCATGTTTAATTGCCTTTGGGATAAGAATGCTCAGAATAACGTTCAAACCAAGACCGAGTTTTGTCTTTTCTATGAGTAACTGAGTGATCGTGACGTCAATGTACACTTCGATGTGTGTTCTCACCATGACATATTCATGCTGATGAACTACTCGGACATCACAGACACGGCTCAACACCATTCATAATCAAATTCGGTTGTGGCATCATTTACGAGTATGACCGCTTATGCACGACTTGAACTCTACAGCCAATTGGAAAAGCTTGAAGATCGTGACTTGATGAGTACAACGGAAGAAGCTAGGTTGTGAAACTGGACAAATGAAGTGTCAAATGGACGGATAGGGAAATTCGTGGCCCTCGGACCAAAGAACTATGGCTCCGAATATATTGAAAATGGACAGCCCTACCACATGTAATGTGAAAGGCATCCCCTTGGATTACAGTACTAATAAGAAAGATAACTTTGGGACAATGAAAGATTGTGTTCACAATCGTTACTACTCAGCAGTAGTTGAGTACGAATCCCGGATAAAAAGAAACAGAGACTGTAAAGTGACCAGTGAAGCCCTCACCAAAACCTTACGCTCCGTGTTCACGAAGCGCGCCATTGTGGATGGATACCAGACATTACCCTTTGGTTATAGGCAGCCATAACGTGAGTGTGATGATATGTCTTGATCATAGACAGAGAAAACAGTTGTATATTGGTGATGATGAAGTGTCTCGGTCATAGAGAACCAAAACAGTTGTTTTGCTTACGACAATTTTTCTTGATCATAGACTATTATTACAGATGCATGTATTATTTTGAAATCAACATATAATTTATGATCCATATAAATAAAATGTTGTTTTGTGAATGGAATTAGTTGTTCTTCGATCTTCAACGAATCAAATCTGCTTTTTTTTCAACAGCCTTGTAACATTTTTTCAACAGTCTTGTCCAAGTGGTTTAGGAGAAATTCAAGTTAAAAAAGTCAATTGAGTATAAGACTGGCTTGTTTCCCTTAATCCCAGATGTTATTGTATGGTATTACATTAAAAAAAACAACTAAAAAATGTAAAAAAGTTAAAAAAAGAAAATGAAAAAAATCTAACAAAGTTAAAAATGATTACGAATAAAACAAAAAGTTAAGTTAAAATGTCATAAAAAATAAAATAAAACAAAACAAGTTTTGAATAAAGTTAACAAATTATATAAAAATACTGTCAAAATGAAAACAAAACAACATAGAACGTAATAAAATGAAGAAAAAAAAACATCAAGAAAAAACGAAGAAATAAAAAAACACACACAAAAAATGAAATGAAAAAGCATCACGATCCAAAATATATCATCTTCCATTTTACAAACAACGATGTTGAATCTGTTCTTCAACGCAAAATCAATTTTTCGAAAATACAACGTTATGTTACGCTACTTTCGCTTTTAGTACCACAATTTTAATTTTCCAATATACCTACGGTGCCATAATTGTTTTGTTTCACTATCAAACGTCAGTATCCTTACGTTTACAATTTCAAGCTGTTTTACATACATATTTCACAAAATTTGGCCCCATAAATTTATTACCTATATATCTTTGGTCCCATAAATTTTACAATTTCAAGCCTTTTACACATATATTTTTCACAAAAATTAGGTCACATATTTTTTATCTATATACATTTCTTCCCATAAATGTTACAATTTCACACTCTTACAATACACTTTTTTCCCACTATACACCTTAATTCTATAACTTATGGTCCCATACTTGTTTCCTATATGTCTTCAGTCTAATATACTTCAGGTGTACATGGCACGGACCCTGCACTACTCTGGTTGTCAATACTATCATTGCCTAACTTTTAACATTATGTACAATACAAGTTGTATCATATTATTTCAATAAATATTAGAAGTAGGGCAAATACAGTTCTTACAAAATCAATTCTTATTATCTATCTACTTACAAATGCATTGTATTTTTATCCCATTGTACGAGTAAAAACATTTATAACACTTACATAAATGTGGCTTATATTCTTTCGTTTATAACTTAACAGTATGGTTAAGTTCCATTTCGTCTAAGTATGATTACAAATATAAGCACTAATACAATCAAAACTTGTAATAATTAACCGTTTTAAATACACATTGATGAAAATGAGATTTTTCTTTGTTTCTTGAAATATCAATTATTTTAACCGTTTGCTGTCCTTGGCAACAGTACCGTGTTTCTGACAGTATATGAGCACAGCTGTGTTCCTTTGTTTTCCAAACAAATGATTATCGAGGCTAAATGCGTTGTCAATGTAACTTATTGTTTGCCTCTTCGTGGTTTCCTAAAAAGGCAACCGCCTCGTTATTGCAATCTGACAAGTCATTTACCTGTATATGATAATTATCGACTATTTGTGAACTAAATCAGATATGTGTCGTCATTCCTATTAACGCTTGTAAAGAGCACGCTTCTGCAAAGTCAAACGTGTAAACATACAATTATGATATCATTTTTCGTGATATTAGGACAAGAATATTAACCATATACTTTAATGCATTGTTTATGCTTCGAAATGTTTTTTTTTATTGTTTTGTAATAACATGTTTAAATAAATAATTGGTAATTGATTTAAGATACACTTTATAACAATTTTCTTATTTACTCACTTCAACATTATCGTTTGACACAAAAGGCATTGTTTTAATAATTGTTAATATGCTTTTGGCAATTATTGTAAAAATCGTTCAAACTAGAAAGTATTCCTATAATAATTAGTCATAAGATAAAAGTTAAACTTTCAAAAATCACAGATAAGTACCCTTAGAACCAATGTTACTTTAACTTTATTACAATGAACAAAACATTTAACGCTCCTTACCAAATACAAGTATATTTGTTACAAAATAAACAAGAATTGATAAGAATATGCACAAAAAAGGTTAATTTAACATCTTCAGAAAAAAATAAGGGAATCTAGTGATTTTTGAGATTTGAAAAAGAAAAGTACATTTTTTTTCTGAGACGGAAACTGATCTAATTTCTATAAGATCGTTTCTTATTCGACCATTGATCGCAACACAATAATACCAACAAGATAATGAAACTTTCTTGCAGCCATACATTTCGCCGTTGTCCGCTTTAATTTCCATTTCTTTCAAATATAAATGTTATTCATTCACAAAGATGTAAATAAGGACTTCGTTTTGCCATCATCTTAAAATTGACAAGAGAGACTGTTTTAATATCACAAGTAGACATGCCTGTAACTATATATGGCGTCCCTAGTAGTCGCGGAGATTGACTTTCTACAAATAGATGAGTATTGTTAAGAACTTAAGTTCGATTCAAAGGCAAAATTCCATTTTGTGGAAGTCCCTTCATTTTGTGTGCTATACTTTATTACTTCCCTGGCTAGCTGTTCTGAGTTGTTTGACGCACATGGATATGTATTGCGTACATAGACTCGATTCCGGGACAAAACGGAAATAAATGCTAATTGTGAATCAGGTACTTTCATATTGTCTGTCATTCTTTATTGCATGCCTGGATGGTGATGGCAAATCGCAGTAGCATGTACATGTTTTAAAACTCTTAAAGACGTTTTCAAAAAGTTATTTTCAAGTATTTTGTCTAGATGTTTTTGTCGACTATGATCTTTCTATAATTGTGGATTTTATTTCAGTATAACATTTGTATTAAATACGGCGCAATTAGTTATTTATCAACAGATAAAGCCATAGCTGTCTAGTATAACGGTAAAATATATCCAACGCTGTCGTGTTGCTGTTTTGTTCATTTATTAGATTTATCGCACTACCAAACGTGTCAGGTTTAATTACTGTTAAAATATTTTAATGTTTCCAGAGTACTTCCATACTTGATATACTTACTTTTTTAACGTAGAAAAAGTGCATGACTTAGTACTATGTACGATCAATGGCGCAACAGAAAGTAAAAGCTTGCAAGAAATCTGTAATATATTTTCGTATTAACGACCGAGTATCGAATTTGAGTTATTAGTTAATTGAATACGCGAAAATAGTATGGAAGCATGAATACCTTGCTACTTATGTAACTCCTGACTATAAAGCGCATGTTAACATCCGTCACTGGTTAAACCGTATTTTCTCAATTAAATAAAATATACCTGAGGGAATCTCCGTAGTTATTGTTACCACGGCTCGATTACGTGTCAAAAGATCAAGTTACTTTCCTTTTACAGATAAAAAACAAAGTGGCTGACACAAGTGACACTCAGATCAAGTTTTATACTGATATTTTAGTAACTATCGTCAAGTGACGTTCCCAATACGCTTTGCAAACACCTCGCAGAATCTAAAATCGTATTAAAAGACTACGAAGCTTTGTAAAATATCGACAGCCAGTGCAAAATTTTAATAAGGATGGTGCTTAATTCGTAAGACAATTGTTAAATTGTTATAATGTTCAGTTTGAATCCAGAAATGGAACAACATTCGACGATATGATATACAGGTTGAAGTTGCATAAATGTGCATATGTGTTTAAAAGCGTCACATTCAGTTATTTTACGATTTTTTTTTATTTATAAAAATATCAATACATAAGCTATTTTTATCGTTCATCCGTATTAATGCTTGACCATGCATACATGATATTTGGAAATTAGTTAGTTATTTAACACAATACACAATATTAAAAACAATCATCAGACACAACAGAATATATTTTCGTCATTTTATACAATAATGATGCATAATTTGGCCATACAACATCACACAACTTAAATTACATAGGCTGCCAATAATATATTTGAAGTAAATCATGTAATTGATTTTGTTATTATTGATACATGCATCTTTTGCCACAGAGTGATGTACCTGCTCAAAGTAATCTGCTTTATCACCATATCAGTATTTAAATAAATTAAAAAACAATCTCAGATGCTTATGAAACGAGTGACATTTATCATTTAGAAACTATATTTTAAACATGCATAAAAAGATACTATGTAAATTTTCAGAGTCAGAGGAGAAGTTCCTGTCAGCTATCGCTTCTTGAGTAAAACATGTGTTCTCAAGCTTGATTTCTTGAAGGGTTGGAAAATGAAACTATAGCCGGTAACAAGAGTTTATCATTTCAATTATACTCTCTTATGACATCGATTAAATGAGTCCATCCTTAAAGAATCTCGTGTATCAAATTAAAGATACCATCAATTGCAATGTAAGAGATGTCTTTCTTAGATATATTTGCTTTTAGGCAGAATTGAAGAAATTTTACTCTCATAAAAAAAAATCAAATTTGTGAAGAAAAGCTGACACATTTTATTAAAATGTAATCATGTGTTGATCACAGATGGTTTACAATTTTAGATTATAAAAAAATCCTTTGTAATTCAAGACAATGTTGTTTGATATTGTAGTGCATTCGATATGGCATAACCTAGATAACCTAATGACTGTCCATGTAGGCGTAAGGTCAAGCTGTTATTGGCTCTGATATGTGTATCTCATGTCAACTAATGTGAGGTTACATCGACAGAGTTTTAAAGGAGTTTCTGTTTATTCTTTCTTTGACTCAGCAGATTTTGCTTAGCATTAAGTTAAGTGTCGGTGTGCCGTAAAATCCAAATAAATAAATAAATAAAATAATACATACACAACACAAAAAGTGTCTAATTTTCAAATAAGCATGGCTTTGTAATGCTTTTTCGAATCAAACTTAATGCTAATTTCACATATGCAGATGTTACGAATAATGGTTTTAAAGAAATTAAAAAATATAACAAATTTTACAGATGTTACAAGAATATAACGAAATGTTAAGATTTATCTAAGCTTTAATATGTAAATTACGATCTGTTAACGTATTATTGCGAATAAGTAACGATTATTAACGAGTTCTTGTGCTTTTGCACGAAACACCTTTTTGCCAACTTACCGTTTCAAGGAGGAACCTCTTGTTTTTTTGTATATTTTGTCTTGTCTCTGTGTGTTTTTTTTACATTTACCCCGTTTGCATTTGTCTAGAGGTAGTTCAGATTTAAATATCTGTAGTAATTCTTATAGGACATTTCCTTATTTTTCTGTGTATCCTATGAAGCCATGGTTGTAGATATTGTATACAGTAGCTTTCCTTTTTGGCGCTCTATGTATAATATGAAGCCATGGTTGTAGATGTTGTATGCAATAGCTTTCTTCTTTGGCGCTCTATCTGTCCTATGAAGCCGTGGTTGTAGATATCGTATACAATAGCTTTCTTCTTTGGCGCTCTTTCTATCCTATCCTATGAAGCCATGGTTGTAGTTAGTGTATGCAACAGCTTTCTTTTTGACGATTGGTGTAACCAATTCAAAGAACCTGTTCGATTTTGTTGCTTATATATATATATATATATATATATATATATATATATATATATATATATATATATATATATATATATATATATATATATATATATATATATATATATATATATATATATATATATTTATATATATATATATTTATATATATATATATATATATATATGTGTGTGTGTGAGTGTGTGTGTGTGTGTGTGTGTGTGTGTGTGTGTGTGTGTGTGTGTGTGTGTGTGTGTGTGTGTGTGTGTGTGTGTGTGTGTGTGTGTGTGTGTGTGTGTGTGTGTGTGTGATTAAAGTACTAGAAACAATTTGTTATGTGCTCAAAATAACTCTTCAGAATCCGTAAACCCCTTGTAATATGAAGTGAATGAAATCATAAATATCAGTGAAGCACATTTTTTTCATCCAAAAACAAATCGTAAACTTACCGTACACATCGTAAAACAAATTATTTACGAGGCAATTACGGTTTCTTGCGAGCAATCTATATGTTGCCAACACCGGTTAACGTTACATACGATTGATCTATGGAGAATGTAATGGCGGTTGACATGGCGATCAGTAAGGACTCGTAAGGAAAGTCTGTATATAAGAAGGGAAATTAACCAAAAATAAACTTGTTTTTACAATTTATGAGACTTACGATTACATTTTGGTGTCCGAAAGGAATACTTTTTTTAATTGAAGTAAAAGTACATTTCTGATAATTATATTTTGTTTAATTTACCGATTTGTAGTCCTGAAAAATCTTGAATTAAATAGCTTAATGTATTCCGACAAAAAAAGTGAAAATAAAAAAGGAGATATTTACCTAAAATCAGAGCTATTGGTTACAATGCCTAGTGACAGTACTGTGCAAGTTCTATGTTTATATTTTTTCAATTGAAAATATACACACTTTTCAAATTTTCATGGAACATTAAAATCTAGATATAAACAGACTCTGCTTAAGTCTGAGAAATGCAAAATCAAATAATGTTTACATTTGTTAGAGGTATATAATTTCTCTTGATTATGATTAAAAGAACAAGTATGTGTTTATAGATCCTGTTATTTATGTGATAAATTAGGATATGTCTGCATTTTAACAGGTGTGAGATGTCGTCTCTTTTTAAACACTTACAAACAGCATTTTTAACACTTTATACATTTTAAAAATTTAGTGGAAAAAAATACTTAAACTTCTTTGTTATTATCATGTTCGCCATGCTTAACTATTTTTTCATTACGTAATATTTCGTTTTGTTGTTATAAAAGATACAAACCGTATTCGATTTATATCGCAGCTATCCTCATCGCGTAGCTTTGAGCATAGTTCTGTCACTGCTAACAAATAAAAACAACATTTTGAAAGAATATCTCACAATAAACAAAGAAGCTAAAGGTTCAAATTAGTAATCTCAATACATGAAAGATCCATTTTAAGTAACCAACTTTATCTACAGAAACTATTTATTCACATTTAAAATGAATATCTATATTTACAAAAAGTTTAAATACAAACTATTTGACATCGTCCGAATTTGTTAAGCTAATATCATCGCATTCTTTACCTATACTAGTTTTAATAATGTTAGCAACAGCGAGCAGATTGCTGTACATGGCATATAAATATCATGAAGAAGGAATAGTGCTTCTTAAATTGTTTCTATTAAAACGGGCATAGTACATTTTTCACAGAATACACGGGCTGCTATTTTACTGATTCCAGTGACACGTAACACCATTATATGTGCTAGCCTTTGTTACAAGAAATATATAATAATAAATTTATAATTTACTTTTCTGATTTTATGTAAATTCTATTTTTTTGGTTCTATGTTATGCAGGGGAAAAATGGACTTATGTTTCCGGTTTGTGCAATCAACCAATTCTGTAGAAAGTAGAACAAATTATTTTCTTATTTATA
Organism: Sinonovacula constricta; assembly: GCA_007844125.1. NCBI lineage: Eukaryota > Metazoa > Mollusca > Bivalvia > Cardiida > Solecurtidae > Sinonovacula > Sinonovacula constricta. The sequence goes on from CM017565.1 coordinate 15,996,904, forward strand.
TGTGTGTCCCTACTAGAAATGCATTCTTAATTAAACATAAAATGACAGAACACATTTTTGCAGATGATTTCATTTCATTATTCTACTAAAAGTTCATACATTTTTCGAACCGGAATAACCAGTTTATACAATAACAATCATGTTAAACGTTTGACACGTGAAACATACTAAATGTTTCAAAAAGCACTAAGGACTATACATTATTAGAATAACAGACATCTTTGTATTGAAGCATATTTCAGACTCAATTTCAGATACAATTTTATAAGATTCCCGATGACAGAATGGCGTAAGGTTTCTCTATTCACGTTATTTCGTATAATTAAATTGTGTACTCTTAAGAAAAAAAGGTTTATCATTATAAAATGCGATTTTATTTTTTATGGCAATTTCAGTTTGTTTTTCTTCTTGTTTTTCTTGTTCTCTTTACAGACAACATTTTAATCATACACTGATCTTGATGAAACCGGATAGGGAAAAACAAGGACATAACTGAACAAAAAAGTAATAGTGCGAATTTTTATATATGTTTTATGTGTCATTTTAGTTTTGATTTGTTGTCAGTAATTTAATATTTTTGCTTTTATTGCGATTCAACTTGAAACACAGTATTTTGTTCTTCTGTCTTTTGGGTTTTATTTTATGGCTTAATAAAGGTGCCTCGATTATGCATTATGCTGTTTCAACATCACATCTAGTAAAAAGGATCGCCTAAACCGTTTCCTGTCGGTGACAGCTGGGAATCCAGAAACGACAAATCGGCCTATGTCAATGGTTCTGCCAACCTATTTTCCTTCTAATTTTTCAGCAATAATACCTAGATGTCGCTATAAAGTACTTCGTATTACAGTATGCATGTTAGAGTAGTTGTCTTCAGTACATGTATATATTATAGGCTTTATTTTTTGTGGTTTATGCTAACTTTAGGGATAAAAGGTAAAATAACAGGAAAACCAGTTTGAAAACCGTTGCTTGATCCAATACATGTAAATTATTGTTTTGTATTCCGGCACTTTTCACTCAATATAATGTAGATCTATTATTTTATTTAAGCATTGGTATATATATACCAATGCTTAAATAAAATAATAGATCTACATTATATTTTAAATTTTATATTTATTATCATTATTATTATTATTATTATTATTATTATTATTATTATTATTATTATTATTATTATTTACCTGGTTTACAGTTTATTGTTTTTATTAATTAATCAAGAATATTAAATAGTTTACACCTTCGATCTATTAATTTAGACGGCCGTTGTAAAGTGTTTTAATGTAAGACAAGGAAAATGCTTTTTCTTTCCCTGTTATGTTTTGATATCACTAAGTTTACCAACCTTATGAAAATACTATAGATCAACCTTATGAAAATACTATAGATATGGGAAAACCTCACAATATTGCTGTTAACGTTATCCATATTTAAAATAACTTATAATCTGCGACATAATATATCAATTTTTTATTTTAAACTTTTGACAACCACTGTCACACCTATGGATTGCAGTTGGTGACATAAAGATATTAATAGAAATAATAAATATAGTTGACATTTCAAATTTAGATCAGAATGTGACTTTAAAGGTTTCATAAGTACTGTGTACCTTTTGCTTTTGTTCCGGTTGGTATTTAAGAAAAGTTGCATTTCCAACTGTTTTCTTGTACTTCTACACACATTACTGAAATTTTGAATAGAGCAATAAAGTATGAAATCAAACATCTTTATCTAAGATTATCATTAAACAATTATTTTAGTCCCTAGAAACATGTTTGGTTAGAGAAAACAGATTAGCTAAGAATTGATTCTGGTTTTATATTAAATTATGGGAATACCTTCCCATGGAGTCATGTAACAGACTGTAATAATAGCATAACTATCCCCCGGGACTGTATTATAACGATTAATATTGCGGTATTCTGTATAGATGTTATCAAATGTCTTTAATTATGAATTCAGTGAAAATACTTGAACTTAAATAGAAATGTTATCCTTTCACAAACAAAAAAATAATGGTATTGTTATGTCATAATATTCAAGATAACAAGGTTTAGTGTTTTAATAGCAAATGCACGCCTGTCTGTAATCGTTTTTTTGTAGCTGTCATTCTGAGCTGCCTAACGCAAATATAACCTTTTATCTTAAACAATTTATATCATTATAGAAAGAAGCAAATTATTAAAGACAAAAACTTTAAAATACAAGCAAAACAAAAATTTGTCATTGTAGTTTTATGGTTAAGTGAAAAAACTAAGCATATGTTTGTTTTTAGCTTCACATCAATACACAAAAGTACTGTCTTCGCTAGAGTGATAAAGAGGTAAGATTCAAGGATCTAAGAATAAATAAATAATGTATATGTTTTGATAATATTCATGCAGATACATGAATAATTCAAATTAATGATTAATGAACTTGACTTAATTACTAAGTATGTATGCATATAAATAATAGTAATAGATATATAAGAAAGCTGTAACTAGATGCTATTGCTAGAAAAAAGAACTCTAAAAGAAATATTTGTTATAAAAACAAATAAAATGTTTTGTTATATGTAAGCAAACACACAAAGCTTAACATACATTCAATATTTTATGACATTAGTCATTTTTTGCCATGAACAATTTTATAAGATAATGACTTCACCATCAACGGATGATTTAAATCATTTTAAATTAGCGTCTGTTAAACAGCTGATTGGCTATAACTTATCTTGATTTATATTATAGCATAGATACAAATTCCCACAAGGCTATTTCATAGACAATAAGTTGTCATAAAATTCAAAGTTCTATTATTTATTAGTTATATTCAACGGTTCCCTATAACTCAATTTAAAGCATTGTCATTAACGTGTAATTTTAATAGTTATTTGAATAAATATAATAATACAATAAACAAAAACTTATACTAGCAAAGGAACAAAAATCCTTTTACAATCACGAGGACGTGTCATCACAAATATAATCAGAAATACTGACGTTCTAGTAAACAACCCATTAATAGCATTACAAACAGTAATATGTGGGTCCCCCAGGTAAGTATTGTATGAAAGATAATATAAGTATTTAATTAACCCTAAACTATATTATTTTCTTATTATAGTGTGCTTTTTTATAAATTCGAAAATAATCATATAACCAAGTTAGTTTACGAAAAACAACTCACAAAATAATAATCATGTGCACTTCAAATCGCATGGATTTTGTAAGGGCTAAATAATTTCATATGTTTTGCAGAAAGCAGAGAATAAATGACACATTGTAGTATGTTTGAACGTCTTTACCATTATTCTTAGAAATATGCATGTTTTGGTGCTTCATCTAGAAAGTAAGCCTTAGCTAAGTTCTTTCAATGATTGTAGAGTAATTGTAAATAAGATAATATGCTGTTCATATGACGGTATCCTTTATGTCTCGTCGGATAAAGTCAAGACTGTCAGTGTGGAATTATGATATATCCAACCCTACTGATATCTGTTCTTTTTAATAAACGTTGTCATGACTCTTATTGTAATAAATGTATTCTTCCATACACTGCTAAATGGTTAACTTCCAAATTTAATTATATAAGTGCCTTTTTCATTTAGAACGATTATAAAAAAATTACCATACAAAGGAACATAGTACATGTAGTCCGTTTTGAACACTATAGTTGCAAAATTGACTAAATGGTTTGTGTAAATAAAGTGAACTGCAAAACGTTAAAATAAGCAAGAAATTACGTGCAGTAATACGTGCATAATTTAGCCTCTGTGTTTGTCACATAATGAATATGGCACGAAGTTTCTAATAAATAAATATTCACCGATTAACATACTTTAAATATATGCTCACATAAAACTTTAAATCTATAATCATCTAATAATTAAGTAAAGTACTAAATATTATATTTGAAATTTCCTGAAGCATTCCGAATTGATTGCATTTCTTAACTTTATTGTATGTGCTTTAGACGACATAATTTATTTCTGTTCTTGTTTACAATAACAGTGTAAACCATATGAAAAATAAACTAAAACTGCACAGCACAGTATCTGTCTTAGAGTGTTTGTATTTTATTGTGTTAATGCATGGTATTCTTGCTTAAAATAGTCATATCGATTCTTTAAACGAAGGGGCATATATTTTACAAAAATCTAGGGAATATCATGCATTCATTTGCTGTAAACCGAATTCATGTAGAAATTTTAAAAAAGCTATCAGCTATCGCTATATGAATAAAGCATGTGTTACTGAGCCTTGGACAAAATAGTTTCAGTTATCAGTACTAATAAATGAAAATTTAGTATGTATCCAGATATCTAATCATTATAATTAAACCTACTAATAAAATACAATAAAATTATATGTACGTTACTATAAAATGCCATTTTAGAAACTGTCTTCTTCCTATTTAACTAGGAATGACTGGTTAAATTAATCATGAAGTTTGCGAAAGAAAAGGTAGTAAGGTTCTCGAATGTCATTACGTGTTGATTACAATTTGTCGAGAGATTTCACTTTTTACGCATATTTGTGTTCTATGAAACTGATATAGTTATTTGAAAGCAACACATGCCACATGAGTTTTACCAATTTACTAGTCGGCAAACTGCCATCAATGTAGGCATGCATTTGATCTGTGAGTTGCTGTTGACAAACCAGGTTTAAACACCCCAGTGGGTCATTTTGCCGACTGATCGGTCTAAGGCTATAACATCTGGTTTTTGGTTTTGTGTTATGCCTCGTCTCTGTGTGTTTTGGTCACTTTTTACATTTACATTGATTACCTTTGTCTAGTGGTAGTTCTGATTTAAATGTTTACTTTATGTTATGAATGAAAGTGAAACTCTTTTGTTGCTGTATTATATGTATAAATGAAGACCTCTTAAAATAATCAAGGAAGACACTTTTTTACCGTATATGTCAGCAAAAAGGTATGGACGCAATTATATCAGATGGGACTTAAGGTTTTAATCATAAATGGATTGGGTGTATGTTGACAGTATATATTTTGTCGATATAAGACACAAACAATATGTTTTGATTTTAACTGACTTTTTGTCTTGATAGGAGACAGTTAACTGTATTTGCAAATAGAAATATTCTGTATTCTAAGAATGACATGTTGATCCTATTGCTAAACACCAAACGCTATATCGTGTATTACTATAATTACTATCGAAAGTTAATCAAATTCTGATTCAAGTTTGTAGAAATATTTTATACAAGTAAAACAATATTGAATTTAATAAGCAATATTGCAATAATGAACGTCATACTCGTACTTCCTGATAAAACATTTACCCGTAAGAAACACTTGACTGAAGTATCTTTTAACACGAACTGTGACATTTCGACTTAATGTTTCAGGTTTGTCTTAAAATACCAGTTTTATGAAAACATATTCTCACATTTCAATGTAAATGTCAAATCTTTTCTTGAACAAATGACTCGAGAATGGCAAACACTTAAAAGGAAAGACGAGGTCATCTTCATTATGCTTACATTTTCAGCACCATAAACATATTTAGTCAACGGCATCACAGCATTGACGAGCAATCGTATTTTATTTGTATTTGTATATATTTAGTCAGACCTTAATATTTCCAGAAATATAGGTCAGTTCATAGGTTTATCCAATTAATCCGAGGCATTTATCGCTGGTACATATATTTTTTTAAATTATTACTTTAACAGTTGTGTTGGTTGATTTTAGTTTGGTGTCAATTAAATAACAGAGTTGTGGTTGATATTTTTTAAGCATCTGGTTTGTTGTAACATGCATAAAGTCTTAAAATTTGTATAAAGAGGCAAGTGGTGATTGTCCTATAATTATAATTACTTGAAGTATTATTAATTGTACTGTTTGATAACATCTTTATAAAATATCCACATTTTCTGAAGACAAGTTACCACACAATTGTACGTTTACTTCCATCACTTAATTTAATTTCTTGATTTATGTATATCAAAATGTAAATACATTCATTGTTTGAATGAAATGTTCTGAAAATCATGTTTTAATTATGTAAAGGGTGGTTTGAAAACTTTTATACCTAGGACAAGTGTATTAGCTTAGGGAGAAAATGTATTGGCCTGGGGAGAAAAAAATCATTTTTGCGTTGTTTTGCTTTTCATTAAATTACAAACACTACGGTATTGTCATATTTTTATTATTTTTATTTTATATTTATAAAAAATACAATATACAATTATAAGTGAAAACAAACTGACGCTCAGTTAACAGTTACGGACAATGAAACCGACTGCAACAGTTAACAGTTACGAACAATGAAACTCATTGCAGCATTAAGTTTTTTGTAATAATGCATTAGTTACATGTAATTGTAAGTATAGGTACGATGATTTTTCAATTGTTACTCATACTTGCACGTGTGCTAATACATGACGTAAGAAATGATTACCTGCATCTGGAAATCAAATACTCTTTTAAATGTCATCATAAAACAATTTTTTCAAAGACCTGGGAAACACATATGACTGAACTATTTTGTAAAGACGTATGCGGATATTGTAACTATGGGAATAGTGGGTAAACTTTCAAATGAGATCAATATATCGATTTTAGTAATAACATAAATTAAGCAACTATGGAAGAGGTCTATGAAAATGACCACAAATATTAAAATGAAACCACCAGCAGACAAAGGCACACAAAATACATGCAAAACAACTGACAATAATCGTGACAGAAGCACAGAAGGAGACATTACACGCAAACAAACAAAGACAACAATTATCGCATTGCAACGGTTAGTCGACAAAAGGACCGTCTGGGATAAAGTTGTGTATTTTACTCCCGCTTTATTTTCACTTTTTTATCCACCCCTGTAGACAGTCTAGTAGCCATATTTGATGTTGTAGTATCACAATTTGCTATTATTTTCAGCCATAAATACTACTTTCGGAGATTAAAAATGCTGAATAGCTTTCGTGAGAGTTCTTTTAATTGGTAAATATTGTTAGTTAATATCTTAAATTATTGTTTTATATGTTTTTATCTTAAAAACCAACGTCAAACCGGATCGGATTTAATTCAAACCTGTCTTTCTTCCACGATACGAAAGTTAACTGGTGCATTTTCTGGTGTTTCTTGTGCATTCGTTTGATCAAAAGCTTTTGTTATGTTTTCTGATACATCATTGGCTAAGCTCAGGAGCGCGACGCCTATATATGGAATGCTCACTGAAAATTTGCACATGGAGAAAAGTTTGTTTTGCTGAATTTCTAAACCTGATAAAATACGGGTCCGAATTCGGTAAACGGCGTTCTATTTTAGTTATTTATTTTTATATTTATTTATTTTTGTGCGTCTGTAACTTTCAAAGTAACTTTGAAAATAAACAATAATATTCTGAGAAAGAAACAACCTACTATGTCGAGAATACTATCTGAAAAATACTTATTTGTGTAATGTGAAGCTGCTGCACATGTGCACTTTCTGCGTATACTCTTTAGATTTATAGTTAATTATAATAAATTTGCTTTTACACTTTTTTCTACATAGGTTACATATGAAAATCTATTAAATGGTGTCGGATTTTGCGTTTTGTTTTAAACCATTCTATGGCCTCATGAATATATTTATACATACTTTTTCTCGGGATTTATAGTATACTGAAAACTTTCAAATAAAAAAAACGTTTCAAATGTCTTTGATACTGGCTCACTTATTGCTTTAATCTGTTTACTTCTTCGACTTTTGCGTCGCCTTTGATGCTTCGCATCACCGACTTTTCTTGTAGAAAATTGAATGCTATACAGATTCAAAAAGCAATCGTGCTCAATACGGAAAAAATCTTAAATACTTAAACATTGTGTATTACTTTATATGTAGGACAATAAAATGCTTCCTTTGTAGAGAAAACCTTGTTTAGTCGGTATTTTTGCGACTCAATTGCAATGGATAATATAAATATAAAAAAAATAAATAGAAATATAAATAAACACATCCAACAAAAAGTCGTCGATGCTGAAAAAAAACAGATGAAAAAATAAATCATACATTTTTATGCATTGTCATATAATTATTCGGAAGCAATAAAAGCAACATTTAGTTGAGAGAAAACTTTAATTCTAAGAAAGATACTGATCTTATAACCATAGAAACCATGCCCGATGGAACTGTCTAATTGACATCAATGATAACAAATTTCCCACGAGACTACCTTGCACCTATATTTAATGAAGTTGATGGTATCAATATTATTTCTTTATCAAATAAAATGTACTTCTTTCACAAAAGAACTCTCCGTTCAGCAAAATCTTGAGGGTAACAAGAGCTCATGAATGGTATAGAAATCACGCATGTCTTATATATTTTTGCGTTCTTTGTTGCTTTTTTGTGTATCCGAATGTTTATTTAATAGTTTAACCATATAGAAGAACTACTGAATGGAACAAATTTACACTATAGCTAATGTTTTGCTTCCTTTTTGAAAAAGAAATTAAAGTGACCAGTTATAATCATTTTAAGTCCAGATATTTTGATTGAGGAAGACCCACGACACATGTCCCGGTCTCCCCTCTAATTGTTTTTACATTTAAAACAAACTACAAGGCACTAAAATGTAGAAAGTGCTGTCATAACTGTCATGGTGATTCACAAAATATTAATTCGTTAGGTTATATGTTTTTCAGTCATTTTTATAACGGCCCTTCATATTGTTACCAAAATCGTGTTTCATCTTGAATTACTATAAATATATTTATTTGGTTCCAAAATAGTCTCACATTAACACATTTCTTTAAACTAAATTAAATTGTATGTTCTTGTTAATATAATTGTATATAGATTTTGAAGACGGTTGATTAGATTTTGAGTCAATATAAAACCGGTTGTAAACATAACACAGGTATAGGAAGCCTACTCAGTGGCGGTGTTTTCAAATTCTAATGTTATATACCACCAAGTTTAAACAACACTAACAAAATGTACAAAAGTTAAACAAAAACACTAAAAAAGTTGTCTAATAATTATAGTATTGTATTTAAAATTGTGTGTTTCAGTGAGCAAAATAACAAAGACCTCATTACTTGTGTGAAAAGAACTTTAAATAAGAAATTAGTAATAATTATGCAATATGTTTCAAGATTTACATATATAACATAACATTAAAATAAAATATGTGTTTCTGAGTTTAACAGAACGATTTAAGTAATGTTATAGTACAATAGGAACTCCTCGGGCCATTACGTTTACCGGACAATCATCCCTTGGATATATCTCGTGCAATGAAACTTCTAGAAATACGATCATTTTGTTCGCCGGACGTAGAATACGCCATAAAAAGTTCTTCAAAAGATAGATAGGTGTAGTGTTTATGATTTTTTTTCATCGTATAAACTTCTATTTATCAATTTAACTGATCACATCTCGTTTAATATACAACTGTTACATGTTCAGTAATGATAACAAAACATTTATCTTTTTGTTTTGATGACGTCGTAGGCACCGAGATATTTATTTTCGAGTGGTTTTCCCGCCATAGTAACGAGAGATGATTTACGAATAATTCGAGGCTTTCCGATTGGGTATAGGCATTGGTAACTGATATTAAGGCATGTAATGAGGTAATTATTTTTCGTGACCTGTTGTTCTTTAAACAGAAATAATTCTTCTCTCTCTTCTGTATACCATGTAGGAATTTTAATTACGTCACACTTTTAACGAGGCCATAACTTATCTAAGAAAACGTCATCGCTTTGACATTTCTTATTCATATAAATCGGTTTTCGTTTCATTGCCTGCATTTGAGAAACTTCTTGGATTTGCAGTGTTGAAGCTCTGTAGGGTCAGTTTGGACGCTCCAGTCGTTCCATATAACTGTTGGGTCTTTACAGATTTGTTATTGATTTTACATTTGACTTGCATGTAAATACATTTGTCCTGTGCCCTTTCAAATTTTATTATATGTTGCAATAATCATAAGACTTGTCATATTTAATTCCGTCAAGTATAGATATTTAAATAGCATAAATAAGTTACCATAAATTTCCAAGAAAATGTGTGTAGTAATTTGATAAAAAATGATATTATTTGGCAAAAAAAAAAAATTAACTCCACTCAGCATTTTTTCAGAAATTGTCTCGCACTTTTTATACCAGTTTTTACATTTTTATATGTAAAAACTGGTATAAAAAGTGCGAGACAATTGAATTTAGATAATATAATGTTAGCAAATTATAAACGATAAATTACCTGTAAAATGATACATATAGTTGGTCGGAAAGTAGGTTATTTCAGATCATGTAAGTAACAGAAAAAATTATAATGTTGATTTAATACCAACTGAAAAGGGTCGTATTAATGTAATAAACTTAATAGTTAGCGTAATGATGCACGTTAAAACAACAATCTGACAAAAAAACGAAACTGCCACTGTCCATAAAATTGATTCCTATTTACAAATAAAATATGTCTGCTGAGACTAAAATAAAAACATCACAATATATAATAATGCTGCCAGAAAATGCAATTAAATTTTCGTTTTCTTTTTACTGACATGTTTTAAGGAAGATACATCGAATGTCTGTTAAAAACAGACAGCATTTTATACTCTGAGCAAATTTTATAATAAAACAACTGCTGTTTAAAAAGAATTGATCTGGTGAACTGCCTTATGATGCACTAGGAAAATTTATATTTTCTTTACAATATTTTAATTGTCAAAACAATTGTTGTATAAGCAAAACTATTAAATATATTTATAAACAACTGCTACGTGACAAAGAAAACCACAGGAAAACGAAAACAACATTTTTTTCTCTTGTCCAAAGGTATTGAATTTACCTAACATTCTGTATGTATGATTATTTTTTGTATGATTTTTTATCTCACAATAAATTTTTCAATTTTAAAATGATGTTTTTATTTGCATTGTGCTGACAGATATGCCTGTATTTTGCCATATGTATGCTAATTGTAAACATGGCTAGTTATTGTCTGAAATAATATATGACTTGCTATGTTTAACATAAGGGTGTATTATGTGCTGTATGTAAGAAAAACTATACCCGAATAAGCACACTTCACAGGTAACAAATGAGTGTTTTTAAATAAATCAGTTAGTAACGTTTCGAAGGGTCTACAGTATAAAAATCTTCACTCATAAAAATCATCGACAGTATGTATTCAATTAAATTTTATGCATACAAGTCTTTACTCGATGGTCGACATTACAGCACAAATATTAGTATTAAAATTAATTAACAAGTCCAAGTTACTCCTTTGTTGAAATTACTTATTCGGATAAGTGGAGAAACACGACCTTACATCATATTCCTTTCTCACAATATTACATTGAAATCAAGGAGGATTTTAGCACCTGACTATTCAGCAGTCTATAGTAAAACAAAAATCAAGCTAAAACATGTAAATTTTCGCAGCGATAAACTTACACCTGTAAGGGCCTTCCTTTTTTCTCTAAGTACACAAAACAATTCAAAACGCTTTATATAATTGCTACATTTTCTTTAGTAAAATTGGTTACAGATGCTCATTATAGCGATAGTTTAGATTAGCAAAGTGCATTACTAGCATAAAAGCCATTACCATTCCAATTCAGCCATCAGTTATCATGTGGACTTTTAGTTTGCCTACTACAGATGGCAATAGTTCCACCAGCTCAAATGCACTATTTCTACTGAGTCTCTAGCAGTGTAAATTGTTATTTAAGGATTTATTTGTATGAAACAATCTTCGTTCTGTTATAATATCAACTCAATGTACCACAAAAATGTGTTTAATCTGGATTATCGTGGTATGAGCCAGTACATTCCAGGTTCCAAGCCAGTGTCATGTTAATTACAAGCAACCACAGCGTGACAAACTATGTACATTATCGCTATTTCAACAATACCTGTGATAATTGCTGACATTGACGTCATAGTCCACGTACATATATATATCTAAAATATACCCTGAATTGGGGTTCGGATTGAGTACACAATTTACAACCTTTTTATAAATAGTGTAAAATGTGTTATAGTGTATAATAGTAAATCAATGTTTTATGCATTTTTCGGGAGGTATGAGGTGTCAACCTTAGTCAGAAATATTGCCTATTCGCATTCACTTTTTGTGCTTACACATAAGCTAAATAATGATAAAATGCATAATCTCGAGGTGTAAAACATGTACGAGAAAAGAGAGTCGTTAATGGAACTTGTCATAACTGAGATTTTTGTTTTCACTGTCAAATTAACTACAGCTGTTTTCGTTGTGTCCGAACGGATTATTTAAGTGTCATAAGATGTCATATAGGGATTTGAGAATGGAGACATTTTACACTTAACCGTCACCAGAATTAAATGCACGCATGAAAAGTTTACTATCTATGGCAGTCGGAATGCATCATATATATTATTTAATGACACGCAGAATTAGTTTTAATTTTGTGTCACTATAATTCCTATTTCTAGTACGTGTGATGTGGCCTAGCCTTAATAACTTTGCCGAACTAAAAGCCAAATCATTTTTTTTCCAGATTTTGGTATGTATTGCAATGTTCATAGGACTTTGTCATTACCGATGTTACCTGTGCAGTGTGGTGGTCGTAAACAATCTCCCCGTGCTTGTAATCTATGTTGTCATTTAATTCATCTTATAAGGACTGTTACGTGTATTTTCTGTGATGGGCTTTGGATATGGTTTCCTAAATTCCATCTTCACATGAACAAGATGCTACAAACTTTATACTCCTCCGCCCAATTTTCCTGGATTCTATTTTTTATTCAATTTACCATCTACAAGTTCATCCAATGGAAATGATACTTCCCTCTCTTCTAGACATCACGTGGCCATTTTTTTTCAATTAAGTCACTGACGATTTTATAACTTATCTAAGAAGACATCAGCGCTTGGACATTTTTTATTAAAAAAGGTCGGGTTTCTTTTCATTGCTTGTATTTCAGCAACCCCTCAGGAAGTGAGAGGTTAGAGCTCTGTAAAAACGGTTTAGGCTCCCCAGTCGGTCCCTTTTGCCGACTGACCGTTCTAAGTTGATAACCGTTGGCTTTGCTCTTTTTGCTTATTGACACATCATAGCTTTGTTTTTATTATTACAATTGGCTTGCATATAAATATCTTTGTCCTGTGCCTTTCCAAATTGTGAAACATGATGCAATGCTCTCAGGACTTTGTCATATTTCCTTATAATACCTTGGAAGATATAGCTTTGGAACATTTTAGAGATAAGATATGTCATATTATACAAACCTTCAATAAAACATTATATCAATATGAATGTATATGTTCATATCAGTATCCATTACTATAGGTTGTAATATTTTGTTTACATATGTACCAATACGCTAAAAAGAGGATACTTTGTTTGTGCATCTCATTTAAACGTATATAACCCACAATCAGCAAAGTTGTTTTAATAGTTCATTAATAACCACCGTCATGTGAAGCACATTCATTGACACAAGGAGCACATCCATTATTCTAAACGTTTCCTCATTTACTTGTTATATTCTTTATCTTTGAGATATAAACTAGTTAATGTATGCAAACCTTATTATACATTCAGATATTACAAAGCATATATATTACATGTAAAAGAACAAGTAACCAATTATAGAATGTCGCGGTCAAAGTTGTGTTTCTTGAATACCATACATTGTATATCAGCATCGGTATATTAACATGAACTATAGTGTATGCAGTGGCAAAGTGCAAGAACTTCATGTCATAGTCCCAATGGCATCGTATTCATAGTAACAAAATTGTTGTTTTTATTAAAATGCATGGTTTGAATATGTATTATATTATATGTATATATATAAAAAATATATATAAAAAAAGTGATTTGATATTGGCCCTATTATTTGTCCAGGGGCAATCCTATTGATTAAACACTACCAGTTCATGCTGTGAATGTTTGGAAACTGAACAAATTTGTTTTTATATAAATTTATGCAACCTGTCGGCGTCTACACATAGACCGAGTAAAAACAAAATGGCTGCCGTTTCCCAGAGCTTCTTGCTGAAATCTATATGATTTTTGACCTGTTTTATTAGCCAATCAAATCACTTTAAATGCGGGCTTTATATCAATATCACTTTTCGGCCCGGGCCAAAAAAGTGATATTGATAGTTGCATTGTTTTAAAGCAGGCCGTCATGTCATTGAACGTGGCAGGTGCTTTTTATAGGACTTATAAGGTATAGTTATTTAATAACTGCAATTGTTATTTTCTGTTTATTATGTCTACAATTATTTCTTTCTGTTTTATATGGAGAAATAAAGCATCATTATAATTGATGTTAAAAGCATATATATATTTAGCGGATATGTACTTTTATGTCGTATACAAAGGGAAAATGTATTTATACTATTCATTTTAATCAAAGTTAATCAAATAAAAAATAAAAATTACTGATCCCATCATTTGAGCTGCGATTTGATGTTGAGGCATTTGTTAGAAATTACCGGCATGTCTAGCTTATTTCAAATATTAATCTGCATGGACTATTTGACTAATATAAAGCTGTATCAATAGTTTGCTAAACGGATGAGTCAGTATGTAATAGTAATAAATGTATGTAAGTATTGTTACTTTTGAAAGAAAATAGTAGCTATTGTTATGATTGATTTCACAATAAGTATATAATAGGTATTTAATTGAGTCATTATCTGCAAGGATTGAGTTTGTTGTAATAAAATCGATTTGTTATCATAACAGAACTTTATATTTACACTATTTAAATAAACAGTTATTACTCTATGAGGGCAATGATTCGTCATCGTTGGTGGTGAAAGAGAGGATTAAGCTTGAAAGCTTGTGAGTATGTGCTTTCATTGCCGATTTATAAGCTGTTAAAACAAGCAAAGCAAATTAAAATAAAAGTTATTTTCTACCGCCCTAATTGCTATAAATATCCAGCAATATCTACATAGCTTATATAACACCTCAGTTAAGTTTCTTTTCTTCGAGTCATTCCAAATATAAAATAACATCTAATTTTGTTTGATTACCCACTATTGATTTCTCTGACATTGATACTGGTCATCTTCCCGAAGGCGCCGTATTTAAAGTTATAAAATCGTGTTTTATTTCGTAACAAAAGGTCATTATTTGTACTTATGTATGACGCATCATTATATTGTAAAAGTTTGAAGCGACTGGTGACAAAGTATGAGTACAAATTTTGTTTTACTCTTACATATGTGGTATAAAGTATGAGTACATATTTTGTTTTACTCTTACATATGTGGTATAAAGTATGAGTACATATTTTGTTTTACTCTTACATATGTAGTATGTCTTAGTTAACTGTTCATTAAATATTAAATACAGTAAAACAAATATTACAAAGGTTAGTTTCATCTCGTTTATTTTGTTTTCCTTGCAATGTTTAGTGCATATGAATTTGTGACTTATGTTACTTAATAATGTGTGCGACACATTCCTAATGCAAAATAGCATCGAGTCTGTTCTATTTGTTGTACATTTATCTGGTATAAAACAGATTGATCAGTTCTTTTACTGAAAATGGTTAACAAATGGCAAAAAGTGTATATGTACTTAAGTCAATGTTAAAAAATATTGACCTATTTTTTTATAAGTGCATTTACAAGTGAACATTGCTATGATAGAATATCACTAATAATATTATCAAAGGCATCGACAACATAGTAACGTAATCGACTTTTATCGTAACAAAAGCTTTATATTGATATTAATTTTCATTGGTTTCTTTCTTCAATTGAATTGAATCATCATAATAGTTTAAACATGCTGTACCATAAAAGTATTCAGTAGCAACAAATAATCGTAGGTATTTTTTTTTCTAATTGCTGATGTATACGCTATAACAAAGTAAGAATAGAAAAGAAAAAATTCGTTTGTTTTTCTGTTTTTCTTAATCGGTGGAGCTCTACACACACACACACACACACACACACACACACACACACACACACACATACACACATACACACACACACACACACACATCAAAACACACTCTCACACACACATCCACACACACACACACGACCACACACATACATACATACACACTCACACACACACACACACACACACACACACACGACCACATACGACCACATACATACACACACACACGACCACACACGACCACACACACACACACACGACCACACACATACACACACACACGAACACACACATACACACACACTCACACACACACATTCACACACACACACACACACACACACGACCACACACACACACACACGACCACACACACACTCTCTCTCTCTCACACACACACACACACGAACACAGACACGACCACACACACAGTGGGAGTTTCCCGGTCGAGATGAGAACTTGCATGGTGGGTGGTCTGCCAACTGACCTGCGTTGCGCCGGTGGTTCTACCCAGACAAATGTTTGATTTGTCATGTTAACTCGTAAACATAGAAATGCTTAAATGAAATGGTGAAAAACGACTAATTCTTCTTTGAAAAAAGTCGTACCTTGTGAAAACTTCTCATATAAAAGGTAAGTTATGTGTTTAATATCTATGTAAGAATTTCTCAAAGTTAGAAGTATTATTCGAGACTTTTGGTGAAAAGCTGAGAACTGTTGTTATAGCAATTTGTCGTTACATGCATACAAAATTGTGCAATATCGCAGGTGTCAATTCTTTTTAAGTCAATGTTTACAACGCTTCATTATATTATTACCTATCATTGTCAGATGAATGATTCTCTAAATCCTTATAAACGACCTTTAAAATATCAAAAACAGCGCTATGTAAAATATCTTCAAATTAAAATTTAAGTTAAGCTTTCCTCCAAAGCATATGTGTCTTATTATTCTCATTCACGTAAATCAAAAGCGTAGACATTACATAAACATGAATGCATCAAAATACCTTCGTTGTACAGACGTTCTCCGAAAAAAAAATGAGTTTGTCATTTATTTATCATTCTCTCAAAATGGTTGTCGAAATCGTTGTTGTCACAAAACATCGCTAAACGTAAAGCCATAATTGAGTAGTAGTAAATAAATGATATCGTAAAATTTATACTTTCCATTCCTGCTCGCTTATCGCTTACATTGGTCAATATGTACGCAAATCAGTACTGTCTTATTACGCAACAATATTTTTTTCAAAAATCGAGAAGGCATACTGCGATACACATAATTGTTTTCTCTACTACTGAATGTATATACATTGTGCATACAAAATCAGCATTTAATCACAACCGCATCATGTTGATTTTTTTTCATTAAAGTTTATATTATAATTTGTGCTATTTATTTAAATAGATGTCCTACATTAGCAGAACTATTATTGATAACTTGGAAAAGAATTTGCATTACACAATGAGTCTTACCCTTTCAAAAGTTGTTGAAAGACATACCATCAGTAAAAGTATCATAAAACACTTTTTCAGCCTAAGCATTTAGTCACCAAAAGACATAATGACCTAAGGCGTAAAAATTGTATACGATGACGCATTATTTATTCCATCTAATGATATGAGCATACAATTATACATTTGCAAAAACTTGCCGTATATCCTATCTGCAAAAGCATTGAGATCTTATGGTCGGTAAGACAATACAATTACCGTAATACGCAAAAGGAAGTGTACAGTGTAGAAAACCAACCTCACCGTATAAAAACCATATCTGAATCATTTTAGCTACAATCTCAACAGTAACATTATACTTTCATCAATATATTTTCCAGTTAAACACACCCAAGAGGATATTTCAGTAACTTGCATGCTTGCGGTTAAATCTTAACTGTATGACGTATTGATTTCATATGCAAAAATGTTCTAAATATCTGATGAGTTTAAATCGTTTAAAACATTATAAAATCGCTGTAACAATATACCATAAACTGACGAGAGTTTTCCACTGCGTTTATAGTGATTAAATGTCGCAGAGAACTGTGGTCTGATGACGTCATCACGCCATATCGATTAACCACCATGGACAACTCCCCTATCACAGTACATAGTTTTAGTAAATAGTATCCACATTACAAGGAGAAAGTCTGTTGTGAGTGAAACTATGCATGCACATTAGTGAAAGTAGATAGGTTAGACTGGTAACTATGTGTTTAAATATTTGAATAAGAAAAATGAGATGGTTAGCAACACCACAAAAATGGATATGGAATAATAATGAAAATGGCAGAAGGTGTTTGGGAAAGAAAAAATGACACATGAAGAAAAACTGTGAAAAAATATATAGTTAATGTAACATCTAACTGGTTCGTTTTCACAATTTGCAGGAAAGCAATGTTGGCATGTGATGCGTACGAAGACAAAACAGTGTTTTGATTGTTCTGAACAGGAATTTATATTCTTGCTGTGCTAGTTTCAATTTAGTGAATACAAGTAATGCAATGGGAGTAACTTGTATAGTAAGTGGTGATCAAGTGATTCAAGTAAAATATTGACAATATTTATAAACATTTTACATGTTCGATGGCGTGGATAAACAAAACATACCCAAAGGTGAGTTATATTGATAAATATGGAACCCTTGTAAATTGGAAGTTCTATGATATATACTTTATCAGTTTTCTGTCATTTTCGTTTTATTGGTATCAATAGATATTTGTGTCATTATAAAGCGTGTTTATAAAACTTTTTATAAGTAAACGGGCAGCCGTGCTCAATGAAGAGTCTCAAAGCGCATGGTAATGGTTTAAATCGGATTTATAAAAGCGACTCCTCGTGGAATTTACAATAATTTACAATAAAAATATTTATATTTTTAAGCAAAAGGGTCCAACGAGTGTTTATTTACGTTCAAATACAAAAAGGATCAAATCTGACCGATTTAAGTTAACAAAAGTAGTTTATAAAAATGAAGGGCAGTGACTATAATTTCAGATCAATTAAAAAGCTGGGTTATAGTAAATAAGGAACAACGTTTGTCCATTAAAATGTAATTGAGAGTAATACTTTAATAAATAAATAAGCAGCAACGAGTTCATATGTATTATTCAAATGTACTTATTAATAAAGAGCATCGATTTGTCTATGTTATCTCAAATAACGTTTTAGAAAACAAGAAGCATGGCTTACCGATCCTAATTAAAATGATGGAGAATTCTTTCAAAAATTTAAAAAAAAGTCAAAGAGATTTATTTAAAAATGTCAATGAAATCGAGGAAAATTATGGCTGGAAATGCTGATAATAAAAATAATATCATGTTATTTTTTTTTCATTACTAAAGGAATATTTAAAATTGTACACTGCTTTGCCTTTTTTCACGAGCCAACTCATACATACCCGAGCAGCGGATATGCAACCGTAATAAATATATTCCATGTTTAACAAGACTGCGCTTTTAAAATTAAAATTTAAGACGGAAATATAACAACAACAATAGCGATTGAAAGAGAACGTCATATTTATTGCAGTAGTTGTTTATTAGTGTATTTATATAACACACATTAAGGTCCATGTTAAAATCACTGTACTGTTAAGTCACTCACTCTGTTTTAACTCAATCATCGACCTTATGTGTTGATTTTTTTTATATTTGCTATTAAGCTCGGCAATGGGTCATTAGAATAGAGGATAGAAAAGCATTTGTATTTTCTTTTAAACTGTTTCGTTCGCACAAAATGTTTCCTTTGGTGTACTTAAGACATTTCCTGTGTCTGATATTGGTCGTGCATGCTCGTCAACTGCCGTCTTATGGCATGTGTTTAAATGTCAACAAAGTCACTAAATGGTCTTTGTCTTCGAAGCAGTGAGAATAAAAGTATGCTACTAACATAAACAAGGATTGGTCTCTAAGGAAGAAATGTCTATGTGTGATACACATTACATAGGTTGTATTTGATGTTGCATAGAAATTTAAGGTTGACATTGCACTAGTATACATACTTGATAAAGTGATATCTGACAATTGGCGAAGATGCTTCGATTGCTTGACTAATAATAACTGGAAAAGGTATTGTCACTCGTAATGTTTAACGTTACCCAAATATATGTCTTCTCCGTATTTGATTTCTCTTTTTACCATAGTTAGAGGTAAGCACGTCATACTTTATCATATTCACACTCGTTGATCACCGTTAATGGAACATTTGAGGCTTAAGCAATGTTGTAGAGTTCATTCAGAATATACTATCTATGCTATATAAATAGTTTTATGGCTGTTAATTTGCACTTAATATTTGAACTGAGGTTTCCCTACATGTAGCCGACGCTCTATCGATTTCGCTTCCAATCTTGTTATTGTTTATTTGAGATATGTGTTAAATGTGTGTGTTAAAATGTGTATATTATAATATTCATTGACTGATAGCATGTTTTATGTCAAGATTTAGATTTAAACCAAACATTTCAAACATACTATCAAACATCACTACCTTTTTTTCAGTCGTGCGCCAAGCTTACAACATTTGACTTTTGACCGGATGTCTTTATGGCAACAGGCAAGTTCACACGTGTTCCACTGTTTCGGTAATCATGGCTTCTTGGACGTTTCTTGTACGATGACGGCCGAGCAGTGCCGGAGCAGACAGTGTTCAGGAAACGGAGCATGTCATTCGAGTGCCACATCAGTCATAGTCTGCTTATGCGATAGCGGCTGGACAGGTAAATAAAATGGCTTGGTTTTTTCAATTGATGCACCAAGAAAACATTCATTTATGTTACTAATGATTTCATTGCTTAAAAAAGGCACTGATGTTACGGTAAAGGCAATGGTTCTGACAATGAATCATTCCATTTGACAGGAGCTTGGATCATATGCAATCATGTTTCATTTAAGCAAAAACAACAGACCCATTTTTAAACAATTTTAAGTTAGTCTCATGTTGCGATTTCTATCTCTGTTTTGAGATAGCAGCGTAATGGAAGTAAATAGATGGTTACCCGCAATGAACGGCTGTATTCAAATTGAGCATGGGGCGTGTTTATGAAATAAAAAATATCGTATTTTATAATGTTTTAACAAGTTTTATGCATTGTTTTTAAAATTATGTGTGAATATGGTGCAGTATCGTATTATTGTAGTTTTACTTTATGACCTGTGGTTTTTTACATGTATTTGAAACTGATAAAGTGGAAGTTGGAAATTGAGCAATTAAGTGTTGATCTAAAGAACATTCATTTTAATTAGGTAGCTAGATTAAATTTTCAATTGCTTATAAAATAGCTTTGTGTTTGCAAAGCACCGTTTTTGTACATACATTAGAAGTATGATGAATCAAAAAGAATGCTTTCCAGCTATGACATTTAATGATCCGTCAGGCTTCGCGTAATTGACCGTTTCGACATACGATTATTGTGTGGCGAAGTCTCAAAGTTCTATGTCCTATTATCGGGTAACTGCAAAAGAATGTGCTAACGATCCGATAATAAGAATATCGTGCACAATGCTATGCTACAGAAACCATTTAACATTAACATGATCACGTGAATTGTAAAAATACTAAAAAGGAACGACATGTTGCATACTGCTTTGCACCGAGAAAACGAACCTCATTCTATTAAAACCTGGTCTGTGTTTTCAATTTTTCACTTTTAATATTTTTCGTTATATCGTCTGCTTCTTACATGGCTTCGTAATTTAGTATTGTGTAGTACTGTCATTTGTCACAAATTTGTTCTTGCTTTTCACATGGCTTGCATATAAAATACCTTTGTCCTGTACCTTTTCAGAGTTTGGTATATTTTGCAATGCTCATAGGACTTTTCATATAATCTTAGGAAGGTATTTTTTTTCAATATCTAATACATTTTTTATCCTTTGATATTGTAAAAATATAAATATATTCAATATGAATTAATATCATGAAACACAGACATAATTATCAAGCAAAAATGTCTCGTTCGAAGCTAAAGCAACAAACACCTTTCTCGAAAGTTCTTTTCTTATACTCTTCTTTCTTATACAAAATAAAAGAATGAATGTGAATAATAACTATTTTTATATTGGGAATAGCAAGGCTTTGTGAATGAATTGTGGGTTATTGAACTGACATCTTTGAAGCTCTTTATTGTATCTGGTGTTGATGTAAAAAGGAAGTGAGACTAAAAACATAAGCTTACTATGTGGAAAAAAAAGAATACTTATCTTTGAAAACGAATAAAGACGCATTAGTAGTTAATTATACATGATTTTACTACAGTTATTGAAAATGTTATGTAGAAAATGCACGCACATGTAAGAAAATGAAGATACTTGGAAAAGTAAAATTTATTTTATTTATTTATTAATAAATGTAAAGTGTTTGATTTTAAAATGGGGTTAAAGTACTTAGAGTTATGCACAGCTGATTACATTTTGGCATGCAAAAGAGATGTAAGCAGAGTCTATTGCAAACGTAAATATTTTTGTATTATATATAAAAGAATACCTACAAAAGAAGTAATTACTAATTACTATTGTGTTTTTCAACAGGAGAAAGTTGTGACCAGTCCATTAACAGTCCGATGGAGACACTAACAATCGGCCAGAAGTTGCTGAAAGAACCTATCTGGATTGGAATGATCGTCATCGTGAACCTGGTCATTTTCTTCTGCGTCTCTTACGTCATCAGACGAAAATGTGGCAAGAAGATTCTCAAGCTTATTCCGAAGAAAAAATCGTCGGCCGTTTCAAGTAAAGGCAAGTTCAAATAGGAATAGTGTGTGTGTTCGTTATTACTCTCGTGGCTGCCATAATGTAGATCTATCTCTGGCAAAAATGTCGGATATATGTATGTAAGTATATATACAGGAAAAGTCATTTATGCGAAAGCGACCGAAAAAGTGGAAGAGGTAGAGATTAAAGCAATATAGGAGCAAGTAACAAAGTCAATTGTAAAGGTATGGTTTTATTTGAAAGTTTTCAGTATACTATTATACTCGAGAAAAAGTATGTATAACTTATATTCCTGAGACAACACAATAGTTTAAAACAAAATGAAAAGTATTTAAATTGTTTTTAAGGTGCTAGAACTGTAGATGTTACATGTGCAGAAAAAAGTTTGGTAATGTTTGTAATGACTATAAAATTATAGTGCACAAGCAGAAATTGCACATGCGCAGCAGGCTCACATTACACAAATAAATATTGTTCAAACAGTATTTTTCTCGAACGTAGTATGCTTTTCTTTCTCAGTTTCTTATTGTTTATTTTCAAAGTTATTTTGAAAAAAACAGCAACAGACAAACAGAAATAATATTAAAAATAAATAAAAATAGAACGCCGTTTACCGAATTAAAACCCGTATTTTACCAGGTTTGGAAAGTCCGCAAAATATTTTTCCCATGTGCAAATAACAGTAAGCATTCCATATATAGGCGTCACGCTCATATAAAGGCGTCGTGCTTCAGCGCGTCGCCAATGGGGTACATTGGTGAAATGGAAATTGTCTCCCTTGTTAGTTAATATCCGAGGTATTCCAACAGTAGGTAGGTCCTTTAAGTTGAAATTCTTGGACTTTATCGCCTGTTCTTTTGTAGATATTGCAATAGCAGACTGTGAATTTCTTACTTTTGCATAAATATAAGATTAAATTAATTTAAATACTTATAGAGATATGTTATTTAAAAAAGAAAATGGACATGTTTATTGATGATGGTTAACCTGGGTATCATAAGAAAGGCAGAAAAGTCAACATACACTCCAAAGAGCACAAGCATAAAAACCGAGTAAAACAAATGAACGGACCTACTTCCATTGCGGGATTATTCAGGGGAGACTATTCACTAATGTCTCTCATTAGACTGAGACTGACTTAAAGTGGGAGATTACAACTTGATATTAACATACACAAAAACAAACTTATACTGGCGTACATGAAAAGTGCTCTTACCGTTTCTATAAACAAGTATAGACTATATTATAAGGTACATTACATCAGTACACTGCCAATTTCTACACGCCCTGGCTCGGCAATTAAATTGCATTAATTGGCTTTGTATGTACATGGTCTTCATATCTGAAAACAGATCAAACGATGCAGAACATTTTAATGAGCGAAATCCGTTAAGAGTTAATTTTGTTTAGTGAGTTTGTGGTTTAAAACCTACAATCTCAGCCGCTTTGGTTGTAATGGCTAAACTGGTGTTTAAATATGTTTAAAACAAAGTACACATCGACCTAATAGGTCCATGTATATATAGCCGCCATTGAAACTTGTTTATCTTGTCATTCTAGTTACTTCCCTTGATGGGCCAGGCGATCGCAGCGCCACTCGTTTTTCTTTTTTTTTTCTTTTTTTTTTGTTATGTGAAACGGTAAACGGTAAACGGTTAGAATTCTCAATTCTAGGTACATGTTTACTTTAGGAAAACGGTTGGGAATACATATACTTCTGTTGATGTTTTTTAATTCGATTTAGAAAAATAAGAACAATCTGTACCTGTTCCGTTTTTCTTACTAGAAAAACGAAAATGAAAAAAAAAGAAAAGACGGTATATACACGGACCCTTATATCTACATAAATGCATAATGTGGAAGCCCTGGTTATACGCCCGTTTTAAACAGAGTAGCTATAAGCCTAATACTATCGACATATGCAGCATGTGGAAGCCCCTGTTAATATAAACATTGAAGTAAACAACACTTTATTAAGCAAATTTTAATTACACTTGGTTATTTCAGTGCTTGTCTAAGTTTCAAAAAGACTTGTTCAATGGCGGCGGTAATGTTTTATTCAACTTTTCATTCAGTCTAATATAAGAGTAAAGATTCTTACTGCAAAGAAGATTTTAATCGCGTTTTCCAGATGTGATTTTTTCTTATTTCTTTTTTCTTTGGTTCGGCTTTTATCCAAAGTTTTCCATTCATTTTAATGGAAACATAATACCAAGGGACATACTTAGAGATATGTAATTGACAAAGGTAGATGGTAACTCAAGAGCTTAACGACCAGTGTTTTTTCTTTATGGGTTTGCTATCTGACGCTAAGCCGACATCAAAGAAAGTTCTGAAGATATCGGAGAGTACTATGGCCACGGCGATATTTTATTAAGCTTAACATAGATTAGGAATTAGAGATTTAAGTTTGTGTTGTTTCTTTTAATAATGTATTCTTGAAATTCAAGAAAATGTTTATAGTGGGTATCTAAAATGGTTGAAGACTAAATTTTTGATACTTCTTACATAAAAAAATCACATAAAATAGTTATTTATTAATAATATCGTGTATTGATTAAGGTGTAATTACATCAAAAACATGTAATTAAATCAGCAATTAACAATAGATTATTTTATTTCTAAAAGACCGTTCGGCAGCTTCTGTTATGGCATTCTTTCCATCATTTAATAGTTTGTTAAATAATGAAAATGTTTGTTTTTTTAATGTTTTTGAGTAAAAGAATTATTCTAGCGACAAGCTTTATTTTAATTTTGCAAAATGTGGACAATTATTTAAACGACGAAAACAATAAAAATAAATTTTGTGTAAATACTTCCATACCTTTCAGTTGGACGGTGTCACTTTTGTTTTAGAGTATCATGTATTCTGGGAATGTATGTTTGTGTTGCTTGCTCCTTAAATATATACTGAACCTCGAAGCAAGCGTCTTTTTTTATAGATCCAAAAAGTGTGTGGAACAAATTAATCTCCGTTTTCAAGACGAAATATATTAGCATCACGAATACTATTAATACGTGTATTTATATCTCTGTGTCCGGCTATCCATCGTGTTTTTTTTGTATAAGCTGCAAGTTTCAAACTGAAATACCAATGGTATATACTAGAACTGTACTCTGAAAGATGTATCGCAAACATTCTACTTACAAAAGAAAAAAAGCCATTTATACTACTAGCTCTTCAACAATACAAGCTGCCAAATTTCATTTCAAGAAGAAAGCAATGCCATTTAAACCTGCAAGTTTTTCAACAATATATGCTTCCAAATTCTACTTCAATAAGAAAGCAATGTAATTTGTACTGCAATCTCTTTAACAGTATATGCTGCCTAATTCTACTTCAACAAGAAAGCAATGCCATTTAAACTGCAAGCTCTTCAACAATATATGCTGCCAAATTCTACTTCAACAAGACAGCAATGTCTTTTATAATTCAATCTCTTCAACAGAATATGCTGCCTAATTCTACTTCAGCAAGAAAGCAATCCATTTATAATGCAAGCTTTTCAACAATATATGCTGCCAAATTCTTCTTCAACAGGAAAAAATGTCATTTATATTGAAAGCTCTTCAACTATAAATGCTTTTAATTTTTTCCTTAAACAAGAAAGCAGTGTCATTTATACTGCATCTTCTTCAACAATGTATGCTGCCAAATTAAGAAGATGATGACAGCTGAGCTTTAAAACGACGTTTAATTAACGTCTTCTTTTCAACGCAAATTACTACTTGCTGTAATCATCCATTTGATCTTCTGTCTTAGTATTAGTGCAATTTAATGGTTTCTTTTGATCTTATATACAACGCAGTGACACAATAACTATCATTATAGCGACGTCAAACTAATGTTGAAGGGGGAATAACCCGGACATGTGTGTAGTTATGGCCATCAGTGTACATGAGGCCGGCTGCAATCCTTTCCACATAAAAATTGTCTCTCCAACCGGAACTCACGTGGTGATCTTGGCGGCCTGGCAAGTAATGGGTCGGTTCCATCTAGGTTATGGGCGCCTCCCATAATGCTTATAGTCTTAATACAAACAGTATATTTATATTAAATGCAGAAACATAACTAATTTTAAATCATTTTTTCTATTTTAGAATCATCCTCCAAAGATGAATCCTCTGTCGTACGTACCCCGGATATTTTTTTCCTTCCGGTCAATGATTCAATGACTACTTCAGCCACGTCCCGTGCAAATCTGAGTGACACCTACACTAATGCAGATGTAAGTAAACATTTGTTTAATTCACGAATTCATACTTAAAAGAAGTAAAATACAATCGAATCCAAATATATAAATTATATCAACGCTTTTCTTTAATTCCCCATGAAATTTGAATATAAAACTTAATTACATATTATTTAAAGCCTAGGAAAACATTTATCTTTTGTTAACATTGTAATTTGCTGATGAATTAAATAACATCTACTCCATAATAATGGTAGAAATTATCCGAAAAAGTGATTTATATTTAATGTATACTATTGCGCCCGCAGTATTGTATAAATATGTTATTGTAAGTATCCATTACATAAATACACCTTATATTATGGACTAAATTAAACGCAAAATTCATAAACCTTAATACCCAGACAGAGAAGAAAACTACTTAAAACAGATAACATAATTTTAAATAGAATTAACAAAGAGTTAACTTGCATCAAACTTTAAATACAATTTAATAACCAGCCTATAAAAACATACAACAGTTCAATATTTATTATCACTTTAAGCACATTGTACAATATAAATGTGAGACATAAATATCTGTTGGATAATTGTTTTATGAAGCAAAGCAATATACAAGTAGTCATGGTAACAAAACTTATCAAGGCCGAACTGCCATTAAAATACAACTAAAATAATAAATATCATACTCTGGTGATAAGTATATACAGTCTTACTCCAACCATCTGCTATATCAACATACACCAATTAAAGAAATATATCATAACACAATTTAAAAAGACTGTCATTGACATTTGAATTAAGTATGTGTGATTGTTGATGAAATATCTCATATATATATATATATATATATATATATATATATATATATATATATATATATATAATTGCCATTATTGTTAACCACATTATTTGTATTAACGAGTTGAAAGTTAGGAGTTTCGAAAACATAGATGTAAATGGTTTAACAGTTAATGATAACACAAGTTCAGAGGCAGTGAATACTCGTACCGGATTCACAAAAAATCTAAATGTTTTATAACCGTTGCTACATCAATTCTCTAACTATATGTATAACGTTTCTCAAAAATTAAATCGTTTATAATGAAACTGCGATTAATTATAAATCTTAATTTTAATCATATCTTTTATTAATACTGAATCAATACTGTCTTTACCTTTGAAGGTCAAAATAGAAAAGGAGGTAATCGTCCCCTCAACTCCGGAAATAAACGAAAACAACCGAGATGCTGCATTGAAAATGTTTGCTTCATACAAAGCCAAGCAATCGCCCATCCATCGCAACTTTGTGTCATTAGATGAGACAATAACTGAACACGGAAAACCCCGAGGATACCGAAACAGTATATCTTGTGGTTATAATGAAGGCACAGTCACCTTTAGTGAAGGAGACGATGTAGATCGCGAGAGTGAACATTCACACGGAATTCTCCGATCGTACACAATCACATCCGAATCAAGGGAGCTGAAAATCGACAGAGATATGTCAAGATTGAAGAAATTGGAAAAGTTCAAAAATTCTTTAAAAATAACTTCTTTGCCCCTTCTTAATATAAACAGCAATGACCCAGAAAGCTCACCCGCGCGTGTCCATTGCTATCCGAACATTCAGATTTTAAACGCGCATTTGCAGAATGATTCGTCAAAGAACAGTGATAGTGAAGCTTCTTTTGGAGATAATATTGACATAGAAAAAAGCCGCAATGCCTTGGAAGTGCCGAATGCCTTGCAGACCAACTTTCATGAAATTTCTGAAACGAATGATAGTGGATACCCGTCAACACAGGCATCGAGCGCTACATCAGCTTCTACATACACCGCTAATTTAGACTGTTTAAACCGAAACCCGGCTCCAGCAAATGTGAAGCGCAAGCAATTCGCGTCGAAGGCTAAAAGTTCATCGTTTTATAATATCAGTGCATTAAATCAGTCCAAAACAGAAAACGAGTCTGTTTTTGGAAATGGGTCTTCAACTAAGTACCCAGATGTCTCTAAACGACAAGGGACCTTATGTTGTGAGTGTAATTCTTTTGAAACAGACACGTGTTTTTGTCAAATGAAGGTGACCCATTCTTATGACACTGACTTAAATCGATTGCCTAGAGCAAAAGGAAGGCAACGAGGGCGACATTCTGATTCTGTCTACAGTTGTACCCGGAGTAGTTGTTGCAAGCATGACAGTAGTCGAAATTGTTGCCAAACTCACACAAGAAATTTCGGCAGGGCACTTAAGAACCTCCATGCGTGTGAAAGTTCACGATGTGGATCAAGGGCGCTGCAAGGTAATGCTTATTCGAAGTATTCTAGCACAGAAAGTGAATCTTGTGCATGTAATTCAAGAAGAAAAAGGAAACATCAATATCGTTCAAAAACATGTGTGTCCGATGGGTCGTTTCATAGCCGATATGACTTGGAAGGACACAGACGGAAGCATAAATGTTCAAAACATGTTCACCGTTCAGAACCCCGTGCACTGGACGACATATCGAAGGCATACAAGAAGTCAATGATGAATTCATTTTTATCGGATACGTGTAATGCAAGTTTTTGTAA
The DNA here is from genome assembly GCA_007844125.1 of Sinonovacula constricta. NCBI lineage: Eukaryota > Metazoa > Mollusca > Bivalvia > Cardiida > Solecurtidae > Sinonovacula > Sinonovacula constricta. Next base: position 16,026,263 of record CM017565.1, read on the forward strand.
CATTGATGATTCCATTGCTGACAATGAAGTTTTTGAATCAATGAACGACAATGACCATGTCGCTTTACATCACCAGCTATCTGACGGTTCGAAAAGCGAGTCCTTGACGTCACTCGACGAAAACGGTGTCGTTGAAAACACAAAATATGTTCAAAGTGCTTACTTAAACGACAATGTCAAGGCCATTGGCTTAATACATTCTGCGTCTGAACCATCCAATCAACTAAAAGAACGTGTCAAGGACTCCTGTCAAGGTATAGATTACAAATTCCGAAAAGGAAGGTTGATAAAGAACTTAACTGATTCAGCCTACCAAACCAAACAGTCATCCATCGATGCCAATAAAGCCTTTCCTTGTCAGGGCAACGCCGAAGGAACCGGGTGCTATGTAACATCTAACAGAAAAACTGGCAAGACGGAACTTTGTAATAGGTATGAACTAGAGGTTGCAATATTGTTTTCCTCCTTTTTTGCCCTTTTGTCATTAGAATGGATGTTAAATATAAGTGTAATATTGGAAGTCAGAAATATTTCTAAGAAAACAGCTTTAAATTTTTAATTATTTCGGCCTGTTGGGACTGTTTTGAAATTTTACGAAAGTATGTTTTAAGAGTAAATGAATAAACTTCGAAAATACGACGTGTAGCAAATATAAATTAAAAGCAACAGCAGTAAAAGATTTAATAAAAATGGATTTTATGTTGTTTTAATATTTTAATGATATGTATTTATATATCAGTTTAACTTTTAAACTACGTTTATATTAGGGGAGAATACAATAAACAATTACGTCTGACAGGAAACATATTTGGTTATGTTTCCCAGTCTGCAAAATTGGAAAATTAATAAATTCTCTGTAATAATGTGCAACATTAAATTAGCTCATACATATTTTTGTGTCGATAGGACGGAAGATAAAGTGCGGTGTCATCTCCAACAAGCCGCAATGAAACTTGCCATGATAAAGCGATTTAACAGCAAACAAGAAGTGTCGAAGGACAGCGCCATCCACACATTTTCTGAGGAGGATTACTCCCCAGAAGACGACAGTAAAAGGTAAATATTTCTTAAATTATCTTAGTCTACCATCTTAACTCTAATATTTCTTAAATTATCTTGGTCTACCATCTTAACCATAATATTTCTTAAATTATCTTGGACTACCATCTTAACTCTAATATTTCTTTAATTATCTTGGTCTACCATCTTAACTCTAATATCTCTTAAATTATCTTAGTCTTAACTCTAATATTTCGTAAATTTTCTAAGTCTACCATCTTAACTCTAGAGTTAGTCACTACCTTTGTCAAAGAAGCTTTACTTTACGTAGAATATCCCCATGTTCCTAATTCTGACGTTTCTTTCCACATCTCACACCACGTAAAGCAACAGTAACACTCCTGTTAATCGCCCCAATCAAAATTATCAAAATTCTTGTTTATTGTTAAAAGGTTAAGTCTATTCGATTGCCATTATAACAAACTTCTTAAATTATCTAATAGCAACCTCTTGTCATTTCCCTTATTTTGACTAGTATTTTCCGATCGCCGAACATTTCATCCGCCTATCTCTGATAATTGATTTTCATGACATCTATCCTTTTATTCAGTTGAGGTTAGCGCGTGTGGTATTTCACCTCATTACATTATGACTACATACATTCCTGTTGATTTTGTTTGTTTGTTTGTCTGTTTTTGTGTTGTTGTTTTTTTGTGTTTTTTGTTTGTTTTTTGTTTTTTTGTTTTTGGTCTGCAAAATGTTATTTCTACAGTTATCGGCTTTCTTGCGTTCATGCGCTTATACAGCCACATGATCTAGATATGCATTCGCCATTTTGTTTTAATATGTGCAATCTTAATAAAATTGCTTCTTTCAGTAATTACAGTTCGTCAAATGTAACTTGAAACAACTTATATCCCATACATAGTTCACTTGTTGAAACTATTTGTTGATTGTTAAGACATCAACCTACCATCTGATAAGTGATGTCGTTTCTAAATCATTGTATGGTCTACTTCACGGTGTTTATGTTTGATCAGGCTTTTGTGTCTATTTTTCAAAAGTTTATTTGATTAATTTATTGAAGATTACGTAAATTAACTGAAAAAATGCATTGAATGGTACTCAAATTACGCATCTAAGTTTTTCCAGCATTCATTATAATCAAATGGATATTATATCTCCTAAATAACTAAATAAACAGATTCAGATTCGTATCTAAACTATCAAGCAGCACCTTCTTATCTTCCGATCCTGTCCTTAAATATGTAATCACTTTGAAAACAAATTAGTTGCACATTGGACCCGAAATTGCAACTGGAACATAGCGTACAAAGGGGTACCACTTTATATATGCATACATTTGACAGGATATAGTTATTTAATAAGCAAGTCGCAGTTTTACTTATTTAAAATTTGAAATTATAATTTTCAGGTCATTTGAAAGACGTCAAAGCAATTCCTTGCTGGCTCAAATGAAGGAATCCAGCTTATCGAATGTACAGGAAGAGCTCTCTGTGATAATGTCAAAGGAATCCGACAGCTTTAACACACCAACCAATGAAACAACGTCTTTTGAGCAAACGGAAGTGACGTTAAAGGGTCATCAAGAGACATTGCCAATGAATACGTTTAGTAATTTATTAAAGCAGCATGTATCTGTTTTGGAAGAAACACATGTATAAAAAGTTTATAATTATACAGTCCATAGGTTAGTGTTGCTGTGATATTCGTGACAGAGGGGTAAATTCAGATTGATTTAAATAACAGGTAGAATAACGTGTAGATTTTAATTTGGCTGAAGTGTCCTTACACATTTCTGTTGTCTTAATATATTTCCGCGTGACGTTTGGTATGAAAATATGAAAAACATAATGTGCTTTCAAAAGAAATAATATCGTGAATTCTATCTGGATTTTTAGAATTGGTATTTTGTGAAATTCATATATCTGTGTCTTTTGTTCCCACAATTGTAGAATTACACATGTGGTTATGCACATGTCGTTAAAATGAAAAAGCTGTAACGGAAAAACATCGTAATTATTGCATTTTATAAAATTAAATGCAAATTTCAAATTTTATATATGTTATACAAATAATTTTTAGTAACATTAATTATTGTTTATTGCAGAAAATAAGGCATTAAATTAGGCGTAATAGGATTTCTAATGTTATTAAAACGACCAAACGTGTCGTATCTTAAAATGCTACTATTTGCGATAGCTTTGTGTGACATTGACCAGTTTGTATTGGAAGTTATTTTTAGAAACCCGTAAGTTATTCGATATTTGGTTTCTAGGTTTAAAATGTAAGTCTTTTTCAAGCAGAGTCTATGCAAAAAAACGATGTTAAAGGAAACTTGTGATGTTTTCCTTGAATTAAAAGTCATTGTTGTAAATAAAATCATCGTTTTTTGTAACTATATTACGTGTTCTGAATATTTGCGTTCAATATGACATCATATTTTAAAATGTTATGTTATATCTTACTTTTACTAATTAACGATAATAGTAAAATTAAAATTAGTGTACTTGCAATGTGTTTATACGTTTTAAGCATCAAAAGTTGTTTTTATAATTAAAAAAAAAAAATGAAAATCGTGTTCTCATTTGTTCGTTCTCCAAACCCGTGTGAAATGTTAATCATAAATAGAACATCTTTTTAAATAAAACTTAAGTGGGACAGTTGTTCAAAAGAGGGCATGTGTGTGTGTGTGTGTGTGTGTGTGTGTGTGCGTGCGTGCGTGCGTGCGTGCATGCGTACCTGCGTGCGTGCGTGCGTGCGTGTGTGTGTCTGTCTGTCTGTTATTTCTTATAATGATTACTACAACACTTTTTGCATTGCTAATATAAGTGTAGTAAAATATTGTATGAGTATTTGTAAGAAATAATAATTTTCTTTTCTTGCAAAGACTAAAGATTGGCATAGGGAATTATAAAATAAATATTAATACAATTGAATGATAAATACTGATGTGGTGTGATTTTATCCCCCGCACGCCCCACTCGCGCGCACACACACACGCACACACGCATGCACACGCACACACACGCACACACACGCACGCACACGCACGCACACGCACGCGCGCACACACGTACACACACACAAACACACACACACACACAAAGAAATATGGTTATTACAATACATTTACAGTTAAAAACTAAATTGCGTTTTTTTTTTTGTTGGTATGTCAAGCTCTAAAGTTCGAAACAGGGGAACTTTGAAACAGTCACACAATCAACTGTATATTTCGAAATTAAAACACGTTTTCCGGACTGAAAGCTCGTTACTTTCGTTTGATAATCAATGAACATTACGTAAGAAGGTATCGCGGATTTCATTTATTGGCAATTGACTTTTTTGGCTCGATTGCAACATTGTGTGAGGAAAACATTAGGAATTCTCTTCAAACAAGGAAAAGGACGCTAGACCATGGGAGAACAAACGGTATGCAAAATATCTTCATTAATGAAAGCGCTGTTATTGATTTTAATTTATCATAAACGCTTTACGGCGGTAGTATGACAACGGAAATGAAAATTAGACCCCATATCCGGACAAGTATTCAATGTTACAACGAATAAATATTCATCGCGTTGAAACGTGATAATTTAATTTGTAAATGTTTCCCGCATGCTTCACATTGATTGGTCAACCTGAAACCAGAAGTATCATCTGCATTTGTCTCTTTTGTTTGAAGGGCAGATGATGATGATGATGATAATGATGATGATGATGATGATGATGATGATGATGATGATGATGATGATGATGATGATGAAGATGATGATGATTAATAATAATAATAATAATAATAATAATAATAATAATAATAATAATAATAATATAAATGACAATTATAATAAAACTCCTTATTATCATCATAATAATGATGATAATTATAATAATTTCAATAGAAATTTAAAAAAAAAATAAGAAGAATTTTATTTGCGATTGTAGCATGGCAGTAACAAGAAAACAATGTTATATTCCCCAATTTCATCTTTTAAAACTACATAACCGTGCTCACTAATTGGAATTTTTTGTGTAGCTGTTAAACCGCTATAACTTTGGAGACGAATAATCGAAACAGTAAGGGAAATAAACAAATTGATTTATTTTAATGTATGTGCAATGCAATAAATTCATAGTTAATATTCTTTCAATGCTTTAATCGAATATTTTTTCGGACATTTACGTTTAATTCTAATAAATGTATTCAGATCCGTTTAGTCAAAGCATATTCTTTTCAAAATAATGCAATCTGATGATACTTTTTTGCAGATCTCAGGCCGGTGCACGAGACACACTCACACCAATTTCACCGATACAGGTCCGCAGATAATGTGCGACGTAATCACAAACAATAACCTTGAGGCTTACCCAATCGGAACACCTCGGATAATTCACTAATCATCTCTTGGATGTATGAAGGTAGTCGGATCACCGCGGCTATTTCCCCAAATGAAACTTCTTATGTGACAGACTCCAAAACCGATGGCAGCTTTGATGACAGCTCACTATAGTACGATGCCTTTAAAACTTCAATTTGTGGCTGCTTGAAATTTAAATCATTCAAGTTTAATTTATCCAGCGCAGCAAACAAAACAGTTGTCGAACGAGGCAATTGTTTATATTTTGTGCAAACTACATTTTAGGCATATTCTTCCGACTTCCGGCGAACAAAACGATCGTTATTTCTGTGAGTATCATTGCACCAGATACATCCGAAAAATGATTGTCCCGAGGACGTAACTACCCAAGGAGTTCCGATTGGAGGTCTACCGTGATCAGAGATGAAGAACTAATTCGCGATTACTAATTCCCTACCGATGTGTTCCACAGCATTTCGCGTTATGCCTTTTGATCATAAGATTTACACGTGATTTCATGACAGAACACCATAAGTGCACGGTTACCGTTTACCACCTATAACCAGACAAAACACTTGACTCGAATGTAAATTTAATCTTAAAATATTGCAATTTTAGATAGGAGCAATATTGACAAAGACAATATTTGTTTTCATGTTATATATGAATGTAAAATATTAAATTTAATGATAAGTAAACGTCAATTTATCAATCCTATCGCCTTGACAACACATACACAGGTGCGCTTTTAATATCTCACTATTGATTTACTTAGTCTTCTGCTATTTACATTGTTTCAGTGGAGATAGTATGACTTGAACGATTGCGTGAAGGAAACCCTTAACATTAAAGGAGTCAGGCAGTTTATCTATGGCGCTAGGTACAAAGTCTTTAAAACAGTTCTTTTTTTTTTTAGAGCAACTACTACTACTACTACTACTACTACTACTACTACTACTACTACTAATAATAATAATAATAATAATAATAATAATAATAATAATAATAAAAATAATTATTATTATTATAATGCTATCAAAAAATGCTATACCGTACGGGCTTAGGATGTGGGTGGGAAGAATATGTCCGCATAAAACTAGGTATTAGCTCTAGCGGTCTTGCATCAAGGAGCAGTTTCAATCAGGAGGGTATGACAAAATGTTTGTTGAATGGTAGCTTCAGAAGTTTGATAAAAAAAACCGTGATACCTTGTTGCAGCATGGAGAGAAAAGCAAACAGAGTGGCATTGCTATTGCCTAATATGACGCTTATACAATCGGAACACCTCGGATAATTCACGAATCATCTCTCGGATGTATGTAGGTAGTCGGATCACCTCGGCCATTTCATTAGATGGGGCTACTATTGAGACAGACTTCAAAATTAAGATGGCAGCTCGGGTGACAGCTCACTATAGTTCGATGCCTGTAAACTTCAATTTGTGACGGCTTTAAATTTAAAGCATCCAATTTTAATTTCCCTAGCGCAGCAGACACGCAGCTGCCGAACGATGGCATTCTTTTTGTTTTGTGCGAACTACATTTTATGCATATTCTTCTTCCGACTTCCGGCAAACAAAATGATCGTGATTTCAGTAAGTATCATTGCACCAGATACATCCGAGGGATGATTGTCCCGAGGACGGAATTACCCGAAGAGTTCCGTTTTACGCTTATATTCCCCGGATTGTCCGAAAACATATGAACACACTACACACATCAGACGGATTGACGAATATATTTACAGAGCCGCTCATAGTTGCATACAGACGAGATTACAACCTGCAAGACAGTCTCATTCACAAGAAACAAAACAGGAAATTAAAGTACAGAATGGTTGCAGAGCAAAAATGTGCGCGCTTTGTCCATACGTCTGCTTCAGACAGATTTAATGACCCCTTTGGAAAGACCTACAACGTGAGGAACGACTTCAATTGCAAGTCATGAAATGTAATTTACGCGATCCACTGTTAACTTTGCCTTCTTATACGTCGGCGAGACGGGGGACACACTACACTCGAAAAAGCTGTTAAATCTTTCGAGGATCCGAACCAGATACCAGTTGCTGAACACTTCAATTCGGTGCATCATGACGTCTCCAACATCAGAATAATGGGGCTGGAGAAACTACACGGATTGGAGGAGTGAAGGAAAACGGCGGAAGATAAAGGCTGAGCTGCGAACGAACTACCCGGACGGCATCAACACAAAAGAATGATGTCGCGGACGACGAAATGGGGCCAATAGAGGACGCATGCGGCGTCATGTCGTCATTTCCGTTGTTTATGTAATATAGATATAAATAAATTACCACCGAAGAAGGCTGTAAAAGGCAAAAAAACAACAAAAAAACAACGTTACGGTGAAATGTTTTCAAGCTTTTTAGTATATACATATAGCTGCACATTTTTAATAACATTGGGGTGTATCATATATATATGATACTTGCAGTGATACTTACTGAAATCACGATCGTTTTGTTCGCCGGAACTCGAAAGGAGAATATGCCTAAAATGTAGTTCGCATAAAACATAAACAATGGCATCGTTTGACAGCTGCGTGTCTGCTGCGCTGGGTAAATTAAAATTGAACGATTTAAATTTAAAGCCGCCACAAATTAGAGTTTTACAGGCATCGTACTGTATTGAGCTGTCATCCGAGCTACCATCTTTGTTTTGGCGTCTGTCACAAAAGTAGTCCCATTTACAGAAAGGGCCGACGAGATGATCCGACTGCATACATACATCCAAGAGAGAGAGAGAGAGAGAGAGAGAGAGAGAGAGAGAGAGAGAGGAATTATCCGAGGTGTTCCGATTGAATAGCGATGTCAATCTTTATATTTGTGGAAGAAGATCTCCTACAAATGTCTAGGTTGTAACTATCGGCGCACCACAAATCAGATTGAGGATCTCCCCTTCAATAATCTGCGTATATTGTAGTTATCTAGAGATGGTTTAAATTTTCTTTTTTTTTTCTTACAAAGTCTAGGGAACAGTGTATAAGCAGATTTGTAGCGTTTTCGTTAACAATGTTGTAGATAATACCAATATTGTTCCCATGGTTACATGTACATTACCAAGACTCAATTACTATGTGTCCTTTTGTAAAGCAGGGTTTGCTGCAGCTATCGTGATCAATGTTTATGTGTTATATTCCCCAATGTATATATTTATGTGTGGTATTTGTTTACCGATGTCATCTATTGCCTTCCCTGGAGGTTAACGCGTCAAAAGAATCAACAAGTTGTTTAAATGGATCAAAAAACGTTGTTCACATGCTTCTTTGTATGCCTACCTATTCGCAGATATAATGGCAATTTTAAATGAACAATTTTAGTAAAGCCATCTACCAAATGTTACAATATTTTACCACTGCTTTGGGAAATCGGGCATACTGTCTCTACATACACTCATCCTTAAGTCTATGTAAAAAGGGTTTTAGCACTAATAACGTTTATTGTTAGAGAGTGCATATCGCGTAAAATCACTCTTAAAGTTCATTCTTTCCAAACTTATATTCACATTTAAGTTTGTATTCGGCGCCGTATGGCCTGTCAAGTGTCGGTGTGCCGTAAAACCCAAAATAAATAAATAAATAGATAAATAAATAAATAAATTAGCACGGTAGTGATGTCTGCTGAAAATGTCGGTGTCAGAGTAGATGTCCCGGATGACGATATAACGTGATCTCAAAAATAAGTTGTCACGTGGTTTTCGTAGTCTGTTTTAAAATAGCTATGTTTGCAGTGTTGCTCAGATAGGAAATACCCGTTTGCAATTACATTGTGGGATTTATGCTTCACTACTCATACAAATCTACGAGCATAAATGTGCACCATTTTGCACGACCTTTCAGGTAACAATGACTAGGTTGGTTATTTGAGAAAAAAAGTTTTCGATCCAAACTGTCGGATACCAGCTTTAATGGATGCACTATTTCTGGCACAATCTGTTCAACACTGTTTCTCGTTGACGTTAACCAAGACATTTTAGACTTATATTTTTATTTGTACATGCTTGCAAACCTTATTTTATGTAATGCCGTAAACCCATCTTTAACACATTACAATAATAAGTAAGTTAAATTATATACTTTTTAAAACTGCTGGTATATGTAGTGCTGTACATTTATAAATACATGTAAATCTCATTTCAAATATTTTATTTTGGATAATAAATATCAACACAAAGTTAATTTCAACTCCGAAATTCAAGGAGTGTAGTTAAGGTTTGTAACTGCCAACTAGTATACTGTGATGAAAAGCTGGAAAAATAAATCCGTCGAATATTGTTTGTTTGTTGGATTTAACCAACAGCTTGAAGCAGATATAGTGCTGGTTTCACTGTGTATAGCATGCCTTGAACACCTGGCATGATACCACTCATAGTCGCATTATCGTTACACCGGGCCAACTAACGGCTTTGGTATGTCGCGGCCCGGGATCGAACCCGGGGCCTTCCGTACCTGGAGCCGACCCTCTACCGACTGCACTACCAGGTCCGTTCCGCTGAATATTGATTTAGGTGTTTGCTTACATAAATGTAGTTTTAAGTACATAAACTGCCTTATATAATACATTTATGTAGCAATTTGAACTCGAAGTGCTACGTGACTAAAATTGAAAATGATTGTGCGTGTTTGCGTGCGTGCGTGCGCGTGCGTGCGCGTGCGTGTGTGTTATGTCTCATCTCTGTGTTTTTGTCACATTTATATTTATCCTGTTTGCCTTTGTCTAGAGGTAGCTTAGATTTAAATATCTGTGGTAATTTTTATAGGACCTTTCCCTATTTACCTATTACATATTCATCTAGTAAACTTGTTAAGTTTTTTAATGCTTTGATATTAAACAGACATGATGATCGTCATACTGTCGGCTGTTCACAATTACTGATACGACCTTACGGAAATTCGGCAAAAAGTAACACATACCTTGTTCATTTTTGATGCGAAGTGTTTAGAATTCTGTTTATTTTAAAGCGTTTCTGCTTTCTGATAATTACCGATATTATACGATTCTTAAAGGCATAATGTTCACATATAATTAAGTGATTAGCGGTGGTATTTAAGTCTTTGTTTTATGGTTCAAACAAATCGAAAATAAACTGCAACATTTGACGAGCTTGTGACCTAGTTGTTGCAAATGCTTTCAGTAACTTTTTTATATCCCTTTATTACTTAACCCTAATTAGTGTGTTAATTAGTTAATGCAATAAGTACCTTTATCGTTTAAATCTGACAAGTAGTGTTAATCATCAAGAATTAATTTACGTTCTATATTCAGGTCTAACCGATATCAAATTAATTCTTAAATAACAATAGAAACTCATCTTGATGCAGTAAGCTATCTTAAAAAAAACGTCTTAAGATGCTCAGAGTCATTGCAAGTTTTTATGACCCCAAAAGCACATAGTTCCAGGCAGTCAAATGCAATTTTTACTTCACACTAATATATCACGCGCTGTTAACACATACCTGCACGAAAGTGATATTTGAAGATTTATTTACACCCTTTTGACACGATATATTTATTTACAGTTCTGTGGACTTTAATATTATTGACAGAAATTCAACAGCCATGTCTTTAGGGTCACGACGCTAGCAATGTCTCCGCGTGAGAAATGTGTATTGCTTAGAAATAAGCTTAATTATTGCCTGTCTTCGAATGAAGACAAGTTGAAGCCCAAATGAGCTTTCATTGAGAGTCATAATATCGGAATTATTTCCATGACAACAGGCAATATCATCAAACGTCGAGTATTGATGTTCAATTGTAAATTAATCGGTCGCTGTCAGGTAAAAATTTTTTGAATGGGTGTGTTTCTGGTTATATGTGATAAAATATATTACGAGTGCATCCAATATGTCAGTATTAATAAGTACTTTTATATATGTTTATTGTTCGGGTGTACAAAGAGTGCATCCAAAGTGTTATTTATCCATTACATTACAGTTTTGGAAAGACATTTTACTAACGTTATGATACAATAAATTATTAGCTTATCTGAAATGTGTCGGAAATTAATACCAACTTCCGTTTGGAAGACCTGTTAGCTGAATTTTGTGATGAAGTATATTGTATGAGCAATGTGGCGATATTGTTTTTTGTTCTGCCTTATATAGCGCGGAATAATACACGGTGCTACAAAATGTAAGATGTGATGACTTCCCGCAAATACCTATAAACAAGAATGGTTTTCCCCGATTACTATTTTTATAACAGCCAATCAGAGAGCGTAATGCACAACTAATGCATTGTCTCAAAATGGCCGTAATCGATGATGCAGTAGAAAAGTGTGTGACACAACTAGGAATTCGCTCGTTGAGACACCACATACAAGGCACCTGTCTTCAGTGACATAAGTCTGGCGCGTCCATGTTTACAATTCAAAGTAAATGGGCACAGCCATTAAAATGATACGTTCGGATCATCACATTTACTTTTGCGATTTTGTAGCCGACAATCTGATTGGTTGGGAAGGTTTTATTGACTAGTCGTCAGATCCTGATAGCGGAGCGGTTTTCAGGATATGATTTTTATCAGATTGACGTTCCGAGGCTTACTTACCTCAGAACGAGTGGTTTCACAAAGCATCGACAGGTAAACAGAACATTGTACAACAGTGCGAAAATAACAATATGTCTCCAATCTTACACGTATTTCTTGGCTGTTAAATTACAAAAGGTATACCAAAATGTCGGTCTACTTTTAAAAAAAACTCAATTCGATGGATTTACCTTTCATGTATGACGTCCTCAAACGATATGATACAATTATTTACTTGTTAGCTGGGGAAAATACTGTCATATTGACAAAAATCGTTATTGACTTAGGCGATAGCAGTTATTTGTTATTTGTATTATTTGTTATGAAATATTTCAGTCAATTTACTACCGTATATGCCGAAGGATCATAACTATGAAGCAACGGTCAGACTCGGGAAGACTGCATGAATTAATTTCAACCTGAAATTGTGTCAGATCTCTAATATACAACTTGATTATTACAATAAATACTTAAAATGGGGGTTCACATCGGATTTACTGTACATATACCGGAAATAATGCATTGAACTATCCTTCATTATATATCGTGTGTATTTCATATATCGTGCTAGCATATACATTTCGGTTTGGAAAGCGCAAAAACAGATTTTTTATACATTATATTGCGAGAACATCCAATATGTTATACATTTCGAAATAGAAAGCCCGTTGACTGATTTTATGGTGCATATTTAGACGGGCAGTTAATTGTGGGCCGGAAGTAAACTAAAACCTAATATTTAAAGGGACGAAAGATTGTGCGATGAAAAAAGTGTTAGAAATGAAAGTAATTCCCATGTTTTAACTGGACATTATTGGGCAAAAATCTATGATTATTTTTGGTATGACTTCAATTATCTATAAAAAAGACTGCGATGTAATACAAGGAAATATAAAGATGTGGCATGCTTGTGCCATAATGACATTTCAAAGAAAACGTTAGTCTAGGGTGTGGAGAAAATAAACAGAAGACAGGTAAATTGATCTGGTGAAACACAAGATGAGAAACTTGCGGCAAATCTTGATAATAAATGATTCAAAGAAAGCAATTGTGGTGGATTTTATTTTCTCTCAATAGAAGTTTTTATTGATATTTTTAGAAAATGGTCAGATATCGAGTTAGTTAGATTTGTAAGGTTTGTATCAGACACAATACTGTAAATCGCATGACTACGGTGTATGTTTATGTTCCCGAAATTCGAAGAAAATTGACGGGGCGTCTCGACATAAATTTCCACAAAGTATGCCAACGTCCGTGTGACTGTGGATTTTCGTTTCCAAGCAATAACCATTAAACGACTCAACGGATTTAAATAATTTATTTGTATAATATTTTATGTTTTATCCAGTTCATAAAAGCGACTTTATTACCATGACTCGACATATTGTAATTTCTATTTCATGTTTTCTATCATTCACTTTTACAAGCCAAATTGGATTTAAATCAAATTTAAATTGGAAGTTTATAGTATTTAAATATAGGCTAAGTTCGATTTTAAGTCAGCATCCACGAAACTTTGACTTATTTATGACCCTTTTAAAAATGTTATATTTTAATAAAAACAACTGGAGCGTCAGATTCATAAGAGCTCAGTTGTAATTACAACACGGACTTGACGTGGATTACATTCCGCGAAAGCGTAATGCACTGTCGATTCTTTTTGTCCAAATCAAAAGACCGTATTAATGTCTTTACGTCTGTTCCCATTTGTTATTTGTTTACATGTGTTATTTACTGTTTATTATATCCATGAAAATTTTGAATAAAATGTATAACTTGCATTTTTTCTTGTTTTACTATTTAATATCTAATATAATTGTGTTCACATCGATCAGTCTCTTGCGTGATCTGTGTATTTGTTTCTGTTTTCTGTTTTCATATGACTCTTTACTGAAAGAACGAGGAGAAAAGGGAGAGAGATCACAGAGAGAGAGGGAGAGAGAGAGAGAGAGTGAGAGATAGACAGACAGACAGACAGAGACAGACAGACAGACAGACAGACAGACAGACAGACAGACAGACAGACAGACAGAAAGAGACAGACAGACTTACAGACAGATAGACAGACAGAGAGAGAGACACACACAGAGAGACAGAGAGAGAGAGAGAGAAAGAGAGAGAGAGAGAGAGAGGGGGGATGCATGAGCAAAATTATTGTTAGTCTACAGCGACAATAAGGCGTAGGCATATTATGTAGATGTGGAAAAAAGCAATTAATAATTTGCGACCACTACAATAAGTATGTTATCGAAGCTTTTTATATAAAGATATAGAGGAATGTTAGTAATACTTCTGTACACGTAACTTTTGAAATACACTTGGATTGCTGAAATCGATTTTCAAAAATGGTGCATTTTCACAACACAACAATTTTTGACCGAAAGTATTTATTTAAAAACGAAAACCAATTTCCCGACAATGCAAAAATTTTCAAAATCGGACAAAACGTGTCTGACGTACTCTCACACGCCACGTTGAGGTTTAAACATCGCAGTTAGGGGAGTATACACCGTAGTTAAGTGCAGTAACCGCACGTTTTCCTGCATCGTGATTGGCCAATTTCAAATAGAGTTCCTTCGGTTGCCGAGCAGAAATTATGGAGAAACCACTCGGAGCAACTGAATGTTTCATCCTCACGGTCTTCACAAGGTAGGGCAAGGGTAACCTGGAAGAGGTTAATAGGTAAATAAGAAAAGATCCTATAAAAAAACACATATATTTAAATCTGAACTCCTTCTAGACCAAGGAAAACAGCGTAAATGGAAATGTGACAAAAATACAGAATTCGATGCCATGAGTCTATTTATATATTTCGATAGGTGTTAAAACTAGTTTTCCTTATAAAAAAAAGTTGCTCGAGATACCAAAACCAAAGAAATTCTAAAAGATGGCTTGCATCACTCTTAATGGTCCATGGGGTTCAGTAAAATGAACTAATTAAGTGTTTCTTAACTTTCCAAAATCCGACATTGTATTGTGTGTATCTTTCGAAAAATAAACAATAAATGCAACCGGAGTATTGTTAAAGATAAACGCTTGGACAATTCTTTCGAGAAAAAAAGTCGAAATTTTCCCTTTAAGACCAATTATTAAAACGATAAATGTGAACGGTAGGAAGGTAGCTTTGTAAATAAATATGAACCTGGTAATCATTATCTTTCGAAAGTTTACGTAAACGTCTTCGGGAGATATCGTATTATTTCGTTTCAGACCGTGGTCGTTAAATTTCGTCAGTTACATGGAATGTAATGGAGTGTCACTGAATGAACTTGCAGTCTACAGCCTAGTGGTAAAACATAATCCTTAATATTCAAACAGTACTGGATCAAAACTTTTGATTGCAAAAATATGTTTATCAAACGAATATAAAAGATCTACAAAAAGTAATATAGATAATATTTTCTTCATATAAAACATGTTTTTCATTTTGTTTGTTTACATTGAAATTATTCAATGACATTCATGATGCGACATTGCAAATCTTACAATATTTAAAGATATAAAAAATCATTTCGTTGCAACTGAATGCGCGCACTGTTCCGATCGACATTACCAAAACACAAAATCTTCCGCGAGTATAGTTGAAAAAACAGACCCATATAACTAATAGTGTTTCACTATTTAAAACATGTTTATCAAACGAATATAAAAGATCTACAAAAACTTATATAGATTATATTTTCTTTATATAAAACATGTTTTCCATTTTGTTTGTTTACATTGAAATTATTCAATCACATTCATGATGCGACATTGCAAATCTTACAATATTTAAAGATATTAAAAAAACATTTCGTTGCAACTGAATGCGCGCACTGTTCAGATCGACATTACCAAAACACAAAATCACCCGCGTGTAAAGTTGAAAAACAGACACATATAACTAGTAGTGTTTCACTATTTGAAACACTTTGTTCATATGGTTTTTCAATCACGTCACTACTTTCGTCATAACTTATAAAAAATATCAGCGCTTGGACTTTTTGTTTTCAAATAGATCATTTTTCTTTTCATTGCTTGCATTTGAGAAACTCGTCAGGAAGTGCGAGGTTAGAGCTCTGTAAAACCGGTTTAAGCATCCCAGTCGTTCCATATTGCCGACTGACCGTTCCAAGGCGGTAACTGTTGGGTTTGCTCTTTTCGTTAAATGACTCATCACAAATTTGGTCTTACTTTTCGCTTGGCTTGCATGTGAAATACCCTTGTTCTGTGCCTTTTCGGAGTTTGGTATATGTTGCAATGCTCATAGGACTTTGTCATATATTCTTATTCATGATCACAACAATGTTGCCTGTGCAGTGTGGCGGTCGTAAAAAATCTCTCTTGCATGTTATCTATGTTGTCATTTTATTTATCCTATAAGGATTGTTACGTGTATTTCCTTTGATGGACATTGGACTTTGGTTCTTCATTTCCATCTTCACATGAACAGGATGCTACAACCATTTATTCGCCTCTGGTCAAGTTTGTTCATGATTCAGAAAGTTAGTTTTATTTATAGTCAACCATTTTGTGTAGTTTTTCTAATCGAAATAATACCATATTCTGTTAAGACACTTTTTCTAAACACTATGTGGACGTTGTTGTTTTTTTCCAATGACGTCACTACTTTCGTCATAACTTATAAAAATATCAGCGCTTGGACTTTTTGTTTTCAAATAGATCGTTTTTCTTTTCATTGCTTGCATTTGAGAAACTCATGAAGTGCGAGGTAAGAGCTCTGTAAAACCGGTTTAAGCACCCCAGTCGGTCCATATTGCCGACTGACCGTTCCAAGGCGGTAACTGTTGGGTTTGCTCTTTTCGTTAAATGATTCATCACAAATTTGTTCTTACTTTTCGCTTGGCTGGCATGTGAAATACCCTTGTTCTGTGCCTTTTCGGAGTTTGGTATATGTTGCAATGCTCATAGGACTTTGTCATATATTCTTGTTCATATGTTATCTGTACGTTTTTCTAAAATGCATTGAAAATAAGAATGTTGCTTTATCTTGCTTCCCCCTGTGAACATAGTAATAGGTTCGGGTAAGGTAAGGTGGGGTGGGTCAAGCCGAGTGGACACAGCCTCAGACTGCATTGTTATCAGAAAAGGGGTGGAGATTAGAGCGTTACTGACCATGTGCATCAGACGCGAATTGTTGTACGACATCTTCTCCTATGACATATTTGCATACAACAAACTAATCCAGTGTCCAGCTTGTGATCACACAGCATGATGTTATTTTTAGGAAGGGAGTGGGGGCGCAATGACCCCAAACAAGACACTTTCCGATGCCTTTGAAGCCTTGTCTTAAAATTGAAGGACCAAATCATTAAAGCAACTTGATCGCAAACGGCGAAACTAGCATTTGCTAAATATTAGCTAAAAAGGTAAAATCGGAATTAAACTACAATGAAAAAGAGATGCTGGATCGGTGAAATGTTGTGCAAGTTGCTTTACGACGTTGAAGTGATTAGACGCCATAAGAACATTTACGTACAGTCGCTTCCGATGGGGCTACACTTGTTGTTGGTGCAGGTGTGGTTGACGTCACCACTGAAAATGTCCAAGAGAATAGTAAAATAGTTACGTAAAAAAAATCAAACAATGATAGGAAGGAGATTTAATTTTTACAGTACATGTAGTTTGAAGAATTTACACGGCTTTGAATTTGTCTTAAATTAGACAAACTTAGACGTGTTTAGAAGGCATTTTTCCTTCAAATGCGGACATTAGGAAGTTTTGTTAGATAAAATGCACATAATGGCTATAAAATAAGAATATATATATCTAGGCGTGTTAGTACCTTCAATATAATTTGTACACAGTTGAAAAGGATTTAACTATACAATGCAACGCAATTTTCAAATTTTCTTTGCTTTACGAGTCAATAAATAGTAACCAAATGTGTCTACCGGCGTGTTATTGGTCGGTAGGATATTTTCTTTGCTGTACAAGTCAATAAATAGTAACCAAATGTGTCTACCGGCGTGTTATTGGTCGGTAGGATATTTTCTTTGCTTTACATGTCAATCAGCATCTTTTAATGTTCGTACAATCAAATTATGCTGATATTACTCAAAGCCAAGTAAGTCTACCTACCTATGGTTCCATCCGGGAGACAGAAGTTACAGTAAAGTGGACATTTTTCATGGGCTAGTTGCACACTAACCGGACTGGTATCGTGACAAAGGTTGAAGTTCTTGTCGTATGCCTCACACGAGAACAGGCTATCTTCCGTGTTCTTGCAAGATGCTGAAACATGGTGCAGGAACTAATTTAAGTAAAAAGTATTGTTTATAGTTAAGTAGATAATAAGCTTTATCAGCTTGTAATACTAACATTCGATTTCTAACCATCTGGCTGAAACCCAGTCTCAAAAAATGATTACAGTTGGTAAAGAACTAGTACTAAATCACTAACTTTTTAAGGCAATGTACAATATATTGTCTTGCCAAGATATAATATTATGAACATATATACAAGTATCAAATCAGAAAAACTGCATGTGATATTCTAAAAATATCGTTTACAATATATTGTCATGTGTCAAAGCATGGATGTGTCTTGCCATTTTTCTATTTCTTGCATTTTTTTATTTAGTGAAATTAAATTAGCCAAACTATCAATCGATTTTTTTATCAAATATTGTTAGAATGATAATATTGTTTTAAAAAGTATATAAATGTGAAACAATCGTCATTTAAAGAAAACACGCAACAAAAATAATAAAACTTTTAAAGGTGAATCGAATATGCGGCTTCAGTGCTTATAGGCTCTTGATAAAGGCCGGCGATTGTGAAGTAAAACATTTATAATGTACAGCATTTATAAAGTTTCACCAAGACCAATGAACTGAAAACGATAAAAGGCTTCTTTTTTTAATTTCATTTTATTTCGAACATAGTTGAAAAATAACAAACAGAACCAGAACAAAACTGGACTAAAGAAACCCACCTTTTCAACCTTGATAATTATGGTTCAGTTTAAATTATTTTATACTCGCTTGTGCTGTTTTTAATACATTTTCTGAATTTAATTTATTACGACATACTTTTACTTTAAAGGTATTATCCGACAGTTAAGGCCCTTTTTTCAGTAAAAAATATTACACGAAAGGATAATGCGAAATGCTGCTTACTGATGTCCTACAGCTAAATAAAATGTGAAGCATAAAACACGCTAATCATCATTGCAAACACGTTTGTCTATCTTAACCACACTACAGAGATAGCTAACTGAGAAAACAACGTGACTGCTTACTTTTGATAGCACGTTATAACTCCAATAAGGTAATTCGGTGTGTCGTCGATGTCTATTTTCTGTAGACAAACCACTATCGTACTTATTTATAGTTCGACAGAATGGGCATTTAGAACGACCGTTTTTTTTTAGTTATATTTCCTAACAATTGATTAGTATTTAAAATCGTCTTTGCTTAGACTTCAGTATATGTTAATGAAGAATGCGTGCCAGTAGTCCCATAAACAGGCATATTATATTGCAAGAATATATTTTGATATAAGTGAACTTTCAGATAACGTCTTTGAAACGGTAATGCATAGTACTGTGGATATATGTCTTCATATTGAACACTAAACATTTATTAGTTCCAGCGAAGTTGGCAACACGGATTCAAAAGTTAAGCCAAGACTTCATCTTCCTGCACCTATCGACATAACCTAGTAATAATGATTTTATACTGACTATTGGAGGGAAACGACATATCGCAATCAGTTAAAGAACATATGAAAACGGAGGTTTGGGGAGGGAGGGGGGCGTAGTGGTAGAGTCGCAGATTTGTAACTCCTCTGACGGCTTAGCCTCTAACCGCGTGGGTTTGAGTCCCGTTCGGGGCAAAGGTCTTAATGTGACAAAGTCTTCCAGCTAACTTGCGGTACGTCGGTGGTTCTTCTCAGACATTTTCAGGGGTCTTCCTCCACCAAAACAGCTGGACGTCGCTTTAATTATAATAACTGGCCGTTGCAATATATTTCAATAAAAAATATTCGATGGAAACGACAAATCGAAATCAGTTACCATATCAGACCATATTATATAAGGCCACACACTTTTTCTGTCTAAGAAAGTATGCGCCTGCTAAGTTTTGTACTATGTAACTTCTGTCTAAACAACAAATGACATTTCAGTACCAGCTTTTCTACTAAACAAGGAAAACAAATCAGATCAATTAAAATTAATTACGTACAAGCTGAGCCTAATTGTCTTGGAATAAACAAGACAGGAAATTTTAGGTTGTTGTTTTGTCTCATTATTTTGTAATTGTCATGTGAAATGTTTTATTGATTCTTTGTATTATGATTCATATTTTTAAAATACATTTCAATAGGTACCTGTTTCAAAGTTTCATTTTAATTTTCACTTTTGTTGCTGTTGTTGTTTTATCCGGAAGTTTCTTTTTTCCCTTTAGTATTTTAATTTAGCATTAAAATAGATTGTGTACTTCCATGTTGTATTTCAAAATGATTGTAATATTTTACTTAACAATTGTCAATTTTTAAAAAACAGCAACATGTAATTCTGTATGTTTGTAACTACTTACAGATACGCGTTTATAAATAAATGTATGAAAAACACAACATGCCACCCTCTTTGTAAACAAAAAAGTAAAACTTAGAAAAAATAAATACAAATGCTAGGAAAAAAAATCAATCAAACATTTTGCGTATCCTTAAAATTTACACTCTCATAATATGAACTAAGGACCTATATGAACTAAGGACCTATATGAACTAAGGGCCTATATGAACTAAGGACCTATATGAACTAAGGGTCTATATGAACTAAAGACCTATATGAACTAAGGACCTATATGAACTAAGGGCCTATATGAACTAAGGGCCTATATGAACTAAGGGCCTATATGAACTAAGGACCTATATGAACTAAGGACCTATATGAACTAAGGGCCTATATGAACTAAAGACCTATATGAACTAAGGACCTATATGAACTTACTGGTGCAGAAGCCGCAATGTTTACGACATCTTGTGACGGCAATGGCATGTGCTACTCCAGAGACATCTGTACAGAAGTTATACTGGTCCCAATCTACGCAACGAAAGTTTTCGTCCTCGACGTCGTGGCACGGGTTTACTGGATGGAGGTGTCAATACAACTTCTCAGCAAAATAGACATTTTATTATCACATAACGAAAATTCCCGTTATGGAAACTTTTTATTGCCAAAATTATTATAGTGAGAATAAAGTAACTCTATATTTTAATTGCATAATATATATATATATATATATATATATATATATATATATATATATATATATATATATATATATATATATATAAATATGCGTCAAAAGTGATGTTTTAGCATTTTGCTAGCATTGTATTTGTCTATGGTTCTGCCGAATTCGTCGCTGTTAAACCAGGTTAATGTACTATCAGTGCAGGAAAACATGCATTTGTATTCTATAAGTTAACTAATGTATAGAAGAATCATGTGAACCATTTGCTAGCGACACTGAAAGCACGGATTCATATTAAACCTTGAAATACAAAGAAAGACATTTACGACCACTTCCGAAATGTAATCAGTGCCAGGTCAGTATTTATGGCTTATTCCTATCCGTGGCTTCCTGTCGATTTCGTGGCTGTAGAAATAATGCGCGTGATGTGCAAACACGTGTCCGAATTCTATACAAGTTTACCGGAAGTTTTGGAGAGTGGAAAAAAATGAGAAAAAAACAGGTATTTACTGCTAATTATTACAATATCCGGGAAAAACTACTAAAAATGATCCAACAAACATATACAAAATATTTAAACTCCCAGATTCCAACCAGTATTAATCATTTTGCTCATTATTTTCACCCTTGCAACTTCCAGCAGCCATATTGTTTTGCCATGTGACCGGTAAATAATCGATTTTGTGCCTACGATAGACGACACGCAAATTAGAAAAGTTGCATAGTTTTATATTCCTTATATAGTTAACTTCTGGAAATCCAATTGATTTTATGTTTAAACAAAATAACAGTGATGACAGAACCAACGTGTTTTTAATAAAAAAATATCACTAGAATTGGAAATAACAATTATTACTATAAAGAGTGTACTCTAATTAATGTTACTTAGTATATAAATAAGGGACCTGGAAACTATGTGTTATTAAAAATAGATTAGCCCATTAGAGCCACGAAATTGATAGGAAAGTTTCTGACTGATTCTGATGTTGAAGATCAACAAAAATAGAGTAGGTTATTTTTAGCCAGTTATGTTAATTTATTTGGTTGGTTGAATGAATGTTTAGTGTTGATGACATTCTGCATTTTGAACCCAAAAGCATATTTAGAAACATGCCCTGTTGTGCACATGCGCGATTTTCGAAGGTAAGAGCCACGAAATTATAGGAATAGGGCATACATACAAAAACTAGCTCAAGTGCTCCCAAACAGTACTATAACATTAAAGAAGGAGGTCACCTTGTGCTCTTTATTTAGTGATTGATTGAACAGACTGGACCGACAATTATGGAACCGTGTATCGGTTCAGCAAGTTAGAAATATGAAAATGGTAAAGTATGGACACTTAATACATTTTGTACAAAGTACTTGTTTTTAAAGTTCCACTTCCAATCTATAAAGTAATCCAATGATGGGTATGACATGATACCGATATCCAGTAACATTACTAATACACTGGGTCCACTATATGTGGAACTACATTGATGCCTTGAAATTCATTATTAAACGTTTTCAATTTCACACACAATATATGTTTAAAATCTTTACCTTGAGCTTTTCGTCCGACTTAAGACTCAGCAGACTGGTTGTTTGGTCGCTGCTGGTTAATACCGCTCGAATGCGTGAGCGATGTTAACGTCTTATCCCAGATGTGCGGAAGGTTGAAACGGCGCCCGGTTTGAGAGCCCTTGTTCGAACCACAAGCGTTCCCGGTCTTGTATTCTTACGTTTTAAGCGTATATTGTATGTGAACTTGAAAAGTTCATATTGTCCATTATATTGAACAATATAACACAGATGTTACTCAAGCTGCTAGAAATGGTTACACACACGCAAGCACACACACATACACACACATACATGCACACACGCACACACACACTCCCCTCCTAGATTGTTTTAATAAGAACCAAAATGTTCGTTAAGGTGTCTAGAATGCACAATGTTGCTATAAATCAGCATATTTTTAAATGTTATTTAAAAAATAAGCTTTAATGGAAAATAAACCCATTTTGTATTCTGTTTCTGTTTTGATAAAATGTAGTGCAAAGTCACAAATCTTGTTTGCATATTTATGAGCACTAATTTGCATAATTTATGCAAGTTCAAATCTTAGCTTAAAGAAAGCGTTCAACAAAAATTATTTTTAAAACTGACCTTTCCATGTTATGAATAGTTATAAGCAATCTCTAAACATAATCATGTGTTAAATACAATGATGAAAATTCAGACAATATAATGAGAATCAATCAAAATTAGTTGAAAAAACATTGAATAAAATACTCATTAATCAAAAATTATATCTATTTTTAGATTCTTATTAAGATTTATGAATATTTATGTTGGCTAATTTGCATAATATATAATATATATAATATATAGACCAACAGGTGTTTGAGTTGTAGGGGTATGTATACAACTTAAGGATGTGTTTACTTTGTTTGAATATTGCTTTTAAATAAAAAAAATCTAATAAACTATTCAGAAGTGCTAATTTGCATAACTGACATATGGCCATAAAGGCCATTCAATAACGTTTAACTGAGTACTAGTTTCATACTTCTACTACCATTTATGGAAAAGTTATATACATTTTTCTAAACATATCCTCCTATCAAAATTTGTGATGACGGTTGCCATGAACACCATAAGTTTTCATATGGTTCAAATTTATTTTCAGTACATTGATGATTCTGTATCTAGACGACCTATCGAACATTTTCGTACCCATGAAAAAAAAGTCGTCTAGGGGAGAGGGTTGGGGTTGCGTGCGCGGTAACCATTCCTAGCTGCCGGACTATATCATTTAATAAACATTTTAGGATTGTTATATTTATCACGTGTACTGGGCAGTGGTAATTCAATTCCATACAGCACAATCTTTTCGGTAATTATTCTTCGACAATGAAATTTTATGCAAAGCAAACAGCAGTCGTTCCTCTTCCCTACCGAATACAAAGTTTATTGGACTGTTGTGTTTCAAACTGGTGTTTCTTATCACTGTCTACTTTTAAGATATCCCATATGAAGTGCAAAGTTAAAGCTCTAAATGCCGCTAAACTTGCTTCAGTTTGGTCCAGACAGACTGTTCCAAGGCAGTAACTGTTTGTGTTTCTTCTGTGCATGGTTTCGACCTGGTGTTTTCAAATGTTTCAAATGTTTTCTGGTATGTAAATATTGTGGGTTAGTGCTTTTTCAAATTTTAATAAATTATGTGACATATTGACTCATTTTCAAACTCATGATAACATTGACGTTGACGTCGTAGATCAAAACATTCTCCCGCTGCATGTTATCTATGTTGTCAGTTAATTAATCATATTAAGATTGTTACGTATAAATCTTTCTTTTGGAAGTTCAATGGACAATGGTATTGCAAGTCCATATAACTATAAATCGGCTGTTGTGTTTTATCTCTAAATCAAGAAAGCTATTTCTTCAACAGTTTAATGCTTTACCTAACAAAGTACACATTATTGACCGGACGTAACTTTTCGATAGTTATTTATTTAGTTCTATTTATAAATCACTGTATGTCTTGTATCAAACGGTTGTTTTCTTTTCGCTCTTTGCCGTGGAAAAAGATGTAAAAAATGCGGGGTTAGAGCTTTGTGAAAAAGTGGAATCACCCCCCATAAGGCCCTAAGCCGACATGAGTGCTATGGCCAGGGCAACTTTGAAATGTTTCGAAGTGGTTTTTAACCAGAAGTTTTCCGTACATGAAGCCGATGGAATAATTAAAGTGTTGGAAGGGTCTTGGGGATACAATTGTTGATATCAAGTCTGTGATCTTTCTCACTAACTTTGTCAGATTTCAAGATTGATCTTATGTTTACTAATACTTAAGCTCAGGGGACAGACGTGACACTGTCAGTAGAGTCTCGTGCTTTCCATAACTCATTGCATGGATTTAAATCCCGATCATGGCAAACAGATATTGTGAGAGGTCTTCCGGTTGGTATGCGGCGTACCAAAGTACTATCCTGACATTGGTCTGGGGTCTTTCGCGAACAATAACAGCTGAATATCACTAACATTAACCTTATTTTTTCCGTGCGAGGAATTTAAAAATAAGTAGGTAAATAAGAAAAGGTCCTATCAACATTACCGCAGACTTGAACAAACCGTTGAACAAACCGTTACATCAATCTACATAGGGCAACCTGACTTACGTGTAGTCGGCGGTTGTGTTGTCGGCGGTTGTGTTGTCGGTAAATGTGTTGAAGGCGGTTGTGCTGTAGGCGATTGTGTTGTAGTCGGTTGTAGTGCAGCTGTGGTTGTTGGAGCTTTCGTATGTGTCGCATGTGTCGTGGTTGTAACGGGTGGCGCTGTTAGAATTATGTGCGAATGCGTTGGCTGGAAGTTAGCTGTAATGAAATGTAAACCTGTAATTAAATATGTACTTAAATATGTACTTACGCGTTCTACACCATTTTGAGCAAGGAACTATTGGAACGGAACTGTCTATAAATGTAGAATAATTGTTATCTTTTTTAAAGGAGGTATCCGAAATTTTGCCTTAATGACATAATGTCAGCATATCTAAGGTTGTAGGAGACTTGGAAGGCTTTCTAGCCTTACTATAATTATTTTAGTAGATGTAGTAGCAGCGGTAGTAGTAGCAGTTGTTGTTGCTGCTGTTGTAATGATAGGTGATAGTGGAAGTGTAATAGTAGTAGTAGTAGTAGTAGTAGTAGTAGTAGTAGTAGTAGTAGTAGTAGTAGTAGTAGTAGTAGTAGTGCTAGTAGAAGTAGAAGTGGTAGTTATCTTAGTTGTTGTTTTAGTAGTGGTAGTAGTACTCGGATTCAGTTTAACATATAAATGTCTTTGTATGTCGTATTAACACGCCATCTGTTATGTATATATGCCATACGTTTATCCTAAGATGAGACACGTGTATATACATACAGCAGAGTTTATCATTGCACTGTGTCGAGTTACAGCATTGTTTGCACACTTCTGGTCCAAAGTCGTGGTGTGGTCGTCTTTTGCCAATAACTATTGAATCACCACAGTCCTAGAGAAAAATCGCATTATCAGTACAGAGGTGATTACCTCGGTATTGAGAATACCTCTGGCTACACCAAGAACAGTAAAATATGTGCTGTTGAATGAAATCAGAAGGGGTAAAATGCTTGAGCATGCTATAAAATTAAGTTATAATTATTATTATGACTACTTAGCTTTAGCTTACAAAACTACACACACACACACACACACACACACACACACACACACACACACACACACACACACACACACACACACACACACACACACACACACACACACACACACACACACACATACACACACACACACACACACGTACGCGCGCGCATATATAGTATGATTTCAGTTATATATTAGTATAGGTTAAGTAAGATCGGTAACAGCCGCAATTAATATTATAACGCATCATTGGGTAACTGTTATTAAATGTACATAATATAATACAAAACAGAATTGATTAAATTAATCAACAATAATGTTGTATTTTACAACAAATTTGTTGACACGTGACTCGTGTAATTAATAGGCGCATATCGAGTGCAGAGTAGAGTGCCGATTAAGACTATGCGGTCACGAGGTACTCTAAACTTCGCGCTCTAACACCCTGGACTAATGCATAACATATATATTTAATATAATTTCTATTTAATAAACACAAACCACTAATTGTTGAGATAACAGTCAGTATACCAATCTGTATTTCCATAAAACAAACGCGGTGGCGCTCTGCATAAATAACATTTGGAAAAAGCGCTACCCAACTAGTATTAATACAATTCCTAGATCCGCTTCGTCTATCGAATGTTAACCCTCGATGTCGTGTATACCGCATAGTGGGAGATTAGTGAGGAAAAATAGAACATTTTTTACACTTTAAATTTTTCTACGTCCATAAACAAAACTAGCATTTTACCAAGATATAATTGTCAATATATCAGGGCTATTCCATCTTTACTCCCTCGTTTTCCTAGTTTTAAGAAATTTTCACTTAATTTTCCTTTAGAACGGGCTTCTTCCTTAAAATAAATGATTACTCAATAGAAATTTCAATATTTCGTCAACTTTTTTTACTTCTACCATTTCGTCATACCTTCTATCGAGTACTCGAATAATGATTTTAATTCTCGAGAATAATCTTCCGATCGAGTAATCGATTAACCGTTGACATCCCTAGTTTGTTTGTGTCTTAATTTTTACTATTCAGCCAAAGTGACTATGTGAAATGTATAATACATACATGTGGTCCAAGACATGTCATATGGAAGGTTGTAAATCCTGTCTCATTCCTGTTGACAGTCATTCCGCACAGCTATAAAGAAAAAAAACATCATTTGAATATTTGAAAATATCATACAGAAATGGATACTATACCATATTACAAAAGTTTATCTATCAATTGTAGTAGAGTTGCTGTGTGGTTAACATATGATAGACAAATCATTATTGTGGTACAGTGAAATCTAGATACTTATGTTTATTATTTACTTCTTTATAAATATATGGGATTTAAAAGTTACACCAATAATTTAATCGCTCTTCAGTTTTATTCTGACGATCCGATTTTGCTAAAAGCGGGACATAAATGTTGTTGTAATTCAAACAGAACAAATATATGATGTCATAAACGGATATCAATCTTGCATAGACGTTTACGATATAATTTGGACAGAATTTGAGATAACAAAATACATACATGCACTTCGAGGTTTTAGACATTAAAAATTGCTATGTGGCAATATCATACTTTTCTGCCTTGACATTGGTAGATTATTGGATATGAAAAGGATGATGAGATTTAAGATCTCTTTCCCTGGGAAATCACTGTGTAAATAATATAAAATAATTCAATAATAAATTAATAACAAAGTAGAGAAAGCCTAAGCGGTTTATAGAGCTCTAACCGCGCACTCTGTTGGAGGATTTTCTTAATGACAAAAAGTGTAAATAAGACATATAAATTTAAAACAAAAACAATAATAGCGATGACAAAGGCATTAAAGCGTAGAAATGGTAATGACGTCATACAATTTAATGTCATGACGTTATTTAGAACGCTGATGTCCACTTTGTATTCTAGGAAAAATAGTATTACTGTATTGCTTTACTTAAATAATTGTTGAAGGAGTGTACTAGCTTGCAATTACCCAATCGTTGTTAGATGGAATTGAAATATAATTATTCATTTGAACAATTTACGTAATAATCTTAATATGCCGAATTAATTGTCAACACGGATTACCGGCATGTGTTCTCTAAAATTAAAAAATAATCGAGACAAGAACTATCCAAGTGCTCAGTCCTTAACAAAGCCACATGAAAATCATGTGAAAGTATTTCAATGTTAGAAACCGGTTAATTACTTCTAAATTGTAACAGCAAGGCTTTTGATTTCACAAAAAGGAGGAAGGCCTTTTTAAAATTCTTTCACCGCAATGATTTTACTATTTCAAAGTATAATAGCAGTATGGAAACACTTATGCAAGGCATAAACCATTTTCCATTTTAAAATTTCAATAATTTTTCTGACATCTTTACCAAACTGACCAGGAAATTTATTGCTAGCGGTTACAACCCTGTAATCCTTCATTGTACTGCATTGCTTTCAATGGACCCATTTAGTCAAGAACTTTTAAATTACACGATGACCGGACATGTTGTTGAGACTATATTACTTAAAGCCATGATTTGACAGTCACTGTTGGATTTCTGTCTCTTCACCTCTCCAGCCGTGCCTATATAGGTGAGACAACTTGAGCAGTCTCCATGTTCTTTATTTGAGATTGCACAGTAGGTATAACATCGGGATGTTTGTACTTTTATTATTAAATACGCCAATCCTCTTTTTTTTATAACATAATATTTGAAACGTATTACCTTTTAACTCCTCACAATACTACATTTTGTTTGGTTGGTTTGTTTTCTAAAATTCGGTGGTTTCCTTCGCGATTTCTTAAATTTCACATTATGACACATCTGGCATAAGATAAGGAAATTTTATCGTATGACGTCATCAAATTATTAATCGCTTGGGCTATTTTATTTCAAACGACTATCTCATGTAGAGCTTTTAGGTTGCCGAGGCTTTTATCAGTTGTTCATTGTATACATATGGTGATAGTTTATTATATTGCTAGTTATTTTGTCTGTAAAATTAGTTCCTTTAATCAGTTTTACTCACGATGAAGGTGCTTTTACTGTTAGTTATCTCATTTTGATGGGATGTTTTTATTTACACTGTTTGCGCGATCGAAAAACAGCAAATGCGAGGCGCTCAACAAGAGAGGTTTAAGCAGCCCAGTTGGTCCTTTCGCTGACTGACCTTTCCAACGTGGTAACTTGTCTCTGTGTTTTTGTCACTTTTTCATTCACCCCGTTTACCCTTGTCTAGAAGGGAGATCAGATTTAAATATCTGTGGTAATTCTTATATGACCTTTTCTTATTTTTACTATTTAGACTGGACTTTTAGACTGGAGTTTGGTGTAAGCATTCGAGTAATTGTGGATACCGGTGCTTCGCTAACAGTACTGTTGTCTCAAGTATGGGTCAGCATTCTTGCTGAATTGTCTGTGACTTTTCGATGTTATGAGAGAGATCCCCACAAAGCTTCTGATTAGACATGCATTGCACGTACGGTAACCACATAGCAGTGGCATTTGAATTATAAAGTCATGCCAACCAAAGTTAAAGTTGCGGAGGCTGGCACTGGCATTCTGCTTGGCATAGACGTCTTATGCAGCAGATATCGAAAGGAAACCTTAGACAGGATTTGCAACGATTGTTGATGTCTGATTTTGACTTGACAACAGAACCTTGTTCTGTGAGCTGGTTGACGCCGAGTAACGTGGCGTTTGTTAGGCAATATGATGATCTTAAGCGCACTAAGGAAGTTGTCGTTACCAAAATAAAGTCACGGGTTGGTTTAGAAAAGAAACATTGATGCAAGGTCCCTACGACCCAGAGAAGCATAGATATTTGTGCTAAAGTCGAAAATAGATCAAGACATTGAGACTGGTTGTTTTAGATTCCAGGGAATAGTATCATTCAATACGATGCAGGTGAACAAACAAACGAAGCGTTAATACGTCCGGACACATACAGGTTAAGAGAAGCGTTCATGTGCCAGGTCTCATCTGGTCCGAGCTTCGTGCTGCCGTTTACAGGTGATAACGGCTTCAAGATATTACGAGGAGAAACAAAAGCACATATACGTAGTTGGTACAAGGGAGGAACTGAAGAATAGTTGTGGGGTGTGATTATTCGCATTAAAAGAAACGTGAAGCTAAGAAAAAGTAGTAAAACTGTAAGAGTTCCAAGGTTTTTACTAAGAATAAAGTTGCCAATTATGCTTCGATTGGGTCTTTCGCTTCTTTGAGTCAAAGAGGTTAACATGTTGTACGCTATTACCTTATAATATTACGCTATGATATGTCTTACGTGAGACATACCGTACATGAATAGGTTCCCTATATATTTGTACTATACTCCGGATGATTACTGTATATCTTCATATGGAAATGCAGCATTCACTCCTAAGGCTAGCAGTGACATTACATGTTATCGCAAATGTATCAGCTCAGGTTATTTGCTCAGTCGTTGGTAATGGGATGCATTGGTGAAATGGAAATAATCTCTTTTTTTAAGAAAATATCTGAGGTACTTCAATTAGAAGGTAGATCCTTTTAGTCGGTATTTTTGGACTTTATCGCCAGTTCTTTTACAAACAGGAAACTTCTCATTTTTGCATAAAGATAATCTTTAAATCCATTGAAATACTTATAGAGGTATGTTACTTAATAGTGGAATGTAAGTGTTTGTTGATAATGGCTAAAGCCTGGTGTCACACGAAAGGTATACAAATCAACCAAAACGCCAGTACAAGCACCCAAACCATGCAATCCAAATGAAATGACCTACTTGTATGTAGGATTATTCAGGGTAGACTATACACTAATACCTCTCATTTCCACAACTAAAACCTTTATATAATTAAAAATTATATACATTATATATATTTATTATATATTAAAAATAACCACCAAATGAGAGGTTGCGTCATATATTGCATGTAGTGTGCTGCAAAATTGTAAACAGATAACCAACGTCTTCGATAAAAACACATCTATTATTATAGTATTTGTCAGTGTCTTTTCTATTAAACATACTCGCTAAATACTTTTTGTTAAGTAGAAAATTTGATTGAATCCCAGAAAAATATTTGTTCTAAAAATATTATATTCTCAACATTTATTTAGTCATAAAATATTGTTTTGTTTTGTTGGTTTTCAAAATTTATAGAAAGTTTTAAAGACATATATTAGATGTATGGAATGGCAAAAATAATTATGGGACAACGAATTTACTTGGCTCTTATCTTCAAATATGGCAGCTTGCATCAAAACACAGCAATGCATGCTTCTTATAATTTGATTGACATTGATAGTAATAATATTTAATTTACTGAAATGCAATCCGTATGTCTATCTGTTTCGAAGCAGTAATAATTCGAAAAGAACTGTGAGACACGCCCTTTGTTAGGAGACATACGAACTTACATTACAAATATCAGAGTAGGTTCGCAGTGTAACAGTGCTTTATTGTCATCTAATTGTCAAACACTGGTCTGAAATTGGGCACCCGTGCACGAGCGCTAATAGTCTACGACTTGTAATTCCCCAGCCCCTCACCGCGTTGGTTTGAGTTCTAGTCGTGGCGAGAATTTGCATGTCTTTGGTGGGTGAGGATTTCAGATTATCCGCGATGGGCCGAGGGTTCTACACAAACATGAGTCTGAGTTCTTCCTCCACCAACAATTCCTCCGCCAAAATGACAAAGATTCTGTCAGTAGGATGTAACAAAACAAAACTACTCTGGAAGAAAATTGGTGTACCTCTCCGGGACAGGCCTCGAATGTAGTGCAGTGGGTCGGATCGGTCACATGATGACAGTTTTTGCACATAAGAGTCAGTCCATGGTGACCACCAGACTCTGCTAGTCCCACAAATGCTGAAAGAGAAATAATTAGTTGGATGTTCAGCAAGTACAGTCGACACTCCCAGATACCTAAGTTTATGTTTGAGCTGTTTATATCTCTATATCTGTAGGAAAATATAACAAAGTCCTATGAGTACTGCAATACATATTAAAATTTGAAAAGGCACAGGACAAAGGCATCAATATGTCAGTCAGTCGTAAAACAACAAAATTGTGACGAGACATACTCGTAATACAAAATACAGCGAACCCAACAGTTACCGTCTTGAAGCAGACAGTCGGAAAATATGCCATCTTTGGTGCTTAAACCGGTTTTACAGAGCTCTACACTAAATGAACAAAGCTCATATATAACCAGTAATATACTGTGTTTAATCATTCTAAACTTTTTGTTTGTATTCACTGATGTGTTAATATATAGAAATAACGTCATATTTCTTCTGCAAATTGCAGTGTATATTCTTTGTTAAGTTATTTACACCCAGTCGCCGGAGCAAACTGTTGATCACTTTCATGGGATCATTAGTCTATAAATACATTCAAGCAGTGCTTAAATCGCTAGCCCAGTTTGTTCATTAGCCGAATTACAAAGTGGTAACTGTGAAAATTTATCTTTTTTGTTTAATGTCTAGTAAAAGGTTTTTGTCAGTTGTTACGCTAAAATGACTTTCTGTCTTGTGTTAGTTAAAATGTTAGTTTATGTGGTAATTGTCATCGAAAAGTTTCATGTTTTACGAATGAAATTTCAAATGCATGTCACCATCTTTCACTATCGTAATTGATTCTTCACTACTTGTGTACTTGTGTACGTTATCCTCTGGTCACAAACAATTAAAAGAATATTTAAAAAAACACACGTGATATTTTGTGAAAAGTAGGTCAGCCGTCCAGCTTGTCCTTTAGGCTTAAATAGTTTAATCGCTTTTATGAGCGACAGTAATGGATAAAGACCAGAAATTGTGCCGATTTACACAAGGTCAAAGCCAAGCATTTATAACAGAGCAAACTCTAGTACTTTATCATAATTATTGCAACAAAACATTATTAAATGTATCTTAAGAACTTCCACGTGGGGTCGCTTGGACTAGAGAAGAGCCCGATGGTCTCTGTTTATGCTTTGCTTTTTTGTGTCTCATTTCAAAATCTGCTAATTTAGTGCAAGGTAATTTATGGGATTTCTTGTACCGAAGGAAAGTCTTATATCGCCAAACGTCATGCAGTTGTTAAATTCGCTTGCTAGGCAATGAGTATCAATATCAAATCTATAATGGACATCGGCAAAATGAACAAATCACAGATTTCGGCATTTCTGTCGACAAGATCCATTGGTGTAAGCGCTTACTGTGTGGTCCAAAAATCAATGGAGCTTAATTTAACTTTTGTCAGTGCAGATAAGGTATGCTTGTGTACTGTCTCTATCAAATGATAATACAGTATAAAACCTTCATACCTCAACGTAAGGACGTCAATATGAGAAGTCACCCTTACCTTCGTAAGTTGCGAATGTAACTGATTTGGATTTTTGAAATCCACAATACAAGGCATCCACAAGAAAAAGCACGAGTTTGAGACATACGAGGCGACGAAAAAAAGACGCCCTTTAAGGAAATTAAAATCTCTTAATCTATTGATTCATTATATCAATATGTTAGAGTAAAGAACTGTAACTCTAACGGGAACTAGATTATCTCCTCCTTTGCTTTCTTCCTAGTTATCTGCTACATATCTAATTACAAGCTGCGGTGTTACCATCGGTATATTCTATTGCTTTTTTAACAAGATATAACCAAACAGTTCAGAATTCGTATTAATTCCCGCTACAATTTTTTATAATTGCGAGCTACGCTTTATTGTTGCAAGTTATAATGTAAAAAGCGAATTCTCGGTTCTTTTCTCTGAAACAAAAAGTCTCACAGAATAAATGATACACTATATCATTTATCAACTTTACCATGTGTAACTAACACTCCGGGTTCTTCTTAAATATTACTATCTGTATAGCACTGTCCGTTAATATTTGACCTTTACACCCTTTTGTACACTTATCCTGATTGACTATTGACATTTGAATTGGCATCCTGGTTGGCCTTTGACATTTGAATTGGCATCCTGGTTGGCCTTTGACATTTGAATTGGCATCCTGGTTGGCCGTTGACATTTGAATTGGCATCCTGGTTGACCGTTTAATAACCACCCTATTTCTCTATCGTCGAAGTGATTTTTAGTTACTTTTCACTTTAGACAACCTTGAAGTATATGCAGCAATATTGTTCTATATATATATACTCGTGTTTAGAACTGTTTCTTCAATGTTCTATATATTCGGAGCAGCCGTGAATACACCATACGCTGGAAGTTGCATGCCGGATTTACAATCATCCGCTGCTTGCAAGCGCTTTAAAATGGTTAAATGTTTTAACCTCTTTTGTAATTGTTAGCATTGAATTTATTGGAAGTGTCCATTCCCGACATTAGTACATTAGTAACATGTAACTGGGAACAAAAAGACAGTAACGAATAACCAATATGTGTTCTTAAACCTTGGTCATTAAATGTATCAGTGACAGGTAAGGTTTTGTAGTCCTCAGCCACTGATGTGGATTTTTTTAATTAAGGAGTAAGACATTAAACTTTGTGTATTAGTAATGTACAGTCCAAGCAGCGAAACCGCTGAAAGGACTAGTGGAAATATATACAATAAACCGTTTAAATGTCCAATTACCGAAATCGAGATGGACATATTCATCCGCAGCATTTTGTTTACTTTAAGTAAAAGAAAAGAGAAAAACACAACAAACAACAAAAACTTAGAAAGCTCTGCTCATTGAATGCATATCGCTTATGTTTGAGTGTCGAATGAAAATTCATTAACAGCAAAAATCATTTCTTTGCTCATAGGACAAAATATTTATTTTATAATGTAAATCAACTAAAAATTTGAATTTTATTTATTTTATAAGTTTGATCTGAGATATCATTTATTTTTTTAAAAAGTCACAATTAACGTTAGCTTCCTGAATATGTGTCACAGGGTTAATCATGTCATTTGAATATATTAGTGTCTTTTGCTTATATCGAATAAAACAAAAAATGAACGACCGCAAGTGCCGTAGCGATTTGGAAGTTCTACTTATATAAATAAAAGATAACACGCACCATGATCGTTAGCAATACATACACTTCACTATCAGTTCACAGGGTTTATCACGTGACTGTGATAGCTATTAACAGACAGATCGTGTCATGATTTCAGTTTGCATTTTGCAAAACAAAACATGAGCCAGCTATATTACAAATCATAACTTAAATGCTGTTGTATTAAGATGTGTCTGCGAAATAACACTCACCATGGAGACTCCGTCACGTTTTCTGATCGTTAAACTACATTTTTCTTTGTTTCAAGCTGGCTCTGCCGAAACTAAATGTTAGAACCTATGGTTCATCCTTCGTGCCAAACTATTAACATATCACTTATCCATATAAATTATCTAAGAAGTTTAATAAATTTAATGTGCTTAGGCCAATACTCTTATCAACTATTACTATTTCTGCTGCAATAGCCACCTTAAACGGGCACCATACCATTTAATAAATTAATGTATTGATGAATAAAGCTTACTTATTAGTTTGCGAGAGATTAAGAAAAAGATAGAAAATAATACTTTGTTGAAGTGAAAAATAGCGCTAAAGTAGCCCTATGTTATAGTAAGCTGTAAAAATATATGGCTACATTTATTTTGTTGTTCAACTATCATGATTTGAAATAAGCCATGACTGGTGACGATGTATTTGATATGTACATAAGTGACATACTTTTTTAATTTATTTGTTATAATAATTAAAAAAAAACACTTTCTTAATGCCTTTGCTGAAACCGATGACTTTTACCTGACTTTGTCGTGAACAAAAGCATGCTTAATATTTCAAAAAAGAATAACAATTTTCAGCCATTAATTTGCAATCTGTTCAGGCAGTCCCGCCAACGCCATAATTTGACACGTTATTTACAGCTGAAATATAAATCACAATTCTCCCAAATAGGATATGCAGTATAAGCGCGAATATCGCACTAAAAATTACAAAATAAACCGAAAGCAAAATCATCAGACGCTGATTACATGCGTTAAAAAAAAACTCACCAAGGACTGCGATGACAAATAATCCAGCCGCCATTTTCAACTAAATGTTTCCAGCAGAGGTTGGGTTAAAGAGAGATAATAATTTGTGGTCGCCAATAGATAAGTATTTAGGACAGCGGCAACCGATGTCTCTTTTGTGAATGGGTCATCAAGAACACTGCTTATATCTGCACAACTATTGCACTGACCTTAAAGTTCTGATTTCGCAAGAGCTGTTCCCTGGACAATGCATTCACAATGCTTGATTTTAGTTAACTGTGGTAAAGCCATAACACTTCTTAAATGTTCAAAATTATATTTCATAGAAGGCAGGCCAAAACAATAGCGACAGATCCATTTTTTAACGCTAACAATTTAACACATTTATAGAAGATAACAAGTGAGCTTTTCGCTTTTACGCTCATATGGGGGGTACAAGGTGAATTTATATCACATTCCTTGTTTTATATGGCTTGAAGTCACACAGGGTACCACAACAGATGAATGGCACAATATATCGCCATTCACGAGAAACTACCAACACTCAATTTTCTTAAGGCAGGCATACTCGCCAATAGTAGTCTTGAACTACAATCAAAGCGCTTGTGTAAAAACAACCGTAAAAATATTCGTATTAGTAAATCAATTGTACAACGCATTGGAATTGAAAAGCGGGCAAGTCTGCAGTTGCAAATAAACACCTGTCCTAAAATATAGATAAGGGCAATTGCTACATCAGAGTCAATAACATTCGATAGTAACCATTTTAGAAAACATTCAATACGTTCTACATGCTTTTGCTTGTTTACTAAATGCTTTGTTTAAAATAAAATGCTCATACATGCTAGCTAACACGACCAAAACAAACGGAGAAATTAACCACCCCCTAGTACGCCGCTGTGATCTGAATCCGAACAGATTGCTCCATTCCTCTTCGAACGCGTCTGGAACCATTATCCTGAGATGCTGAGTTGATATGAATGACCTCTGACATTATATAATCTCGTTCAGAGCCGCAGATGGCAGTAAGGCCCTGCGCGGGATATCGCTAATATCTCGGCATAGTTGATTATGCGTTGTTCATTCATAAATCTGCAATTCATGCATACAAGAATTACACAATATAATGAACTTCCGGTTTAAACAGATAAAATATTAATAGATAAAAATATTAATAGATAAAAATATTAATATTAAAATTTCAAGCATACCTTGTCACAACTGACGTATCTAGTCTCCTTATGCATGCATATTAATTCTGTACACACACTTGTTCTTCATGGGCATGAGTAACGGATCACAAGTTGTCACGGTCATGCAGGGTCAATCATGCGTGCTTCCGAAATTCGGCTGTCGCAATCGACACCGCCCAAAAGGTCTTGACTTAATTAATAATTACATGCAATAGATAAAAATTAACAATAAATACCTATATAAAAACGGAAGTAATTATCTTTTAAAGGTGTGGTTAAAATTTGTTAAAACAACACAATATTATAGGAAAAGAGTTTTATCAGAATGACATTGTAACTGCAGATAATTCAATTTAAAATGAAACATCTTCAAACAGACAAGAATATGAGGATAAATGCACTAGAACAGTACTTTAAATATTTGATAGGATATAGAAAACATTAAATAGTTAGATTTGAATTCCTTTTGTGTACATTTGTGTTTTTCTTTAGGTAGGCGGAGACTACTTTATCAGCGGCCGACAGCAGACTTGATGTTAAAAAAACTTTGTAAAATATAAATAGTTTAAATTCCAACAATATTCAAACACACATCATGCTGATCAATTCCGAAATAATTCAACATTTTGAAGAGTATAGTCTCATAGACCTTACAATGGTTTTAGATATTACATGAAAAAGGTGACTTAAAACCATAATTTGGACAGTCACTGTTTGGAATTCTGTATCTTCATCCCTTCAGCCCTAAATAAGTGGGCCAACTTGTCCTTTACGTAAGTATAACTACAGGACGTGCCTCCGTCCATTAGGCGACAAATCCTCTGCCTATTAAATCATTATCTTGAATCTCGTTGCTTATAATTGCTCCATTATTTGTTTTGATGGTGCATATGTTTTTGTTGTTTGTTTTTTTTTTGTCATTATTTTATTTTCTGCTAAACTTTAATTATTTTTCGTGTTTAATTCAACTTGTTAAATATTTTTTAGCAATACATGAACAAAACCGTTGGCCATAACCAACTCGTCTGTCTCTAGATTGAAATTTACTGGTACGGAAATTCCGGTAAGGTAAGTGACGTCATTGGGGGAAATGACGTCACGTTAACAGGCATATTCGACTGGATAAATAACAAGTGGATTTTTGAAAATAACCACTGAGTGTTACTTTATGAATTCACGTCAAGTTTAGTCATTAATTTTGGATATTCAGCTACATTTATTGTTATGTTGTTTGTAGATTTTATTCTTTGTCGTCTTTTTATTGCATCATAATCTTCTCCTTTATCATAATTGTTAATATATTTACTTTCGATACAGGTGCACGTTGATGGGAAATTTTTTATTTATGCCGTTTATCTTTGAGAAAAAGGCCTTACACTTCATGAAGGTTGCCGCGCTCCGAATTACAAGTTTAAACAATGCAGTAAGTCAATTTGCTTACTGACCGTTACAAGGTGGCAACTATTAGTTTTTTTCTCTATGTGCGCAAATCCTCGTCTTCGTGTTTTGTTAATTTCCATTCGGCTTGTGTGTCTGTGCGTGTGTGTGTGTGCTTTTGACTTGTAGTATTTTTAAATTTTAATATAGTGGTTATTCCCATAGGGCCATTTTATAATTCCCATTTCACAGATTGCTTGTAGAAACCTGAAGATAAGGGGGACTCAAAAGCAATTCCTTAATATCTACGATTATGTTTCAAATATACTCAATTTTTAGCAATGCAAATCTGCATTTTCATCTTACTTATATCATTTTCTTTGTTTACCCTTTACATGGTAATGCACGCCAGAAATATAAACTCTGAACCTTCAACTAAAATCTTGAAAACGTCTTGGTGCAATGTGATGTCCGTAATTTAAGGCAAAATTTCGGAACAAAGATGTCACACAGGTTTAGTTAGTGACATTTTAAAGATAAGTTCATATATGGCGTGGACACTTTTATTTGAAACACGTACGGTAGCAGTGGCCAGGTGGCTTTAAAATAGACCAAAAGGTCACAAAACTTTTAATCTCGGTACACATTTTATTTCCAAGGCTCTCTTTGCCAAAATTGAATGTTGATCTAGCCTTGACTGATCACCTGGTTTTGGACACAAAGGCATTACGCCGTATTCATCGTGTCCTGTCTCGGACATGCTCGACTAACACATTGTAAGCTATTTACCGTTAGATCCTAATAATTCATTTATCTGTTCGCCCTAATCAAACGCTAAGATGTCTTTTATCAACTGAAAAGCCTGATTCATCTGCTAACGCTAAAATATCAGTTGTATGATTTTATGGCACCGCATCAATAAAACGGGGTGTCAGATTATTAAGAGATTGCGAAAAACGAATTTGTCTGCTATTGTGTGCTACACTTAATTTTCATCAGCGCATTTTGGAAATTTAAAAACTAAGTATTCGCGTAATGCTCAATTTGTTAGAAAAAGTCCAAAGTAACAACATACTGATGTAGCTGTCAACCTATTGGAATGACAATCAAATGGCTCGTGGGAACTATTTTCGATTTTCGATATCATTGATAATTATGCTAAGTGCCATTCGTAAAACCTAGACAATTTACATTTCATAAATAGCTCCGGCAAGATGGCAGCTAGAATTAGAGACATTGTTGCACAGCCTGTTGTTAAGTGGCAAACATTTAGCAATGTATATCAAACAATGAAAGGGATGAGCATGACAGACAGAGAGAGAGAGAGAGAGAGAGAGAGAGAGAGAGAGAGAGAGAGAGAGAAGAAGGAGAGAGAGAGACTTTAGCCCTGATTTAAGCTGAAAACTTGCGTTAAATGAGCAACTTGTGTAAATAAAGATGTAGGAAGACAGACGCACGTACTGAGAATTCTGTTGAATTCATACTATTACATTTGAGATCCTATTCCGTAAGGAAAGAGCAGAAGATAAGCTAAATGCTATTTTGACTCAGCTCAATGCAATCAAGACGTAGGTGGTGGTGTTAATCGGTTTTACCCAACACTTTACTACGACGCATAACAATTAGTCGATATGGGGTTTTCTGCTTCCGCAGTGTAAATAGTTCTGAATTTGTGTAAAAATAAAATGTATCGTACGAGCTCCACTTAAATTATAGAATATCTGGCAAAATGTTAATAACAGGGATATAAAATGCTACTTCATTCTTTGATGCCTATTATATACATTTATCATATCGAGTAAAGAGAAGAACTTTTTTGTGCGGATTCTTCCAAACCGAATTACACATGTCAAGGCCCACTGTTCATACTATCAAAAGATGGTGTATTGTAAATGAAAAATAGCTGATGTTTTAGTTATGTGATAAATAGAATCTGATGTTCGTGTTCATAAGATACTCGTGTAGGAGATGACCACAACATTGGTAAGTTTATTTCTGTCCAGAGGACATCATCAGCTGAATTTGTTCTCGCTTACGACTATAACTCTGTATCACGCTTTGTTGTTGACCAGCTGAACAAGTAAAGTGACCATTGCCCTATGTTTTCATTGAAATGCAAACCTAAGCCTGTGACTGATTTCGGCCATACATGAACAATTTAAAGATAAATGGAATAATTAACAACAAAACAGCTGTTATAGCTCAAACGCCACTTCGAGACACTTGCAGAGAACACACGTGGCACGATAGCATATCCATTAATAACATAGTCGAAGAACTTACTCGTTCTATTAAGGAGGCAGTTGACCCTTCGTTCTTAATATATCCCACGTACAATGAATAATAAATGTTTAAAGATTTATCCGTTTTGATGCACAAAGAATGGCTAGATAAAGAATGTGTGCTATATAACCCTTAGTACCTTGTTGCTGTACATTTGCACTATCGTGATTATAGCGATTATGTGTATGTACTATCAAGCAGGTTTATGAAACAGTGATGAAAAGTTTTTGTAAAAGCACAAACTTATGGAAATCCAGAAATTGAACAAGTGTTAAACTTAAGAAGTTTAAAGTATTTTAAAATGAAATATCCTGATACGAAAATATGAAAAATTACTATGAGCATTACAATTTGCAAAAGTTCGGAAATGCACAGAACAGAGATATTCACGTGCAAGCCGAATGTAAAAGTAAAATTAAATCTGTTATTGGCATAGCATCAGACATTTGCCTGTGTTCATAACAAAAATTAGAATAGTCACGCATGATATACATACTGGACTATTGTCCAGAATCCTCTTACCTAGAAATGAAAGGACATGTGTATGCTGTAATAAAATTGATGTAGAAAATATACACCTGTTACTTAAAAGAAACTCAATTATAAATTGAACTTTATTGGTTTTGCTTTGCCAGTCCATTTTTTTTAATAAATATCGCACCATAACCTGGAAAAGGCCAATCAAGTAATTCGTGTTAGCAATTATGTTTATAATCATACAGAAGTAAAATAATGTACATAAAATCTTACAAGATAATATATATCAAAAGTACAACATAAATAAGTTCTGTTTGCAAAAATTATACAAAAACTGTGTGTTCCCATTTTCATAAAGGAAATAATGAACAATACATAAATCGAATAAGACATTGAAGTTTCTCAAACATGACACTATTCTAAGCACTGTAAAGAAATATAGAGCAACTTAATACTCACAAATATAAACATATTATTAGTTCAATCAAAACGTTAACTTAAAGGCTCTAGTTTCACTTGTACACTTTATTAGACTGGTGCGCATGTGCACCAGTCTTAAGTAACGATGCTGTATTCAAGTAGTTGTGCGGCATAAGAAGTAGTGCGTTTTTAGAAAACACAAATATTACGAAGGAATGCGAACATTTGTAAGGAAATGCGACAAATATAAATAAGGAAACAATGTAATGTTGTTCGAACAAATATCGTTTCTGCTCAGCTTTCAAGGACCGTAAGTAAGTTGGCAAATATTTTTGTTAATGCATTGTTACGATCGACGTTAAAATTAGGATTGTAACTGTTTCAGTCTCTTAAGTTACGTGGGCCTTGTGCATTTTTATTGTTGACACTACTTCAGTTGTGGCGGAAGCTGATCATAACTGCATTAGAACTAGAAGGTTTTTTATTGTTCACTTTAGATAATCCTTTTTCGTAACGTTTGTGGTGTGGTGTTTGTTTAATAAGCTAACTGACTTCGGCATTTTTTGTCTTAAAATCTAGACCTAAATACAGGAGGCTACGATTATAAACAAATCAGTCACGAGACCAAAATTGCGGGAAAATCTGGCGTGGGTTGCCATTTTTGTAAGCTTCTGTGGATTGAGATTTTCCTAAGCAATATTAAGGTAGCAGTAACAACCATTGGTGGAATGCAGTTTTCTGGTATGCTTTCATGTTTTACTTGAAAGAAAATGTCCGGCTTTAAACTGACTCCTCCTTCTAGCATTATTATTATTCATTTCCTACTGCATATGTACATATATGTTACAATACTGATGACCGCAACCGTTCACGTAACCTTCATGCTGTGCTACTGGTGACAATCACAGTACTTCTACTGTATGAACACCACGGTACTGTATACTCAGGGATTTCAATAGCTTTCACTTTTGTTGAGAATTTCTTTGACAATTTTTAAGGGGTCATGATCAGATTGACACAAGTCAAATCATGTGTTCACGAACTTAACTAATTGTAACATTGCTTTAACTTCATTTCCATATATTTACATGGGTCTAATTAGTATTTACTTCATTTTTAAATGCTATACATACTACATTTATGGTTATTCTTGCAAAATTTGACCACTTATCCTGCGCTTCTGCATCAAAATGACACCAATCTAAGATTTAGGTGAGGTCAAAACTGGAAAACCTGAATATACTGAAATATTTGCTAATGTTGTTGATAGTGATTGTCACTTACAAACGAAAAGAACATACACATAGTTTCATATGTTTCGAGTAATGATATCTGTGCAGGAAAAGTTTGATTCTTTTGTTCTTCGCCACCTCTCTTTTGTTCATCTTCAAATGTTTTTCAAAGTTTTGTTCATTAAATTTTTATATGAAAACTACTTATTGTTATTCATTGCTCCCCTATGACAGCCAATGTAAGACCATCAGCAGCAATCTTTACAATTCCTTAATGTGCATTTCGCCGTTCAAGACATCTTGATTACTCCCTTTAACCGGCGCGCCAGTCTTCCAACAAGGGGGAACTGGGCACAGCGAGGTTCATGAACAGTTAATAAGTGGAATAGGCTCAACCTCTGTGTCAATCTGCGAAGTATCCTCCTCTTTCACCAGAATGTTATCCATC
The DNA here is from genome assembly GCA_007844125.1 of Sinonovacula constricta. Taxonomy (NCBI): domain Eukaryota; kingdom Metazoa; phylum Mollusca; class Bivalvia; order Cardiida; family Solecurtidae; genus Sinonovacula; species Sinonovacula constricta. The sequence continues at coordinate 16,069,939 of CM017565.1, forward strand.
TACTGAAATGACCAAACCAGGAACTTAACCATAAAACTAAAATTCGGTGGAAAGGCGATCTGGCTACTTTACAAGAACTTAATATTCTCATTTGTATGGGGCAATAATAGTTACCACATGTCATTACGGGTCATGAGATAAATAAATTAAAATCAACTAATTGTTTTAAAAACACATACATTGCTTACAAAAACAATTTGTATTTGATGTGTTAACTTCAACATCATTAATAAGGGTTTATTGTTCGTCCACGTTTTGTACTAAATATAACCTAGTATATATAGGTAATATTCAGTTTACAAGAAAATAAATTGTCGTATTAAACGTAACAGAATCACGGCGAATATCGATCTCTGGGTTTCACTAATCTCCATTTCCCTCTCTTGCGTGGAAACCGGAGTCAGAATCTGAGTCGGATCTGACAGGTTTTTCATAGTTAGAATCCAATTCAGACACTGATGCGGAACTGACAGGGTTTTCATTGTTAGTCTCCAATTCAAATTCTAACGCGGAACATAAAGGGTTTTCATTGTTGGACTCCAATTCAGACACTGATGCGGAACTGACTGTTTTTTGTTGTAAGACTCCAATTCAAATTCTGAAGCGGAACTTACAGGGTTTTCATTGTTGGACTCCAATTCAAATTCTAAAGCGGAACATAAAGGGTTTTCATTGTTGGACTCCAATTCAAATTCTGAAGCGGAACTTACAGGGTTTTCATTGTTAGACACCAATTCAAATTCTGAAGCGGGACTGGCAGGTTTTTCATTGTTGGACTTCAATTCAGAATCTGAAGCGAAACTGACAGGTTTTATTGTTGGACACCAATTCGTAATTGTGGTCGAAATTGAACTAGTTGTGGTTTGTGTTTCCTGAATTTTTATTTTACGAATTATGTCGGTTCTACTTCTAGATATGAGCCTGTCAAACCGAGACCTAGTTTTTTTTATTTGCCTTTGGAGGTTAACATTTCCAAACCAACGACGTAACTTCGACACTATGAACATTTAATCTTTTATTCACAACATTTTGATCTCAAAACAGTTAGCTAAAATCATTATTTGCAAACTCATACTCCACGTATCAAGCCTTTTTGTGTGGATAAAGGTACTGTCTTCTGGCTCCTTTGACTTTCCTCTTGTGAAAAAGTTCTTGTACGAGACATACAGGATCCGTGGATTCTTCATTTCTTGAATAGATTCCTTTTATTTAAAATCGAGATAAAGACAATGTCTTGTCGGAATACGGGGTAGATGGTTAGCATTCCTATGTTATGAACACAGTCGGTATTGTATTTCAATGTCATATGATTTCGACACCAATATTGCGTTTTTGCCATAAAAGTCATGTTTGTAATATTTCAAAAGATGAATTAGCGTATAACTCTGATTGTTGAACAATAATTTCTTTGAGCTTGATTTCTATTGCAGTATGCAATTACTTCTTTCTATCGCTTCTTGACATGACACAACCCGCTGCCTACTCTCACCTGCGTCGAGAATAAAAGTTTCATACTGTGACTTATGAAACTGCATTTCTTTGGTTTAAGACGGAGGTTTACTTCTTGTATTTTCGGAAAATACACTATAGATTTACCAACGATTCAGAGAACGTTATCTCAAACACAATAATATCTAAATAGACTAAGTATTTTTCTAACGCCATTGATCCAAATACTTTTATCGTTATAGTTTTAAACGATCCAGAACTTCTGCAATGCCCTATGGGCATTACTTGATATTGTAAATGGTCTTTTCCAAGAACGGTGTATGCACTTTTCATACGATCATCTCTTTATTTAATTTTACCTGAAATAATTCTTGGGAAAGGTCTAAACAGGAAAAATACATATTTCCAGACAATGACTTTGGTTTCGTCACACGGATTTTATAGGCTTCCCTTACTGTCGCTTGATTAAGATTTCTGTAGTCCAAACAAAACCTTTTCCGTCATCTTTTTCTTAACTAGACAGATAGGTGAGTTCCATGGACCATCGCTAAATTCAATAATCCTTTGTTCTAACATTTTTTCAGCTTCAGTATAACCTTTGTCACGAAGGAAAATGGGGAATAGAAAGAACGAGAATAGATTTATTTGTTGGTGTGTGGATATGGTGTTCCCCCACACTAGATGTATTTTTGATGTGTGGATATGGTGTTCCCCCACACTAGATGTATTTTTGATGTGTGGATATGGTGTTCCCCCACACTGCATAAACTCAGTTGTTATTCTGGTCCAAGGAGAATACGACTTAAGGAAACCAGTCCGTCTTTAAGCAGTTCGATTTCTGCAATGGATCGGCCACTTAGACGTGACTTTATCGTACATTGATGATTGTTAGGGAATTGTTTTGGGAACCTAAATTACCCTCATGTGTAAATTGAATACTGTCATTTCTCATAAACATTCTCTGTTAATTGAATCGTAGCGGGAAACTTATTAAATTTAGAATTGTTACAATAGTTACCCCGAGATTTATTGCAGAAGAAAGAACATACACCCTCGAGTTTTTTCACAAGCAATCTAGGGAGCAATATCCTTTTCTAAAAATGTTCTTTCATGATCTATGTATTTGGTTTAAAAATACACAAATACACATAGTAAAAAGTATAAAATACATTTTTCTGATGTCACCATTATTTTTTTAATTGAAGTTCATGCCAATATCGAAAAATTCAAGTCAATCTTTCCAACTTTAGTCAATTCAGTGGTATCAGCCCTTCTTCAATATAACTCAGACTTCTGTAATTGACTTTCTTAATATCTTAGTGTGTTTTTTTCACATAACACTGACACAATGTACAGAAATAAGCAAAGATTTTGCAGATACATTATTCGATTTAATAGGCAGGAAAAAAACAAATTGTTTGCATGGCCTGTTTTCTTAGGATCATACTGTGTGTAAATTATTGCATTATTGTCAACGTAGTCAGCGTCTTTTTCGGATGGAATGTTGGTGTTGTTTTCTTCTGTACTATTGCCAGTTATTATTGAAGCATCCGGGACTTTGATGCTATCTTCGAGTTTCTCACTCTTTTGGACTGCGAGATTTTACTGTTTCTTGTATTTTCTTGCTTTAGAATAGTTTCTCTTAGTGTTTTCCTGTTGACAACCGTAGCATTTACTGTCTCGTGAATGCTTGTGCATTGATCTCAGGTCTTTATTCAAACCTTGCATGTCTTATTTGCTATTAAATTGTTCATAAGTCCGAACCCGTTCTATCTGCATGGGTTCTTAGGAAAGGTCAGTGGCCTTTTGGCTAGGCCTGTATGTACTCATGAGAGCCTCATATTGAACATCTAAATGAAAGGCTCCGACAAATGCTTTGGAGGGGTCGGGGTTAAAATGTAAATGTTGGTGCATCTCAAAATTACCCTGAGATGAATTGGCCAACAAGGGGTATCTTAACTATTTGTAATTGTACTTTAGGATATACATTCTGGGAAAAATGATGGAGATTGTGACCTAAATCAGAGACTGTTTTATTGTCCCTGTTTCGACGATTGCGAAACTCACGACTATAGGCCAGCTCTGTCTAAGCCGTGGAAAACCTTAAATTAATGCTAATTTGAAGTCGGTAGTTCACTTTGTTTGACAGGTGTACCATTTATCGTGTGATTCAGAGAATGTGAGCTATGGAAGTTTTTTTACATTTAAAATCACATTTGGGAAAGTAATAGGAGAGTTAGGAGTGAAGGTAGCAGGAGGGGAATTCTTGGTGAAAGATTGTTGAAACAAGACTTGGTGAACTGAAAAGAACATGTAGATAATAAGTTTGGCCTCTGTCTGTTTAGTACGAAGAGACCCTAGGCCGCCATGTGTATACCGGTGCACTCGCAACGAATGTCTGTGATACTGGCAGATTAGGTGTAACTTGTAGGATGGGTACGGATGACATCTGTGGCAGTGTTGACACAAAATGATCAAAATGTACAGTGCTGCTTAGTGGATTTGTCTTTGGTAAAGGCAGTTGTGGAGTAATTGGTATCTCAGAACAGGTATTCCCCATGATTCCTTTACATTAACCAAGAAATAAATCCTCCAACAATACATACTATTATACCAATTTACCAATAAATGTTTTGTTAAAAGCAGAACACTGACAATTGGAAAAACAACACAAATATGCGACGTTTTAATAAATTAAGACTTTCAACTCAAACCCTTTTGTGTGCTTATTAGCTTCAGGAAAATATTAGCACATATATTTACATCTGAACTTCCTCCAGAAAAGGCATGAAGAGTAATTGTAACAGTGACAAAAACACAAAGACGAGACATTACACACAAAATGAAAAACCAACAGATGCCGCCATGGAACGGTCAGTCAGCAAAAGGACCGACAAGGGTGCTTAAATGTGGTTTGTGGAGCGCTCCAATCTCGCATTTCCTGAAAGTTTTTCTATCAAACAAGCAGTGTAAATAAAATACACCATCAAAGTGAGACAACTAACAGCAAGCACCTGCACCGGGAGTTAAACCATTGAAATTTAAAAGCAATCCAAACTAACAAAACAAAATGTAGTTTTAGTATTATGACGAGATAATAGGTAATGACATCTAAATATTTTGTAATAATAGGCCGAGGATTTATCCTTAATTGGCATAGTAAAGGCAGACAAATCCCGAAGTTATACCTAATGTGCAATCTCACATAAAGGGTATGGTGGCTGATTTAGTTCTCTCACCTACATAGGACACGACTGGAGACATGAAGTGACAGAATTCCAACCGAATTGTCTTATTACGGCTTTAAGTGACCGTTTTCATGTAGTCTCAACGAATTCTCCGATCATCTCCTAAATCGCAACCTATCCGAAATATCAACCTATCGTTAATCTCTACTTATTCTAAATTTCTACCTATACTGGTCATGGCACCATATATGTTTTAGTCCCCGTTTACTGATGATGCTATTGCATGAAATTGTACATCTTAACGTGGTTTTATACTGTTACGCATACTTTTAAATAATAGTTGTATTGTGGCATACTGGCTATCATACCTTCAGAATACAGGTAAAGGAAAAGGGAACAATACGAACAAATAGGTAAAAATTAAAAGTTGTTTATTTCTGTTAAAGCTCCAAGCATTCTAATTATTTTACAGGTAAAAACCTTATGAAATATATCTGGAAAAACGAATAACGTAACCACCAACAACAACAACTAGGGACGTGTTTGTTTGAATTTACTGAGGTTGGAACAGGGTTTCGTCTAGAGGACGTAATGCGTTGCTAACCCTGAGTAACATCTCTCAGGTCCTTATATAGTGTCTTTAATGATCACATGACTAGATCTTACTGGCGACACGCTGGAATATACATGAAATGCTCACATAGGCACTTAGTTTCCTTTATATTCACGACGATCGTTTGAGTACCGCTATACACATAAAAATACATAAAGGTAAACCGCGCGCCATCTTGCCTTCAACGGAAGTGACTTGACTGGTTTTCAATTTATACTAGAGCCCAGCTTCGCTAGTTTTCAATTTGTACAAGAGACCGACTTCGCTATTTTCATCTGCAAGAGGTCGAACATATCCAGCTATTTTGTTTTCAAACGTGGTGACAAAAATCAATATGAAAAAGTGGTATGGATTATTTTAAATAAACACTTTGCTTTTTTTTTCAATTTGAAATATATCTAACCATAAAACTATCAACGCAACATCATGCCCATTTGTTCTTCTGTCTTGGCAAAACTTGATTTTTGTTTTAACTCAATGAAACTACCGAGTAATTAATACTACAGACCGAGAAATAAACTATCCATTAATGGAAACACTCGGATTTTAGGACTAAAACCGTTTGCACTCATTCATTATATGCGTTCATAGTTTCAATTTAACCATATAAGCTTTTTTATAAGATCTATAAACTTGATTCGAACGTTCGAACCTTCGTATAAAATTATCCGAACATTCGAATGCTTCAATGAGTGAATATTAAATCCTCCAAAAAAGAATAAATAATAAGTTTATTTATAATATTATAACAAAGGAAATCCACATACGTATCTAAGTACCAGTAAATGTGTTGGTTCAGACACAGGTCACAATTGTAGAACCACCAACCATCCACCTATTATTAGTTTTGTTATTAAATACACGACAGTGGTACAACTATGGCCTGTATGGTGATGTTCTGCTATTTTAGTTAAGGAAGACTCAAGACAAAGTCATTCGCTCAGACTTAACCCAGGGACTCCAGTCCATGTGTTGAGAGTCAATCAGTCTGATGCGTTACAAGCCCGTGACTCTAATCGGCCATTATCGCCCCTTCTTAATATCAGTACATCTAGCAGATATACGCATTATAAATACGTCATGATCTTACCCAGAATTGAATGATGATTTCGAAACTGTTCTAAACAACACAATTTCCATTCAGCCAGGGCTAGTTAATATTCCAACCAGTCAAGAAAAAAGATGAATCAGATATAAAACAGATATTGCAAATGGAAATCCCAATTCCATGGCATTTATTTTTATATGTGACACACTTTTCTAATGTATTTTATAATTTTCAGAATTTCTTAGAACGGTATAAGGTAAAATAACTTTTCTCTGATTTTGGGAGTTAGGGAAAAGGGAGAATAGGCAGATAATACATGAAAAGCATTCTTGTCAGGCTCAATAAAAGTAAATATATATAAATATAATAAAGATATCTACACCTTTTACCTAGAATCCCAATCATAGATGCGGCTCATAGGACTTTTCACATATTCTCATTGTGTTTTATGCATGTGCAGTAGCTTAATTTTAAGTTGCTTTATCACACCTTTGCATTGCAGAGTTATAATTACATTTATGTTATTCCACCTATTGCTTTTATTTCTTTAAAAGCAGTTGATTTATTAAATTTATAAACGTTTCAATAACAAAATTTCCTTTATTAAAATGTTGGTTTTGGTTTGTTTGTTACATTGCAGAGACCCATTATGATCATTATACCAACGTCCGGCTTTTTGGTGGAGGAAAACTCCAGACAAATGTCTCGGTAAAAGCGCAAGTCAGATAGAAGACCTTCCCATATTTAGTCCCCGAACAGGACTCGAACCCACGCGGTGAGATTCTAAGCAGTCAGAGGAGTTACAAATCGGCGACTCTACCTCTTTGCCACGGGCGCCCCCTTAGAATGTTGGTTCTAAAGAAATGCTGTTGATTGTTTCATCTAAAATATCATTAAAGGGATTGTTTTGTTTTTATACCACTATTGCCATATTGAAGATATATATAACTCCTAATACTAATGTAAGAAGCAGAAGTTTCTAGACAAATGTCTGGTTCGAACCACGAGCACATTGCTAGAAAAAAAAACACGCATTAAAGATTGTCCTATAAGGCATCGAAATACGCGGTATGTATCATTTAATATCAAATGAATATGCATGTTTAAAACAAAAGTTATTCTATTATTTCCTTATGCTTTATAATGTGTGCCTTTTACATACCAATTGTACCCCACAACCATGAACTGCTGATGGCATATGCGGTATAAATTGTATGCTTTTTATCCCTTGCTAGTACAGTCCCTACTAGTACATGCTGTCAGTATTTATCACATTTCAGTTTTTCAGTGCATTTACATATCACTACTTATGTACATACAAAAATAATTGTAGTTTTGAGTTCCTTAAAAAGAGTAACATGTAACATATTTTATCAAATCATGTCTTGTGAAAAACCTCATTTCCCTTTAAACCAAAATTAAGTTGATTTCTAATTACTTGGCAGTTTACAAATATAGTAATGGCTCCCATCCCTAGGTATTTATATTGTTAGGTAACTTTCCAGTTAAAATGACGTACTTAGCAATGTGACTGTGCTAATTTTACGTTAAAGGACAACATCTTATGATCGGAAAATAGACAGATATAGTTGTCTGTCATCGTCAACAAACTAAGTAGACAATTTTCTAGTACAGCAATTGTTTTGGCTATGAAACAGGAATGTAATTGTTTAAATGTTAAAACTTCCAGGAACAAAAATGCTGGGAAAAATTTGCTCGTGTGTACCTGGAAGTTGAGTGGCAGCAAACCTGTAACCCAGCCTACCCTGGACCATCAGCTGAATAGTTTTAGTTTATTTATTTTGCAAAAGGCAATATTGCCTATGTGCATAAATATATATTCATACAATAAGCAATATAAACATGAATATGCCGAAACTATGTAAATCAGGAAATGGGTAATTGTAATATCGTCTTATTTTCAGACCATTCCTATGCCCCATACAATGAATATAATGTAATGAATCAGAAGGTTAAAACAGCATGTCTCTGGACAATATTAAGAATCACAAAACTTACTCAAAACTACAGAAAACGGAAGGAAAAGCAGTGGATGTCGTTTCAGACAAGAGAATGTATTGTGTCATATCTGCTTGGTTTTGATGAAATGTGCTGTGAACGATTCAAACATTCCCTTGCTTCTAAAGTACCGTGTCGCATTAACAGTGATGCAGTAGAGAACATCTCACAGGACCCAGACAACCTGACATACTGCAGATCGATCAACGCTATTATCCTTGGTCATGATCATGCCGGTAGGGGGCTGTAGAATCCTCCGGCTGCCGCTGCATGTAGCGGGGTAAGAACCCTCCAAAGGTAGCCGATATGTTTGCCGTGGGTGGCGACCCATCGTCTCTCTGATGACGGGGTCCTGATTGTTGATGTTAGTGAAGACTAGTCTGTAATGTTAACACTGAACAATACACCGTTTCAGCCCTGATTTATGGAGTAGACGGGAGGCAATACTATATCATTTAACCAATTTTAACTGACCATCACCGTGATAAAATTGTATTGACTTTTACTTTAATAATAGCAATTAACTGATGTGTTTATTCACTTTTCTTTTCAATTCATAAACACGTGCTACAATAAAAATTTGATTTAAATGCTTTATATTAACGCTAATTTATTTTTGGTCTGATAAAGCATCTGCGGCTGCTACTATCCCCATTTTAAGGTGGGTGCCATATTCTTATGACGTTTCGGTGTAACCCACTACGTCCTCCTATTGTGTGTTTGACAGGATGTGGTAAGGTTCAAGCCTATGCTATCAGTTTCATTTCATAAATGCAGTGCTATCATTATTAGTGTAAGACACAGCAAAACATAAAATAAAATTGATTTAAACATCTTATAAAATACCATAAACAAATTTAATTCAATACAAAAAAATCTACGCATAAAAATGATAATCTGCAGGTATTTAACGTTATTGTCACATATGAAAGCGACTTTATAACATACAGATAGTTCTTTCCTTTCTTATGCCCTCCATCCCCCTCCCCCACCCCCATTCAGTCTTTATGTGAACGAGGTTTGTCTTTGCTAAAATTCGACATTTTTATGAAATTGTACAGAACTGGTTCCAAGCCAAGCTGCGCATATCGTTAGAACATCATGACCAACTTTTAGTTTTAAATGAGATGTGACCCCATTTTTTAGTTATTTTTATCTTTGAATTTCTGACAAATCATTTTGTCTTACTAAAATCAAACTTGTATGAAATGTCCAGACATTGTGACATTACCTGAGACGTAGCCGTATATGTGGGGTTTCATCCTTCTGTATAATAGTTTTATATTTATTTTCCCATTGTTAAAACGCACATGCAACAGCACGACCAGTTTCTAAACAACAGCATTTCTATTCCCACATAAATACCCAAATGCTTTGGAGCTATAGATGTGTTTGAAAAGAAAACATCACCAAGGTCCCCAGCTTCAAACGTATAAAGTGGTTTCTCTATTGTCTGTAGACAATTATAATTATAAATGTCGGCATCAAAGTAACTTGCGAATAGTCTTACAATCTTTGCATTGCCGATATCATAGAGAGGTTTATTTAGAGATTGCAAGAAGACAATGTTATCCTCACTGGGATTGTCTTGTTTGATTTCTTTTACTGCCCTCTGTGCAGGCTCATTTTAACAACAATTTCTTTTCTTTTTAAAATAATTATGCGAGGACAAAAAAAGTGGATAAAGAAGTCTGCATGGAAAAACATTGTCCACAATCCAAATAAAATTCAACTTAAATGGGTGGAAGCTGAAACAAATCTAGTACAAAGTAGTACCTGCATACAGGCAAACACTTTACTTGATGCCTTTAAATACCGACGTACAATGTACATATTCTACCGTTTCTAATAGCCTTTTGCTTACTATTGTCACTTCATCTATGATAAGAAAAGAAGTCCGTATTATTATACTGGCTGTAAAAAATAAAATGTTAATCTATTTGAAGAAGTCTTGCCAGTTCTTTCGCTATTAAATTACATCACAACTCTTGTTTTGTGTCTATGTTATTTATTTTAAAAAACAATTACCCCAAATTTACGGCAAAATTTGTATATCTCAATTCAAGACGTGGCGGACCTGTTGCTAAATGTGTGGGTAATCAAATACGACCCTCTATCGACGAAACAACAATAAACTTAATGTAGAAACGACCTATTGCTTAATATTTTGATGTCATCGTCTTTCAATTTCATTTTATTTGCAAAGTCAATCTTTAATTATAACTATCAAACGTTGTCGTAACCTTAAACGGTTTGTCATGGGACGCTTTGTAATCTGGTTCTCGCAGATGACAGTAACGAAGCCGGGTACAAACTGAAAGCCAGTCAGGTCACTTCCGTTGAAGGCAAGATGGTGAGTGGTTTACTTTTAAGCATTATATATGTATAGTGAGAAGCAAAAGATTAAAGTAAATATACATGAAACGTAGTGACTATGAATGCTCACTGAAATTTGTCCATGGTGAAAGTCTGTTCAAACCCAAGACCCGGCATGAAATTTTAGCCATTGCCCAGTTCTTTATTTTGACGAATATTTTGCAAAAACAGAATATGTTCAAACAAGTTATTACTTTCGTGACAATTTAGGCACTATCCATCTTGGATAATATTGATAACTTGCTTTTCATTATAAGTTATTTACTATTGTGTAGTATTTCGGTTTTATTTTGAATTCGGTTCCATATTGAAAGACATACTAGTTTTCACTTGACAACTATTGTCTAGTTATATTTTTACGTCAGTTGTGTGTGTAATTATTCTCTCAGGAAGTGCGAAGTTTGAGCTCTTTAAAACCGGTTTAAGCACCCCAGTCGGTCCCTTTTGCCGACTGACCGTTCCAAGGCGGTAACTGTTTGGATTTGCTCTTTTTGTTTAATAACCGATCATATATTTGTTCTTACATATACATTTTGCTTGTATGTGAAAACCTTTGTCCTGTACCTTTCAAATTTTGGTATATATTGCAATGCTCATAGGATTTGGTCATATTTCCTTATTAAACACATTAGCTTATAATTACGTAACTTTGCTTTGTAACAACAGTATTCCAATCGGGATCAACGTTGTTGTTCACATTTAGGTAGACTTTACTTGTTACATTATTGAATGTTGTTTCTATGATGTTTAATATATACTCTGCTATGATGACATTCGTTCCGACAACCAATTTAATAGTATGTTACAGTAACGTCATGTAGTTGGAAGAAATTTGGCTTACTCGCTAAGTGGACCACTGCGCTAAGTGGGACTAATTCTAGAAAAACCCACTAGGTGGTCCTATTAGCGAGGCTTCATTGTATGGCATGTAAAGCTGTAAATTAAAAAATTAAGAACAGAATAAGGTTATAAACCTCACTCGACTTATATAAGAAAACCAAAAATTATATTTTTAATCCGGCAACATAAAGTTTAACTTTTGTATAATTCCGTTTATAAGTATCAATACATACGACAGGATTACAATATGTGCTCCGATAGCTCGAACTGAGCTCTTTTGCCGACTTACCGTTCCAAGGTGGTAACAGTTGTTGTTGTTGTTGTGTGTGTGTGTGTTTGTGTGTGTGTGCGTGCGTGCGTGTGTGTGTGTGTGCGTACGTGGGTGTGTGCGTGCGTGTTATGTCTCCTCTCTTTGTTTTTGTCGCTTTTGCATTTATTGTGTATGCCTTTAATTATGTCTTGTGTATGCCTTAGAATTGTAATTTAGACAGTCAATGGTGGAATTTTAAATTGATTTAAAAAATAGCTTTAAAATTAATATTTTGCTTTAAAATAAAAATATACTCTGGGAACCAAACACTCTCTTAAGCTGGGGATTCATTACATAAATATTTGAGAGTAAAGAACCGTCTCTGATGGAACCTAGATTGTCTGGTACTTTACTTTCGTATTTGCTGTCTGCTACATCTATTATTATAAGCTGCATTGTTAAAATCGACATATTCGGTTTCCTTTGTTTTTAACATGACCCCGACAAACAGCTGCGAATTGTTATAATATCTGGTACCTTTTCATAATTGCAATTTTGGGATCTCTAAAAGTTAACAAAATGAGTGTCAAAGAAACGAAATGCCCGGTTCTTATCTCTGGACACGGTCATACACAACAGCTGCGATATTCTGTTATTGTCCCCATAAAACTAGCATTCCATGAGTGGAACCGCTCTCCAGAACAGCACCAATGAACAGCTATATCTGTCATAATTGGCAGTTAATACTTTTCGACGTTGTAATCGTCTGCAGCTCAACCATGACCTCAAAGCTATGACCTTTGGGCCCGTCTATCCGCGGTCCCTAAGAAAGGTAAAGCAGAAACAGACGACTTCTTCACGCATGGCAAAGCCTTCCAGAAACGCACTGCAGAATAAACTGTATGTAATGTGGTCTTCTGGTTTTGCATGATGTGGTTTTGCATGAGTCTATCTGACACTTAGTGTATCATTTTTCAGGGATGTACGAGGTCGACTGTTAATAGTTTACGGAAACTTCTGAATAAGCAGGACATCGGTTTAAAGTTTCCAAATAATATTTATAGTACAATTATGTATGATACATGTGTATAGCATGGAAACTTTGAACCTGCACTCATTATTTTTCGAGAACTTGATCGTCAAACATCGGAGATTTTACGGTCTTACATCAACAAGCGCACGGACAACGTGGTTCCTTGACCAGTATGTAAACACTTAACCGTTAATTTAACCCAGCTAATATGCACGTGTGTCAGTTGAATGTAATAAAATAATACGATGAAGATGTATACAAACTTATGATTAAAGTTATTTATAGTTGATTTGAATGTCGAAGCAAGAAACAACGTACAAATTCTTGTATTGCTGTGGTTATTCCATAAAAACATGTATAATCAATGTTCAAAAATGATGACGCAAGAAAGAAAATACAACTACTGTTGTCTAATTGTCATTACTAGTTTAATCAATTGTTACAACTTAGTTATAATCAACAGTTTATTCAAAACTCCCACACATGTCACATAATCATCAGGGTTTACTGAAATAAAAGGTAAGAAATTATTAATATATGCAATAACATCAACGTAGTATTAAGTTGCTCCTAATTAACTGTTTTAATAGGATTCACACATTTTTAAATTACGTGACATAAATTACCCATGTATCTATGCATTCAAGTTAAGTATAACTATTGAAGTGTATAAACAGAAAAAAAATCCGATTTACAGTAAACGACAGAAAGAGTTCCAGGGGCACTCCTCTGAATGCTTAGCCTCCCACTGCCTGGGTTCGAATCCCGTCTGGGCAATGGACCTTAATGTGGGAAGGATTTCCAACTGGCCTGCGGCTCGCTAGTGGTTCTACTCAGACATTTGTCTGGGGTCTTCATCCACCAAAACAGCTGGACGCTGCTATAATGATCATAATTGGTCGCTACAATGTATCTCAAAAAAATAAAAAATAAAAGAGTTCCTAATGCCACTACAAACTAACTTAATAGTAATGCTACAATTGCCTTTACATACGTAGAACAAAGAGAACTGTTATTGCTCATTCCCTGTAGGAGTGCCCTGCAATATCTTTCGTTCCGCGTATTTCAATAGATGTTTCGTTTTCGTGATTAAATATCCGGAATAGAACAGAACCAGCTAATATAGCCGAATCGGACATACCACAGTGGTAAAAATTATACATCTGTTGACACAGGCAGTTCTTAACGCGAATTTTTATAAACTATATTTGTCATATCATTGACATATGATGACAAGTTTGGTACAAGATTGGCCATGTTATATAATTATATTTGTTGAAGCTTTAATAAATTGGTTAAATAATACGTAAATGACATTTTTGAGGATATCACACCACATTAGCAAAGCATATTATTTACTAGATAGACGTTCAAAACCTCGCTAAAATCTCGTGGGTTACGAGATGTTAGGAGATTGCGAGAGCTGCGAATCACTGTAATCTACGTCTCTGTTCCGCTCAAGCTAATATAGGGGAAGTTCTATGACTAGTCCGTTCCTCCACCACGTCTAGTGTCATGACAATGTTACTCGGTGTGATATCGTGTCAGGTGTTCACAGCATGCTAGAGTGTTTGTAAAACCGTAAACCAAGCAAATAAAGCAAAATATTAAAAATGTCTTTGTAACTACCGGTAACATTGCCTCCTCGGTTGTCGTAGGGAGTGTTGGAACCTCTGAAAGTTAACAAAATGGGTGTGGAATAGTTTATTGTTGTTGTTTGTCAGGAAACAATATAGTATACCCACACCCAATGGTGAAACTAAAAATGGTGGCACTTTATTGAAAGACTTAGCGTTATTAATAGATAAAATATTATTAATAAAATTCGCCTCGCCCTGTTTTAGCAATTGATATTTCGGAAATTCTAATATCGATATTTCTGCATTCGCACCTACATTTAACATATTGTTAATTAATGTGCATGTAAATGTGGTAATAGTATTTGAAACAATAATCTGCAAATTATATAACGTTGTATACACTTTGTAATGAAGCAATGTATCACTAACGTTAATAGCATTGTGGCATGCTGTAATGCTTCCTTATATATTAATGTGTGCCCGTGGCCGATTGGTTAGAGAGGCTGACATGTAACACCTCTTATTCAGGCGGATTGAAGTCCAGTTCGGTGAGAAAGTTTTCAAGTTAGTATGTCTTTTATTTGAAGCGCCGGCGGTTCGATCTAGGCATTTGTCTAGGATTTTACTTAACCAAATATAGCTGAACCCCACAATGATGACACATAAATGTAAGAGCCACCACTGCACTGATGGTTAGCTGGAAGACCTTCCCACAAGAAAGTTACTGACCGACCGGGACTCAAACGCCCTTGGCAAGGGACTTAGGAGTTACAATGCGGCAACACTTACTTGCTTGGGCGTAATTTATAACACACACACACACACACACACATAAAAGAAAAAAAAAAAACAACTAAATACTAAAAATAACAAATGACCATGTTTTACTTATTGCCTCCATCGTCGTCGTCATGTGGCTTGGCCCCGTCGCCCCGCAGAAGCCGCAATGTAGCGCACATCGTTCATGAGCGAGAGCATAAGCAATCGAAGCATTGTTGGTCTCCATGCAGAAGTCATATTGATCGTATGTGGCGCAAGAAAATGCGCTATCCTCAATATTCTGACACGTCTGGGCTGGAAACACACCAAGGTTATGTTGATTATATTTGTATTTGTTGGTGCAAAATTTAATTCACAGGAGTTTACGATTATAATCGTCATGAAGTAGGTACGTGAACACAATTCGCAGTGCTTATGTACATGTTGTCGCAGGAATTCTTATTAAAGATATATCGCATAGCCAAATTTGACTTATGTAACGATCAATCGCCCAACAGAAAGTCAAAGCTAGCAACAAGTTTTACACCGCAATATATTTTATCAAACAAAGTTACAAATTATTACAATATATATTATATATATTTAACAAACAAAACAATAAATTATGTATATTAAATTAAGTCAAAGCTGATAGAAAGTCCTAATAAAATTGTTCATTTGCTTGATAAAAGTCCAAATTCCTTTTTATAATCCACAAGAATCCATAATTATGTTGGAAGAGGGCGATATTTTTTACAATAACCCAACAACACACTAGCTGTAGTCCAAATGAATATTCCCACACTTTCGTTATTTTAAAAAAAAAATTGTTGTATTCACTGATGGTCTTTTAGGTCTAAACAGTTCTTACTCATGCCAAACGTAAAACTAGAGAACAGCCTCATTTATAATAGCTAAGAATAGCTAAGAAGGTTCCACTTGCATCATATCCTATCAATTAATTATATAGCAGTGACGTAGGCAGAGCCTAGAATGCGACCTGCACAAGGTCAAATACTATAAGACGGGAGACTTATGTAACACTTATTTTAAAGTTGCGGGTCAGAAGGTAGGAAATTTTACTAACTTTTACAGAGGTTACAATGTCGTGGGCATCGTTGCAGGGCCAGGGTGTGTGCCAGGGCGGAGACATCAGTACAGAAGTTGAATGTGTCAAAGTCAGCACATTTAAAGTGGTCGTCTTCAATATCCATGCAGTCTGAAAAATAATGTGTATTTCCTTTTGTATATAAAATGACATTACACACGGAAAACGCATACTTTTGCAAAACATGCATTCTTTCGCGTGACAACCACGCACATACAAGCCAGCTAACAGTCTACCATCACACAAAAAAACGCGCGCACACGCTCTCTCTCTCTCTCTCTCTCTCTCTCTCTCTCTCTCACACACACACACACACACACACACAAACAGGCACGCACACACACACACACACACACACACACACACACACACACACAAACAGGCACGCACACACACACACACACACACACACACACACACACACACACACATTATGTTTAATGTTAACATGCCAACGAGCAATGACTTTCACCTTACACTCACGTTTAGACAAAAGTGTTGTTGAATAGTAATATAAACTAAGTTTGTATAATGACAGAAGAACCTCTGACGATAACAACCACTTTTCTCGTCTTTACAGCATTTGTCGTATGGAAAAGTGACTGAGTTTTGTACGAATGCATATGAGCGTGATTTTATCCTTCCGTCCAATTATATGATATTGTCCATTAAGAGGTGAAGCAACTCGGATTTACATTACCTGACGTCGTAGGAGAGGTTGTCATCGTTCCCACAGAATCTGTGAAATTAACGAAACGTCAACAGGTAAATAAGAAAAGATCATACAGGAATTGCCACAGATGTTTAAATCTAAACTACCTCTAGACAAAGGCAAACAGGGTTAATATAAAAGTGACAAACAAAATCACAGGGACGAGACATAACACACAAAAAGAAAAACCAGCAGTTACCGCCTTGGAACGGTTCGGGAATACATATAAATCAGGCACATTGCAAAGTTTTTATTAGACAATAATTTAATTTTTAAAATATCTGCCCAGTGGCATAAATATTATAAATAACTGTGATATATTATTATGTGTTCAAGGCGTGTAATCACGGTAAAGACAGCATAATGTTAGCTTTAAGTAAGCACCGTGTGCAGATAACTGAATTGTGAGTGGGACATTAAACCCAACAAATATACGAAACATAGGTAACATAAATGCACAAGTTCGTCATTTCTTTATAATATTCTATTTATATGAGCTAATTATTAAAAGTAGGCACATATAACACACCTGTCGCTGGGGCCTGTGTAGTTGTCAATGGTGCGAAGGAACCTGTGATATAAAAATTGTATTGTACCATTACGAATAAAACGTACACGTCATTTATGAAACACTACATTAAATTTGAATATTCATGTATTTGTATTTATAATATATAAAATATAAATAAATAATATATATATATATATATATATATATATATATATATATATATATATATATATATATATATAATATATATATATATATATATATATATATATATATTATTTATTTATATTTTAAATTCTAAGGAAAATTAATAAAATAAATAATGTAACAAAAATGCCTTTGCGAACTCACTACACAGATGGGCGTCACATCCGGTATTTGCACAACACTCCTTGCAGACGAGAGGCCCATTATGTGGGGCGCGCTTTCCGACCAAACTACCACCAAACATTAGGGCGTCACATTCCTAGGCAGACAATTATTTACACAGAGAAAACAGAATAAAACATCAACCGATACATGCAGTTGAAAAGAGATTCTAAATATGTATTCATTTCTTGGATGAACAAATTAAACGAGACTTTAATTTGGAAAATAAATGTTTTGTTTGCAAGTTCCGCAATAAAAGTTTGATAGCGACTACAAATAATGAAACCGGAATAGCTATAAGTACTGATAAAGGGTGAGTACGAACTTAGAAAAGATTTTGGTACACGATGTGTACAGGTGTTTCGATAAACAATGACCTAGTATGAACTGAACTAAGAGTGTAGTGGCTACAGCCTGGCTGACTGGCTAACTTTAATATGTCTTATTATGAATTACTGTTAGTTTTCACTTTGCTCGCTTTTAAATATTTCTTGTCTCACTTTGCCCTCTTTTGAATTTTTTGTGTCTCACTTTGCTCTCTTT
Source organism: Sinonovacula constricta (assembly GCA_007844125.1). Lineage (NCBI taxonomy): Eukaryota > Metazoa > Mollusca > Bivalvia > Cardiida > Solecurtidae > Sinonovacula > Sinonovacula constricta. The sequence continues at coordinate 16,088,337 of CM017565.1, forward strand.
GAAATTTTTCACATTGCCCACTTTCGATTTTTTTGTGTCTCACTTTACCAACAAAAATAAGCTTATTTATGAAGTTTTAATGTGGTTTTAAGCTGAAAGGAGCAAAGTTAAAGTGTCATGCAAAAATACAGACATGTAGCTAACTTCATAATGAAGATATTGTGGATTGAAATCTATGGCTTGAGCAATTCTTACTTAAGAATGGTTGATGAATACAGGCCTTAAGTACTTGAGAACCTTTTCAAACAGTACAGACCGTCAAACAGCAACTAGACATTATTGGCCTAATTTATATCCTCATATAGAATACATTGTCTGTGAGTATGCAAGAGAAAATATATAAATACTAAAATTACAAATTAAAGTATTAGTTTTATTGTCAGATCTCGAATTATATGAAAATCGGGACATTTACTAAACGGGATTTTCCTACTTGGTCACCAAGGGTGTGTGAGTAGATTAAGACAGGATTAGCATATGTACACACATCTCAAATCGCTCACTATGATTTTACAGCACAAAATACAGTGTGGGCCAAGAGAGTACACCCCGATCCACAATATTTGCTAACTGCCTCAAAACAAATTGTCTCGAATCATTTGGTGCAGTTATAAATACATATGTATATATTAAGTTTAAAATATATAACAGCTCTTATTTCAGAAAAAGCATTGGGGGTAATATAAGGGAAAAGTCCTTGATACAAAAAAATGTTGACCCAAAAACAACACGTTGCTAAATGGCACACCTACAGTAAAATATTGAGAAAAAAAATGAAAGAGAGATAGATTCTTATTATTTTATTTCTTCACCGAGGTTTATTTACAGCATTCACAATCTATTTGAAATACTACAGCGGTATTTAAAATGTACGTCTACCTTGTGTTACAGAAGATAACAACTGACATGACAAGCGAAGTTTATATGAAATAATATATATACTGATACAGTATATATACACGTGTGTAAAGTTCTTCAATACAATCACGTAAATGCTATTTTTAGAAACCGCGCAGACCTGACAGTGCCGATTCGTGTGTTGTAGCCCTGATTTGAACTGAGATGTTTGTATTGCATTTTTTTAATTGGTAACCTTACTTTCTTCAAACGTACAGGAACTACTTAACAATGTTGGAAGACCTAAGCACTTACCGAGTTTCTTGGTGTATCAATACTACATGTATTACCTTCGATGCTCTTTTTCCGAACGTGTACGGCAAGGACCGAAGATGATGCCAATGTTATTTTGGTAGGCATTTAAAGTTACGGTATTTAGACTAAAGAACACGGAGGTATTCAGACTTAAGTATACTGATGTATTTAGAATAAAAAAGACAACCCCACTTTTTACTTACCGGTTTTGGTATGCAGCCAAAGTGAAAGGTCAAATTTCCTAATGAATCCTGATGAACAGCTAAAGCACATGCCTGTACAAAACATACGTTTAGTATTGACAATATGTAATTTACCGTATCGTCTTTTAAATGCATAGAATAGTCGATATAAATAATATCCTCAAATAAGTTATTAAATTTTAATTTGTTATGAAGGTGTTAATGTTTATTTAATAAAATAATGTTTTACAAGAATATGCAACACAATCTTTAATCTGTTCATTATTTTACTGTTGTTTTTGTTGTTATTGTTGTTGTTTTTATTGTTTGTTTAATTTTCATTTTCAACAAATTTTAGCATTAAAAATGCACCCAGAACAAACACATGTAAGTAGGAGTCTACTAAACAGTTTATCAATTTGTTTATTGAACATATATGTAAGGACCAATACAGGTGTTTTATTACCAAGGTATTATGGATAAACATAAAAAAAATATTTGATGTTTCAATTCATTTCAACCTTTCTTAAATATAATCAATGATGGCAGCATAAGCATTGTACCCATACCCTTCCGGACAGGCTTTCAGAGTTGTTCATGCTCTTCTAGACAGGCTTTCATTGTTGTTCATACCCTTCCGGACAGGTTTTCATGTTTGTTCATATCCTTCCGGACAGGCTCTCATGGTTGTTCATACCTTTCCGGAAATGCTTTCAGGGTTGTACATACCCTTCTGGACAGACTTTCATGGGTGTTTATACCCTTCCGGACAGGCTTTCATGGTTGTTTATACCCTTCCGGACAGACTTTCATGGTTGTTTATACCCTTCAGGACAGGCTTTCAAGGTTGTTCATGCTCTTCTGGACAGGCTTTCATTGTTGTTCATACCCTTAAGAACAGGCTTTTATGGGTGTTCCAACCCTTTCGGACAGGTTGTTATGTTTGTTCATACCCTTCCGGACAGACTTTCATGGTTGTTCATACCTTTCCGGGCAGGCTTTCAGGGTTGTTCATACCCTTCCGGACAGGCTTTCATGGATGTCCATACCCTTCTGGACAGACTTTCATGGTTGTTTATACCCTTCCGGACAGACTTTCATGGGTGTTTATACCCTTCTGGACAGACTTTCATGGTTGTTTATACCCTTCCGGACACACTTTCAGAGTTGTTCATACCCTTCCGGACAGACTTTCATGGGTGTTTATACCCTTCTGGACAGACTTTCATGGATGTTCATACCCTTCCAGACAGATTTTCATGGTTGTTCATACCCTTCCGGACAGGCTTGCATAGTTGTTCATATCCTTTCGGAGAGGTTTTCAGGGTTTTTTATACCCTTCCGGACAGGCTTTCAAGGTTGTTCATGCCCTTCCAAACAGGCTTGCATGGTTGTTGATATCCTTTCGGAAAGGTTTTCATGTTTGTTCATACCCTTCCGGACAGACTTTCATGGTTGTTCATACCTTTTCGGACAGCCTTTCAGAGTTGTGCATACCCTTTCGGACAGGCTTTTATGGTTGTTCATACCTTTCCGGACAGGCTTTCATTGTTGTTCATACCCTTCTGGACAGGCTTTCATTGTTGTTCATACCCTTCCGGACAGGCTGCATGGTTGTTCAAACCCTTCCGGACAGGCTTGCATGGTTGTTCATATCCTTCCGGACAGGCTTGCATGGTGTTCATATCCTTCCGGACAGGCTTGCATGGTTGTTCATATCCTTCCGGACAGGCTTGCATGGTTGTTCATATCCTTCCGGAGAGGTTTTCAGGGTTGTTTATACCCTTCCGGACAGGCTTTCAATGTTGTTCATGCTCTTCTGGACAGGCTTTCATTGTTTGTTTCATACCTTAAGGACAGGCTTTTATAGGTGTTCAAACACTTTCGGACAGGTTTTTTTTGTTGTTCATACCCTTTCGGACAAACTTTTATGGTTGTTCATACCTTTCCGGACAGGCTTTCAGCGTTGTGCATACCCTTCTGGACAGGCTTTCATGGTTGTTCATACCTTTCCGGACAGGCTTTCATGGTTGTTCATACCCTTCCGAACAGGCTTTCATGATGTTCATACCCTTCCGGACAGGCTTTCAAGGTTGTTCATGCTCTTCTGGACAGGCTTTCATTGTTGTTCATACCCTTAAGAACAGGCTTTTATGGGTGTTCCAACCCTTTCGGACAGGTTGTTATGTTGTTCATACCCTTCCGACAGACTTTCATGGTTGTTCATACCTTTCCCGGGCAGGCTTTCAGGGTTGTGCATATCCTTCCAGACAGGCTTTCATGGGTGTTCAAACCCTTTCGGACAGGTTGTTATGTTTGTTCATACCCTTCCGGACAGACTTTCATGGTTGTTCATACCTTTCCGGACAGGCTTTCAGGGTTGTGCATATCCTTCCAGACAGGCTTTCATGATTGTTCATACCTTTCCGGACAGGCTTCAGGGTTGTGCATACCCTTCCGGACAGGCTTTCAGGGTTGTGCATACCCCTACCGGACAGGCTTCATTGATGTCATACCATTTCGGACAGGTTTTCATGTTTGTTCATACTATCCGGACAGGCTTTTATGGTTGTTCGATGGCAGAAATACGTTTAGAATTGTTTTAGATTAAATAGTCAGGGGTGGTAGTGCTATGTTTTATATTCTCCGAGCAATGCTACCAAGATCCTAAAAGTAACATGGATTGTTTTGGCCTCTAAGATGGGAGCACAAGGTTTTATTCTTACTTCAACAGGAAAGACTGTCATTAAGTGTAAAGCTGGCACAATTAGGTGTAGACTCGCGGCCCTTGAGAAAGCATTAATCTCAATATTCTCTGGGCCACGATGGCATTGCTAAAACGATGTCAAGTATATGTTAAAAGTTATTTAGTTTTAAAGCCTGTGAGACTACAGCACTAAGTGTATATACAGTAATGCGGTAATGCGGTTTATATTCGAAACCTCAGAGATGACCGCATTAAACATGTTTGCTCTGTATTCTAACACACACACACACTCCGCCCGACACATCCCCCCCCCCCCCCCCCCCGCCCCACGATTCGCTGCCATAGTTCCTAACAGTGACAGGTTTAGATTTACAGCTTCTTTAAAGGCAGCACTAGGTTGTATATCGTCTGTGATGGAGGCACTATATTAAGGTTTTTTGTACTTTTCTTCTCTACGGGGCATGCAATAATGGGTGTTTACATGGCAGAAGATAAGACTTACAACCTGAGATGGCGGCACCAGGTTTTCTACCTCTCCCGGACAGGCCTTCATGGTGGTACATTCGTGTCGGTGATGGACATCGCGGCAGTCCCTGCACATTACAGAGTGGTGGTGATGGGCCGCCAGGGTCACCGTGAACCCGGTCACTAGATGGAGATTAAACAGTACATCAATCAATTTATTGCCAAAAAAATGGCTGTGCAGTAGACGATGCAATTATGTCTGATTATTCTTGCCGTTGGGTAGTTTTGGTGAGTTCAGCTTACGTAGTGTTTTTCCGTTGTTTATTAGCAATACTTGTTTCAAAGCTGTCGAGAGCTACCTTCATATATTTCCATTAATTTATTTTGAGAGAAAAAGAGCAATTATTCTGCTTAACAATGTACCTATATAGGTGTATCAGCCACGTGTGCAAATATAATAGGTTTTCGCACATTTATGAAGCAAGGCATGCGCTAAATATAGCTTTACGACGTCAATATCGACATAGGTATGTATATTCCGATACTTTATTAGATATTCTTTTGACTTCATCACATGTTTACAAACATGCAACATAGAACCAGACTGTCCGCACTTAAAACAGCTATGTATTTAAATAATAACGTCATTGTCATGGTAATGAGAGTATTGTTAATGAATGGCATGTACATGTGTTGTGTCTTTTAGCACCAGAAACTGCTTGACACCATATAGAGGGTTTCGGCCTCAACAGAGCCCTAACCTTAACAGATCTGCAGTGACGATCATACTCTACATCTCAGTAGAAGAACCTTTGCTCTTCTTTTTTTGCTCCAGAGCCAGCAAGATGCCATCTTATTTGCTTGTCCAAGTATATTTCCTGATACCTATCTCTCCTGTTCAAACATTCCTAAGGAGATGAACATCCTTCAACAGACGAGACGGCGTCTAGAATTTCAACTTCAACTGGGTAAATCCAGATATTTCTTGGTTCCTCACGGGATTTCTGGAGGAATGTGTTCTTAATAAGATATTATTACAAAGGCCTATGAGTATTAAAACATACATTAAAAATGATGCACAGGACTCAGATATTACATGCAGGTCATGTATAAAAGGTACAACAAAACCGAGATATTTCCCGTATACAAAATAGAGCAAGCACAATGGTCCATTAGTGTGTGCATTGTATTGTTTGTGTGAACTGAGCGTCGGCTTTTGAAAACAAGTGGACTGTCCTGACTTTTCAGAGGCTTAAAAGCATTGGAATTAATAAAGTGGCTATATCCGCCGGATTCACAAGAAACTTTAACAAGAAAGATAGGAAAATAAGTCGAGTTTAACTCTCCGTATTTCACGGTTGTGTATAATATAATGACAAATTGAAAAATTGTTCAAT